>NQII01000899.1:231224-273550 GCA_002778355.1 Clitarchus hookeri
CCTGGTTTGAAAGCAGTGAGCATTTGTTATAAGGAAATTAATGAAACTCGCTTTTTTTTAAAGCCAGTCTTGAAGATATGAACTTGAAACAAAACCCTGACACTCAGAAATGATACTCTCAAGCTCTGTATCGAGGCTAATATAACAATTATTTTTTCAGTAATTTTTTCTTTAATTATTAAGTTTAACTGATATTTCCAGGAAACAGGCTATATATTTACCTTAAAATAGGCTTCGATAGCAAAGAAACCGTACACAAATTTCTCACTGCTTTCAAACCAGGAAACAGCTTTTATATAATAACGTGGGCTTAGCGCCCTCGCGACACATCCCAGACCTCGCAGGGTGAATCTCAGACAGCGAGTGTTAAAAACACATCACTCCTAAGACCGCGGCTCGAAAACGCGGCAAAACGTCTTAACCAATCAGGCGCTCACAATGCAAACAATAGCGAACATACTTTAGGTTATTGCACCTCAATTAAATTTCAATATGTTTACTATGATATAATTATCTACACACGTGTCGAACAGTTTCAATATAAAATCAATAATTATCATATTAATTTTAAATGTCTCTGCATGGGTCCTGGTTTGTCTCGCCTTCGAGGTGTGTGGATTCTCCTCCCACCCCCTGCGTAACTGAGAAAGATGACCTCTTTTTTTTTTCTGTCCCAAGATTGTCACAAAAATGACCCTTTGACAGAAGGGAGCGAGTTGTCACCCATTACGCTATCGATTACGGCCGTTTTCTGCTTTCCTCGTCCTCTCTGATATAACNCTGTCCCAAGATTGTCACAAAAATGACCCTTTGCCAGAAGGGAGCGAGTTGTCACCCATTACGCTATCGATTACGGCCATTTTCTGCTTTCCCCGTCCTCTCTGATATAACATATGAATATTGAAACTACATATTTATCATTATTACCAATGCACACATCACACTATGCTAATCGTTACAAATAATTGAAATTTGAATCTAGCTATATAACAATTCTAACAAAAGTTATATTATAATGGTGTATTACATCTACTACAATACAGCCATGATTTAAAATGGCCTGTCACAGTTCGCAAAAATCGTTGGAATTATGATTATTTTTCCATTATTGTTTTTTTCTAGTGTCAAACTTGTTTCTCGTAGACGGGTAATTTTCTGCTTGTTGGACAACATATTTTTGGATAAGCCCCACCTCTCACTATCCTAAACTTTTCGTTTACTCCTAACACACAATTTTTTTTTACAGAAAACTATATAGTCTGTTTACTGAGGAATCCGAGAAACATTCATTATTGCAGTATGAATTTAGGATCTTAGGTGGAAGTGCAATTATTGTGTATAAACACTGCTTACTCGCAAATTCAGTAGTTTAAATTGCCATGTCTAAAAAACGGAATCTCGTTTGAGTATAAATGTTAATGTGAAATGGAGTAAATGGGCATGAGGACTAACAAAAGAATTGTAAAAATATGAATTTAACAAAACCAATAATAATTTGTAAGCAAGGTACAAAATTTAAACTTTAAAGACAGTGGGTGTGACAACTAAAAGCTTAAAGTTGCATAGTAAGGATTTTGCAGACGGATTTATTTCAGACAGAAACTCGTGCAGGAAAGCTTATTGGTTGGTTCAACTATCAATACTCAGGGGCGTAATGGCTACGCCTTTTTTCCCTCGAATCTTGATTAAACAAATGTTTTGATAATTTAATATGCATTCGTTTATTATTGAAATACTTTTAATTAATGCTTGGCACTGGTTATTTCTGGATTCTTTAAAACGAAAAAAATATATTATTTTAACAGCTCTTGCAGTAAAAATAAAATTTAATATTCAAAATAAAATAATTAAAAACAAAATGTTTACTTTTAAAAGATATACAAATATTAAGTTACATTTATTATTAGATTATTAGTATTTTTAAATTCAATATTAACTTTTCGCATTTTCAATTTACTACAGTTAATATTATTGTACCGGTTTTTGGCGTGTGTGATTTTGTGCGTGCTCATTGAAGAAGAGGTGATATCACTAGTTTCTGACGTGTGTGCTTGGGAAAAGTAGGTGGGGGAGGGGGTTAGTTTCTTGTTTCACAGCGTCTGGGGGTAGTGATTACTCCTTAAGAATATATTAATAATTTAAAAATGATGCTGCAATAACTACATTATAAATACTTAACAAGAATGCATTATTTATGTTTATTTTCCAGGGTAACGTTTATTACCAAAGACCAAAGAGCAGTATTTGTAGTTACAAACTAAGCGTCCCTAAACAACTGAAATAAGGTATTTATGAGTAATTCAACATGGCATGTGAGGCTGAGACTGAAAGACCCATCCCAGCATTCGCCTGGAGTTATTTCGAGAAACAGTGGAAAGTCGAAACTAGGGCCGCACTCACACGTGTGGTCTAAACGTGTTTACTGCAAATTCGTTCGACAGTCACGTTTGAAAATGTGTACAAACGGAACTAATTTCGGTGGTTACACCTCAATAACGGAATGCAAACAAAAGGAAATCGTAACTTCAAAACCACACTCCCATATTGATTTATAATCGCTTTTATCACTCATCGAGGTTGAGCATTTTATTAATTTTAAAACTACTACCTTATTTTCATCGTAACAGTATAGCGAAGAATGTTTTTTGACCTGGCTTATTATTTATTTCAACGAATGCCGAAATTCCCGTCAATTTCAGCCATTTTAATTATTATGACTATTTACTTCATAACAGCCTACGGGAGCGAAACACAGAAGAAAAGTCATCCCGATGTACTTACACAANTATTATGACTATTTACTTCATAACAGCCTACGGGAGCGAAACACAGAAGAAAAGTCATCCCGATGTACTTACACAGCCTGTTCACTTTTAACAAGAAGTGACCGCTATCGAACAAGTTCGAAGCCAGTGTAACCGAACGGAGCCGTGGTGGTGTAGTAGTGGTTAGACTACTCGCCTCCCACCACGGTGAACTTGGTTAGATTCCCGTCGGGTCTCCACGGCGGGTTTTCTCGGGGTTCTTCCGTTTCCCCTGACTTTGAATTCCGGCATTGCTCNGATTCCCGTCGGGTCTCCACGGCGGGTTTTCTCGGGGTTCTTCCGTTTCCCCTGACTTTGAATTCCGGCATTGCTCCATACTCCCTTCGCTTCACCCTCATCGGCTCTCAAGACACCGATGTTAAGAGCCGCCCAAATCGCTTCGCTCACTCACTCACCCCAGCGTATCCGTGCGCAATGCTGAAGGTGTCCCACGTGACCGCGGCCTAGGATGACCGGACCGGAAATCGAACGCGTTGTCCTCCCGAACGCGAGTCCAAAGGTCACTCTGTCCCGGAAGGAGCAAGTGGCCAGAAAGTGTAAGGGTGTTTAACCACCCCTGGACGTGGTGCATCGAGAGTCAGGTAAAAATAGAAATGTCGCGCGCGCCGCCCAGGAATTCTCTGTTCCGCTGTCGGCAGCCGCCCGTAACTCTCTCCCTCTCTGCCTCTCTCGGCGGATATTTGGCAGCCCTTCAAGCAGACGGCCGCCTCACGTACAGGAATAGTTCAGGGCGGTGGTGAGGCGGCGTGCAGTTGGTGGTCGGGCAGTGTCTGCAGCAGGCGTACGTTGCTACCAACCTCGCGGATCAAGTGGGCTGTAATGCTGCCGCGGCTACAATGAACGTGAGTTACTCACTGATTTTTTTTTCCCTGATATACTTTAAAACTCAGATGAGAGTCGAAGGCTCTGGGTAGAGATGGGACCTAAGTGCGTCTCAGGGCTGAGCCCCATACGCCTAGACACGCAGGGAAGGTTCCAACTACAATGGCACATGCTCGCGGCTTTACTGGGATTGGGCAAATATGGCCGCGATTGGGACCATGGCTACCTCCCATGCTATCCTAAACTGTACTACAAAGGGAGAAGTAAACAAGCATAGGCACCGCAAAAATCCTTCGACAGGAAAGAATTGCAAGATTGCATGCAGTTTGTGAAGTAGAAAAAGATCTCTTCTAGAACAGAGAATGGGATAGGATAATCTTTATTGAAATGGTGTTTGAAATACTAGAAGATAAATATTGGTCGGTAGGGCTGTCTTTCATTCTTTGATCACTCTGGATTTGATGTAACCAGGGGGGTGGGAGGTACCAGCCCCCTCCCCCTGGTGGAAGGGGGAATGCGTAATTTGGCGTGTCCCATCCCGTGCCGCTATTTGACACCTGAAACATGAAAGGGGGAAGAGAAAAGAGGAGGTAGTGTAGACTCCCTAGGTGGATAGTTTACCGCGAGCACGGCGTCTTTTCGAATATACTCCGGGGACCAAACATCTGCGAGCTTGAGCCAACATGATAGGGGAGGAATACGTTAGTGACGAGGCCTGGAATACATTGTAGAGAGCGCGAGGGAGGTGCGAAATCCCAAATGAACAGATTAGAGCCTGCCACATTATGTAAAGAATAACAAAAACATTGTACTTGGTAACCACTTCTCTATTATACCCCGCGAGATTTACAAAGTCACCCACTACTCTTGCTGAGAGTACATCACTATCGTCTCTGTTTTCGCTATTAAAACTATATAGACTTGCTATTATTTTAATTTCGTAAGCTAATTAAAGATCGTGGTCTTGCCCTCATTGATGGAATCTACATGTTCCTATTAGTTAGTATCTAGGAATAATTCCGCGCGGTATTCTCGAGTCACCTGCTCCTCCGTACCTCTCTCCAAGAGAAGGGTTGTTCGTAACCGTCGTCCAAGCTCGAAGACAGGTGGCGAGTGCAGTTTTCTCGTAGTGCTGCGTGTTATAGGACTTTGAGTGGCGACCCCGTCATTTAATTAATAAAAAAAAAGCAGCAAAGTTCAATACAGGCTCCTATCTTAGTTTCCTAAACGAAGTGAATCTTTAATCAAATGTAGGCGAACCTAACCCAACTTAACCTAACCTAACTTAACCTAACTTAACCTAACTTAAACGTGGATAAACGAGTAGGGTGTACAACCAGAATACTCACATCACGTTTTCGGATATTTTTAGTGGCTACAAAACGAAAAGCAATACTGTTTCTGCTATTGAGCAAAGTGCAATTACCACAACGCCTAGTGGGTATTTTCAAATTTTATCGGTGGCCGAAATAACTGCACAGAACACGTTCTAGCAGTTGATCACTATCCACGCTGCGTTGTGGGTAAAAATTTCGACCAATGGACANTAACTGCACAGAACACGTTCTAGCAGTTGATCACTATCCACGCTGCGTTGTGGGTAAAAATTTCGACCAATGGACAGATTCGGCGATTGCGAGTAGCATAAACGTGCATGAAAAAAATAACAGAAAATAAAAAATTCAGTACTTACAAATTTAACCGCGATCCTTTTAATACCACGTGAAGGGATCCGTCTGTGTTGATGCATTTTGCATTTCCGAGACTTAACATAGCGGGGTGGCTACGGGCGACCCAGGTCCGCGCATATCACGTCACATCGCCTCTATGCGCAGGGTACTGAACTGACGCGCAGNTCACATCGCCTCTATGCGCAGGGTACTGAACTGACGCGCAGTGTCTATGTCGGCAACTCGCCTCTTGAGATTCTCAGAGGTGATCCTCTAGTTTTATGGTGTAATAAAAAAGACAAAAGAGCGATGCACGTCCTTCGACAACTTAAAATATTCTGCACACGTGTTTTCGTGCCTGAAATGATTGTGAAAATGATTTTTTCAGCCATTTTCACTTTCAAAATATACACATTATAAACGGAAATTGAAAACCGGATCCTGTTGGGCGTGGAATGCTTTCTCAAATGCTTATATTAGGTGGACAATTTTTACGCACGTATTACAGTTCTATAATAAGATTTTTTTCTTTTCCTGAAGCTTGGCGCACCATTCGGCTGCGTAGCTGGGCGGGTCCATTAATAAATGGAATTACAGGTTATTTACAGTAAAGCGAGCACTTTTTTTAAATCCTCCCAACATGCATAATAACAAAAAAAAAAAAANAATTACAGGTTATTTACAGTAAAGCGAGCACTTTTTTTAAATCCTCCCAACATGCATAATAACAAAAAAAAAAAAATTATACACGTTAACTTTTAGAGTTATAAAATGTATACGGTAAGTTTATTAGTCACACGGCAATTTTTATATTAACAATTGGCGAATTATACAAATCAGTTGAAAAGAACTTTTAATCCCGGGCTAAAAAGTGCCCACTTTATCGTAAACAGCCTGTACTTTACTTCGTCGTTGCGAACTATACTTTACTTGGGAGCAGCTCAGTGAGTATGTCCGTTAAAATACACTGAAGAGTCAAAAAAAAAAACTGGTATAGGCGTGCGTATGCAAATAACAGAGGTATGGANAAAAAAAAAAAAAAAACTGGTATAGGCGTGCGTATGCAAATAACAGAGGTATGGAACCAATCAGAGTAAGGCGATGCGGTCGGCAGCGCCTATATAAGACAACAAGCGTCTGGCAAAGTTGCTAGATCTGTTAATGCTGCTACAATGGCAGGTTATCAAGATTTAAGTGAGTTTGAACGTTGTGTTATAGTCGGCGCACGGGAGATGGGACATAACATTTCCAAGGTAGCGGTAAAATTTGGATTTTCGCTTACGACCATTTCACGAGTGTACCGTGAATCGGGAATCCGGTAAAACATCAAATAATCGACATCGCTGCGGCCGGAAAAAGATCTTGAACGAACGGGACAAACGACGACTGACTAGAATCATTAAACGTGGCAGACGTGCAACCCTTCCTCAAATTTGCGCAGATTTCAATGCCACTTGCATACCTTCAGACATTAGTCGAGTCCATGCCACGTCGTCTTGCGGCACTTCTGCGTGCTCGCGGGGGCTCTACACGGTATTAGGCAGGTGTACCAGTTTTCTTGGCTCTTCAGTGTACATGCAGATAGGAACAGGGACTTTTCTCAAAGACTGATTTCAAAAATGCTCACTTTATGGCATATCGCACAGAATACTTCAAGAAAACAGAAGCGAAACAGTCACCTAGCTAAACTGTGAACCCCAGTCGCACACTCCAGCAAAATGGCAACACAGGCCAGCAACACGTCGGGGCGCCGTTCGCCAATCAGCGTCTGGTAACCTGATTGCAAGCTGGCAGCCTAGCCAATAGGTCTCCCGCCTACCTGGAGCTTCTTTCCGTGTTCGAGGCCGGGAAGTGCAGGAGCGATAAGGGCGACACTGCTACGTGCAATGAGTGCGCCGTCGCCGCTAAGCGCAAGGCTCTGAACTGGAGCGCAGTGTCCTCGTTGTGCTGCGTGTACCTATGGGACTCTATAATTTTATTGGTGGAAAGTCTGTGGCAAAATTCGATGCAGGTCTCTTGAGTATTTTCGCATGCATCTGACGCGTACATTTTGAGATGCAGCTATTTGGAGGGGCATTTTCAGCTATGTCGGAGTGCTGTGAAATGGTGTTTTTAATGTGAGTGGTGTCTTGACAACTCTCAGCATGCCTCGTCTTACGTACGTGTTATTTTCGTTGATAGGCACATTGGACGCACTTTTAATAGTTTCGCGGGAAAAAGTGTATTTCAAACACTTTGCATCGCACTTCAAGCACCAGGTAGGCGGGACTGCCGTGGTACAATCACCACAACGTTCCCGCAAGAAAAACATTTTCATGCACGTACAAAAAATTGCTGTTTATATTCGTACTAAGACAACTGCTGCGCAACCAATCAGCAACGAGCATAAAAAAAAATATGGAATGAATATTCTTCGCGGATATTTAGGAACTGTATGTTAGCAAACATTAATTTCTTTCTGCAAAGTTTTATTTTCTGTTTGTTTACACTTGAGGAATAAATTTGCAGGATACTGACGCGTTTGCTATTCAGATTCTGGCAGTTAGCAGCGTAGTCGCAAGTTGACGTTTAGATAGGTGCGTTTTAGTGTGAAGACAGTTTTTACTTTCAAAGTGCTCTGCAGTCTAAACTCTTCCCATTAATAGTATGTTTTGCCGTGCAGAACTGCTTAAGGGCTCTTCGCACGAAATCAAAGCTAAATCGTACTCGTCTCCATACATCATTTTTGCAGGCGCACCACGTGCAAATATTTTCCTTTAAACTAACAAACTAAACGGGAACCAGACATTTTACTATGTAGTCCATTCAGTAAACACCGTCTTTTCAGGACTTTTGCATTGACATGGGTAGTTGGAAATGCCTGTTTGTGATTGGCTGGCTTAGAATGCAGCGTAAGAAAATACAAACATTTCCTATCCTTACGTAGTAACGCTGAGAAGCCGGCCGTTACAAGACGTTGCAGACGCCATTGGTAAGCGTGTGCTAAATTTTGTACGGGCATTTCTAACGCTGATTGTAGCACGGCCTTTATGCAGCAAGCAGTAACCAATCAGACACAAGACCCGTTCCCAACGCCTCGCGTAGTCAATCAGAGAATGGGTATACGCCCAAATCGTAGAAACCAGCACGCCGTTGCGTGTCTGTGCACAATCGGCATGGCGTTAACACAATCTGCATGACGTTAACATTTCGCGTTATAGCATTACATTCAATACCTGTAATTGAATGGCAGCGTGTACAATACTCGTTCAGAACTGGCACACGTCTTTACGTAACGTGTCGTGGCGTTACAGATGGCCATCTTTTACTTTATTATGGTTCGTTTTTTTATGGCAGTCAGGCATAATGCAAGACGTCAGAGATATAACCTCGGTGTGTAAACGAAGACTGTCGAAATAAATGTAAACATAGACATTTTTGCTACCGCCATTAACCTAAAAATAAGAAATCAAGAGTAGCAAACACAAGAACATCTAAACACCGTCACGTCAAAAAAATATTTCGTATTGACGTACTCTACTCTGATTGGACAGCTTAAGCTTCGTCATTTTTCGTTATGCCGATTGCAGACAGCAGATTTTCTTACGCTGTGCTGTAGGCCAGTTATGCTACGTTATTTATTCCATTTCTGATTAGGGCGAGACCTTATCTACTATGCGACGATGGTATGGAGAAAGCATTCAGGCAAGGATTACAGAAGCGCCAAGTTCACCGCGATAACCTTGTGGTTCACCTGCTCAGGGTCAAAAAGAGACACTAAGTAGGGACAGAAAAATTTTGCTAATTTATGTGAGGGCAAGCTAGACGTCAAACGTACGTATATTTGAGTTACTAATATAGTTGGTTCATAGTTTATTAGAAACGCCGTGGGTGACTCTGGGCCAATATCAGACTTGCATGACAACATGTCACCGAATACCGTGCTACCTCGTCAAGGTTAAAGCTGGTTACTCAGTAGGGCGACAGACAATGAACGAACAGCAGAGGCCATAAATGTGCCCACAGAGATCCCCCCCCCTCCTTTGTAGTTCACAACACCCTACACAATATTTTAAGTTTTATGTGCTGGTTTCGTTGTACTAGAGAAAAATGGGCTCCAATGGTTTTGAAATAAACATCTGCACTAGCCTAGGTCAGCAAAATTACGGTGTCATAGCACCTGGGTCCTTAGTCCTTAGAGTGCGACAACCCGTAACACTGGCCAACTGTAGCCACGCTTATGGCCGAGACCCTAGTGCACACAGGACTGTGGAGTCTAGCATACAAATGAATAAACACGTGAAATTTTCCTGTGCCAAACACTAAGAAAACAAGTTTGCTGCTACGGCGAGCAACGTTTAGAGGATTGAAGGCATTTGCGTTATAGAAAACTTTAGCATTTGAGTATACATTTCCATTCCCTTGACGAAATCACCGATAAAATACAATTATACAGTCAATGTTCGGATGGTTGAAAATAGGTTCTCAGAGCTTCGTAAAAATGTGTCAGTAGGAGCAGCATGTATGTTTGAGCATGCTAGGGAGACAGTAGTGGCCTAAGTGCCACTGATTAGCCTGTAAATTAGTGCCCAGAGAGTGGAAACCAAGTGGCGCTATCTTTTAACCTTGCTAATTGATTTTTCCCCTCCCCACTCCCTCTTGGAGGTGTGTTGTGGTTGGCTGTCGTCTTCCCCAACCCCTCAGGAGCTGATCTGTGGTTGGCCGACTAATTAGTGGGTATTCTTTCGGCGGACAAAGCGCCCAAGCACCATTTGAAGGACTTTGAAATTTTTGAGGGTGGGATGATGGGTGAAGGAGAGAGAGGAGGGAAGGGTTGTGGTGTTTGATGTATAGTCGGGCCTTCCTTGGTTCGAATCCCATCGAGGGTAATTAAAGCATAATTATGTTTGTACTGGCATAGTTTTTTATTTGTATCCCATCGAGGGTAATTAAAGCATAATTGCATTTGTTCGGGCATAGTCCTTGGTTCGAATCCCACCGAGGCTAACTAAAGCATAATTATGTTTGCACTGGTATAGTTCTAGGTTCAAATCCCATCGAAGATAATTAAAGCATAATTACGTTTCTACTGGCATAGTCCTTGGTTCAAAACCCGATGGGGCTAATTAAAGCATAATTAAATTTGTACTTGCATAGTCCTTGGTTCAAAACCCGCCAATAGGGATTAGATGTAATTAGATATAATTGTGTAATGAGTAATTGCATAATGAACAAGGACGAGAGTAATGAGAGAGACTAAGTATATTTAACGAGAGAGTAAATCACATTAAGTACACATGTTTACACATCAGCTACCGAAACATAACTGAAGGTGGTGAGGTGCTCCTGGGTTCGAGTCCCATCCAGATTAAAGTATAATTGGATAGGTTGATTAGAGCATAGTTACATTTGAGCAAGTACTTGTAATTACACATCCAACCTCTAAGAGAGTCAACAGTATAGTGAACTCCAAAATAGAGTATAAGCTTGAATAATAATAATAAATTAGAGTAATTGCATATCGAGAGTAATTACACACAGATAAAATATGCCGGGAGCAAGTATATGACCACTCAGCTCGGAGGCTGGACGCAGACTGAGTTTAAAACACTAATATATTTTGATTATACCCCCCCCCCATCTTGGACGGCNATAAGGGGAAATATTATTTTTAATTAATGCAGTCTTCGTTTAATATCATGGTAAAGAGATGTAAACAGAAACCCTGTTTGTAAAGATCGCCTGTAATTTAAATATGCTGTTGAAATAATAATAGCCACACAATCAAGCTAATATCATGTCGGGATACTTCAACCAAACACAAAATACCGCAGAGTCCACGAGTACCTAGAAGGGGCATGCCCTTGCTGTCGGACGAGAGCGTTTGCATTTTTTCCGCTAGGAGCGCTGTGCGGCGAGGAGACCCAGTTGACTGGCAGATGTGAAAAAAACAACATCAAGCTGCTCCCTGAAGAATGGGAGGAAGGGGTAACAGCCCTGAGCATGGACAAGGGGGGCGAGCATGATTCCATTGAATGCCGACGCGCGCGGAGATCGTGGTGGGAGACAAGTCTGCCTTCACCCTCGGAAGAGAAAACACGCACGCTCTCAGAAATGCCCGCATCCCATCGTGTATCGATCGCCTGCATGCCAGGCGACCACATAGTTCCACACATTGCCGATGGACATGCTGAAATCGTGGCGGACGACCTCAGTATGCCTTCACCATTGCACGAGAGAGTATCGCTCTCAAAATGGTAGTGGAAGGGGGAGGGGCGCACATACCCTCCTGTATCGATCCCTTGCTGGGCGAGCGAAGGGGCTTGTCCCCCCCCCCCAAACTCTTTCAAAGGATGGTTGGTTTTAATGGGAGTCAGTTAACAATAGCATGTCTTCGAGCGCAGATTTGTGTGTATGTTGGTGTGTATGCATGTTTAGGTGTGTGTGTGTGTGTGTAAGTTCATGTGTGTGCATGTTTGTGTGTGTGTACGCGCATGTTTGCGTGCCTTTAGGGTTTCGCTCATACCGCCTCCCCATGGTTTGACTCTCATTTAGGCTAAAGTTAAGTAAAAGCATAGCATGGGTTCTAAGTTTGTGAAAATTTGCCAAAAGCGATACGAATCAAGTTTTAATTTACTAATTGTGTGATCAATGTACACAAACTTTATACCTCGAAATACGAAATATTTTCGATGACATGTTGTACCAACCCATACTAATGTATATATGATGGTGCAGGTTAAGTTTATAGTCTATGATTAGTGTCACACAAGTTAAAACTGCATCTCGGTAGACACACGCACTCTTTAATACGTAGACTGACTCTGAAACTTATATTAATAATTGCAACGTTAATTTAAAAAAAAAAATGTGCGTGCACACCGATGATTATTACTGTTGTATTATGTAATATTAAATTAAAAAAAAAATATTTAGACCAACAACTAGGGTCTCGTTAAACAAACTGCATTTTTCTTTTAATTAGATTAAGCGATACACAATTGAAAACCACATTTTGGGAGATACGCACTCGTAATTTGTACCTGCAAATGTATTTTTAATTTTTAACTCAATATCTTTTTACATAACTAGCTGCAGTGTTAAGTGACTAAAGTATATGTGTGTATAAGTGTGGGTGAGTGCACGCGTGAGCCCGCACTTTTTTCTGACGACCATTGAAGCTGCGAGAGGCAGCGAAATAAGGAACAGCTGTCAGGGAGGGTGTAGGTAGGGGAGTCCATATGATTCCAAACTTAGCCGATAGACAGACCCACGATCCCCCGAAGGGTTCCAGTACAGTTCGTACTTCGAAAAAGAATACCTCACATCGTGCGTGCGTATCCATTTGACAACACCAGAGCGCCCATGTGTCCCCATTTCAATAAAATCTAGCATCCCACTTATACTAAAATTTAAATAATATATCCTCTCTATACCCTACCACAATTCAAACCACCAAAGCAATATTATGTACCAAATAAAAAATTCTATATTAACAACATATTGATATTTATTACATTCATAAAACATTAAAGATTATATAAGAATACAGACGTACAAGATCGCATACATATTGCCCACAAGTATGTGCAGAATTTGTGGAAAAAACAAACACTACTGCGATAAATTGCGTTTATACTTTGCCATATGTTTTACTAATATATACTTTCTGGTAAACAAATGACCACACGACATACATCGATATACATCACACTCGGTGTTCTTTGAACAACTTCTCCTCATGCGACGATACACATTACGTCGTAAAGTAAATAATTTCCGACAGAAACGACACTGATATCCAGAAGCTGGCGATATTTCCACCGCAACATCTTGTTCGCACGTCAACGAATGTTTTTTCAAGCTGCGTCTGGTCAGTAAACACACACTGGCATTTATCGCAACAATGTTTGTTTCTAACAGTTTTTCCCAAACAAGTATTTTTTTCAATGTCTTCTCAAATTGCGACTTAAAGTAGTTTTTCTCGTCGCAGTGTACACACCGGTGTCGAGGTCTTGTATTCTCTTCCAAAATAGCCGCTGCACTACCGCGGCCCCAGAATGTTAAAGTTTTCAATCGTGCAAGGCCGTAACGGTCGGGAAGGCCTCGAGAGGTTGTCCGGGGGGAAGACGGCTGGGCCGGGGACGCGCACAGCGACGGCTCTGTCCGGCTGCCAAGTGGCGTCCGGACGCCTGGACCCGTCCCCGTGGAGAGAGAGAGGAGCCTCATTTAGCACCAGGACCTCGGCTAGGACCGTCTTCTGCCGTCTGGGAGGATCGCCCGCTCTGCGTAGCTGCGCCGGTTGGGACCGGCCACTGGCGTCTTTAATTCCCTACTGACGAGAAGACGCTGTCAGCCGAGAATTAATCAGCAGTAAGTAAGCCAAAGCGTTGGTTCACAATAAACAAATATAGACGCACACGACCACAATTCTTGTTCTGCAATAAAATGATTCATAATAGAATAGGGCCTACTTAGATATGTACTTTCTTTTAGCCAATGACATTTTGCGACGAGTCTGGCGTAAGTTGAAAGTATTGGTAAATAATGGATTATCATAACAGATTGTTATACTGTGTTGGAAATTGGCAGTGATTCAAAATATTGAGTATTTTTGCTTTTCTTTAAAATCAGTATTTTCGCGATCACGAAGACGAAAATAACCCTTTAAAAAAATTTCTTCTCATAATATGTCACATATTCTTTTCTCTAAATTTATATATGGTGAAATTTCTTCAGCACTGGTCTTCCATTTTAAATAAACGCCTTCGTGGAAAATTTTACACTCTGATTTGATTAATTAACCTGTACAACCCCACGCGCCTGCACAATAAATTAAATTTAACCATTTCTTTTGTGCACAATGTCAGGAACTTTCATACACAGACCCTGCTATACGTAGTTGTAAATAGGTTTGAAAACAGGCGGTAAATTTTTGTGAACACGATCTATGTTCTGCGGTTACTGTTATGCTTTCAATTGTGAATCAAGATCAAGCCTGCTCCCTACCATATCCAACTGCTTCCACGCTCCTTTGTGATTGGTTGTGGTGGGGAAAAGAAAAAAAAGGGGGGGGGGGAGGATCTGTGGCCATGGTCACCAGACCTCAGCAACTTGTATAAAGAGAAAACGAATACTTGCCGAAGAAACCTGAAGTCGAGGTTATATAAGGTCTTAAGCTATGTTAACGTTTAAAAATTATGCGTTAAGAATTATGCAGTAACCGCGGTTCTTACACACGGAATTACGTCTTCGGGACTTACGATTCGCAATTCACAAGTTAATTCTTAAGTCCAGCCAATGAAAACTTGAGACAAGCCTGTACCTTTTTACTTTTGTTCCTAACCTCGCCTCGTATAACACAACTACATTTAAGCAGATCATATTTCATAGCAGACATTTTCTGGCAGAGAAGCTTGTTTCCGCGAGCAAATATAATCATAATAAACACGTGCGTACACATTCCTTTTTAATATTTCTTATGCGTTAACAGTTTCCTGCCAACAGCACCGACTGTTCTGTTCTGATTGGTCTCTGCCACACAAGTTCACACGACCTTGTGAGTTACACTAGAAGCCAATGCATAAGATAACACCATTTTCAGTTATTCTGTACACATCATAACGCATAATTTAACGCTCAATTTTTCTTTTCTCAGCCCAGATTTACAGCTTCGTTATTAACATTTTTTTTTTTTAGCTTTTTAAAACAAAACATTTACTACCTGCACAAGGGTGGATCCAGAAGAGGGTCAGGGGAAACTAGGCCCCCTCTTCCAAAACCTTCACATTGACGTGAAACTGCACTGTGAATGTTTTAAAACTGAAATCAAATAATAACGGAGTTGTTGTGAATACTCTTTTTATTCGATTAATTTAATATTGTTTCCTAAAATCATGATGAGACAATGCCACCCTCCCATGCCACTAATCGAAAATCTAGACCTGCACCTGCATATTAATGGGGAAATTACTCCCCCCTCCCCTATTACCGCTCCTGTGCCTGCTTAAATATGCGATGAACAGTGAAGTAGTTTTTTCGCTCTGGATATCGTAGAAGCACGTGCCTGGTTTACTTATTATAATTCTGATGAAGATAACACAATTTTCTTTTTATTCGTCCACGTGACTTTCATGCCTGATATTTCGTGGCGCATCTTTATTTTTTTTCATGAAATTATTTTTGAAGTAATATCTTACCTTCGCGATTATTTACACTCTGTCAGATGCGTATATGGTATGAAGTAACTACGGATAAACGTAGGTCTGTCTTAAACAATAAAAATAAAATACATGCTAGTGAATATTTATAGTTCACACTGTGTTCCAACATTGGCAGTGCCGTAAAACCTCCAACCTAGACAAAAAATCAAGAGCAGTAATTGTGATTGGTCGAAAATACGCAGACTTGTTCGGCTGTGAAGCTCTTAAGAATCCCACCTAANGCAGTGCCGTAAAACCTCCAACCTAGACAAAACAATCAAGAGCAGTAATTGTGATTGGTCGAAAATACGCAGACTTGTTCGGCTGTGAAGCTCTTAAGAATCCCACCTAAGATTAAAAAATTATTTCGTCATTGGGAAGAAAAAAAACAGCACGCTGATATCAGGCCCGGCTACTAGCATGATTTAAGAAATATTACACTTGGGTATTATAGTGCAATTTTCTGAATTATTTACTTAACTTCATTTTCTTATAGTCGCAAACTATTAAAACGGGTATCCAGGATGATTTCCGGACACACACATTTTTGTAGAGGAATTTTGTAGTTGGAGACAGACGTATAGCATAAATGTGTGTTTATTGTTTAGTTTTAAAATAATAGGTTCAGTGTTCACTGCTGAAAGTCACACAGAAACGCGTTAATGACTAAAAAAACTTCATGCCAGTTCAGCGTCTTAGCCAAGGAGCATGTAAGAGAGAGAGAGAGAAAGAAAGAGAGAGAGAGAGTGTGTGTGTGTGTGTGAGAGAGAGAGAGAGAGAGAGAGAGAGAGAAATTTGGTAATATCAGGCTAGACCTCAATTCTTATTTCCTGGTCAGATTTGGAGGCACTAACGATTGTGTATTGCCAACCACGCAGAGTGAAAACTGTTACTTTATAGTTTACCAGACTTTCATTTCTAACTTGTGAAGTCAAAGAAAAATGTGGGCGAAACCTTATGAGCTAGTTTGAGTCTATTATATATTCAGTTCTTTTCCCGAAAATATTTTTGTTCTCAAAATCTTCATAATGAGATTTGCTTTCTTCTTATAAATTTGCATAGATGGTATATAATAACACTAGACTGGTAAAATGGTGTAAATTAGGAATTTCTTGAGAATTGTACAAACTTAGGAGTGAAGTGAAACATTTAGGAAAACAAAAGGTAGAATGTGTTTGTACTCGGGAANGGCGAAACCTTATGAGCTAGTTTGAGTCTATTATATATTCAGTTCTTTTCCCGAAAATATTTTTGTTCTCAAAATCTTCATAATGAGATTTGCTTTCTTCTTATAAATTTGCATAGATGGTATATAATAACACTAGACTGGTAAAATTGTGTAAATTAGGAATTTATTGAGAATTGTACAAACTTAGGAGTGAAGTGAAACATTTAGGAAAACAAAAGGTAGAATGTGTTTGTACTCGGGAANTTGAGAATTGTACAAACTTAGGAGTGAAGTGAAACATTTAGGAAAACAAAAGGTAGAATGTGTTTGTACTCGGGAATGTGAATCTTGTGTAATTTCAGTGCGAATTCAGGTCAAATACAGACCCATATGTATTTGTCACACAGCAAACATACCTAAGAACCGTTAACGAACCTTTTGTAACGTGTTTGAAAGTAGTTCGGAGGAACAGTAGTGTCACAAAGAGACAAACTGACAAACGGATCCAAATAACAGGGACGTCGCCACAAAAGGTCGAAACACCGTGTTTCATAAACTGATAATTTCTAACCATATTATTTTCTTGATAGTATTATTCATGTAAGTAAACTCAATTCCATCGAAATTATACAGTGGGAATAAATTACCTGAAATTTAATACATCTTATAATTATTTCGCTTTATTACAGTATTGGTATACATGTAAACTTTAGTGCTCAATAAGAACTATTTAGGCCCCATATATTGGTGTATAGTGTACTGTCATCCCACCAAGGCTGACCTGGTTACATTCCCGGCGAAGTCACATTAGCATTCTCGCGCGTGGAGAAACGTGGCGGACGTTGTCTTTGGCAGGCGGGTTTCCTCGGGGTGCTCCTGTTTCCCTCCACTGTTACGTTCCGTCGCCGCTCCGTTATAGGGTCTCATTCCACGTAAATCCGTCAGTTACGACCGGGCACCGTCTTACCACACATCGACAGCCCGTCGCTTAGTGGTGGAACCTCCCCATCTCCCCCCCCCCCTTTTCCAACGTACCTAGAATGCACTCCATAAGTCGGCATTTCAGTTCACTGAATTGCGTGCTGAGTGGGATCAGTACTCGCTATCTTCTATTTACAGAGTTTTCGCCATAAGTGGCATCATATATTTATTATTTTATTTAAGGCATTACTTTGCACATGTTCTAAAACATGTATTGATTGACTACTGTTGCTAGTATCATATCTGAGAAATCCGGCCAGAAAAAAAAAACTTGTTTCTTGCTGGCAGCCAATAGTAAAAAATTAACAAAGGCAGTGAATTAGTAATAATCCGATATCTCTTGAGAAACTATTATTTATGCTGTGAAATGCGAAAAATTTCGTTATAATTCTTAAGTAGAACTTACGGCAAAAATGTAAAAATCCGAGATGACTGGTATTGATCCACTACAGTAAGGTTTATTCTATTCAGGTTGGGAACAAAACGACATTCCTTATGGGATAATTTCACATAGGGAAAATTTCCGCCGTGAGGTGCGCTGGTGTTCCAAAGAGGTCGCTTTTAAGCTGGCGGTTAATTGAGAAATTCTATTTATTTGTACGTAAAATGTCGTGCTTGGTTGGGATTGTGATATATGTATACTTGTTCCATCCAAACTTTTAAGTATTCAGTTTATTAAGTAACTGCTTTTTACGGTCTCCAGTGTTGTTTACAAGAGCAAACAGTAAAAATACAACTGTGTTTAGCACTGAGTGTTCATAAGCAAGCTTATTTAAATGAAAAGACGTTACGAATTTAAGTGCGAAATACGTATATCAGTTATCAAAAGAAGCTTTCCTTTAAAGAAACAGCATACAAAAGCCCTAAAAATAATATTTTTTNAATACGTATATCAGTTATCAAAAGAAGCTTTCCTTTAAAGAAACAGCATACAAAAGCCCTAAAAATAATATTTTTTAACCATTTTCACTGTTTCATTTTTCGATTAAATTGTCATATTTAAATAAAGTAACTGTGCAAGTCAATATTTTGTCAAAGCCAATTTTGTAACAGAATATTAAGAGTTAGCAGTCCAGACATATTTTCTGTGCGTTGGTTGTTTGCGCGTTTACGCGTGTCTCAGCAAATAAAGGTACACGGAATACGACTTTTCGCCAGGAAAGACANATACGTATATCAGTTATCAAAAGAAGCTTTCCTTTAAAGAAACAGCATACAAAAGCCCTAAAAATAATATTTTTTTTAACCATTTTCACTGTTTCATTTTTCGATTAAATTGTCATATTTAAATAAAGTAACTGTGCAAGTCAATATTTTGTCAAAGCCAATTTTGTAACAGAATATTAAGAGTTAGCAGTCCAGACATATTTTCTGTACNTTTTGTAACAGAATATTAAGAGTTAGCAGTCCAGACATATTTTCTGTACGTTGGTTGTTTGCGCGTTTACGCGTGTCTCAGCAAATAAAGGTACACGGAATACGACTTTTCGCCAGGAAAGACAAAAAAAATTATCTAAGCCTGTACAGTTTTGTTTTTATCAAATTAAGTTTGTTTTAAGGGGAAAAATGGTGAAAATGGTTAAAAGTTTACATTTTTAGACCTTGCCTGCGCAGTTTCCTTCATAGATAAAATAAAAGTAAAACAGCACAGTCTTAGTTAAACCTATGGGCTTTCATCGCGTGTAATAATATTCCACTATTACAGGTCTCATTTGTACAGGAAAGCGCGACAGCGGAAGCACTGCACGTACGTTCAGTGCCTTGCGCGTAGGAGCGACGGGGCGCTGGTCGCGCGTGTTATTGTCGCCCGTATTGCTGCTCCTCGAACGCGGAAAAAAAAAAAAAAAAAAAAAACTCTGAACTTTTAAACAAAATATAGACATACTCCGTTGTATTTCTACTCTATTGCGCAGAACAAAATTTGTTCTAAGCGCTGGATCTACCATAATAAAAATCGGAAGATTTTACATTATCATATTTATTTTACGAAAATCGCAAATATCCCATTTGCTTACTCACAATACGGAAAAATCATGTACACGTGTGAGACCAGTGCACCCTGGGGGCGAAAATTGTTAGTTGCCAAACTGAAAACATTGCGTTTCCCAATCTGAGTAGAATAAACCTTATCCTAGGAGTTAGTAGTCCTGCATTATTTTTGTTTCATCCGTTGTTTACACGGTCACGTATATCTCAGTAAATAAAACAGTAGAAATTAATTATCTTAGCCAGTATTTTTTTTCCTTTTTTAAAATCATATATAGTATATTTAAAAAAAGGGGGGGGGTGGTGGGAGGACAAAGATTGTAAACATCGCAATTTTAGATCTTTGCAGTTTCCTTAAGCAGGAGAAGAGTACAACCGTACGGACGTGGTTTAATCTGTGGGATTTCATCGTGCGTAATGAAGTCCCACTGTTGCAGGTGTAATTTACATAGTAGAGTGCGCCGACGGAAACACTGCACGCCTTGCGCGTAGGAGCGATGAGGCACCAGGCGTGCATGTTAGTGTCACCCGTATCGCTCCCTCGCATCTGCACGTGCAAAGGAAAGCGCCCGTGTCCATGTACTCGACATCTGACGGCGCAAGTACGTGTCGTTATCGCTACTGGGCCTCGGAAATACCTAAACTAACCTCCACACAGGTCACGCCCTTAGGTTGAACGGTTACGTAAACCCAAAACGGTTCGCCTACCTGGAGCTGTTTTCCGCGTTTGAGGCAGATAACCTTGGTAGCCACAAAGGCGACACTGTCGCGCGCGTCAAGTACGCCATCGCTCTTACACTCATTACTCGGAACTGTCGTACAGTGCTCCTTCCCATCGTGTTTGCGTCTTCCTGTGAGACTTTAGGCGGTGACTATAGCTTTTTACTGGTGGAAGGACTGTGGCGAGATTCAGTGCAAGTCCTTCGAGTATTTTTGTATGTATCTGACCCGTACATTGTGAGATACAGCGCTACAGGCATCGTATGAAATGTGTGTGTGTTCTTATTATCACTAGGCACGCATCTAATAATTCCGTTAGAAAAAAAAATCTGTATTTAGAACACAATGCAATGCAGTTGAAGCGTCATAATAGTCTGTCCGACGAACTAGTTCAAATTTTTCACAGTTCTTTTAGTTGTCTTGTGTACAGTTATTTAAATTGCATAATATTTTATGTAGACGAACTGAGCAGGTTGATAGTCAGATTAGTGTGTTTAGTGTAAATACAGGATGCCAGGTAATTCGTGGATACGGACTGCACCACACGAACCTGTGATCAGAACAAAGTAGAAAATATTATTTAGTAAAAACGCTAAAAGCCTTAGTTTGCGAGAAAAACGACATTAAAGTAGATAAAATGACTTTAATTCAAGTCACTCACAGCATACCATCAGTCGAAACGTCATAACAGGTGTTTGTAGTTTACTATGCCCATAGTAATGCGCTTTTCTGCACGTTGGAGGCATGCAGCATGCATGGAGCTTGGCTGCCAGATGCACCCATGGCCATTGCCATACCCCAGTACTCACTGCATGTGAACTCCATGGCCTCTTTGGCACCACTGAGCTCGGCTCGTTCCCTTGCCGTATGCCTTTACGACAAACACATTACTTGCAGCATTGCCACATCACCTCACCTTTATCTAATTGGAATACCACATGTTTGCTACAATGGTTTTTGGATATTTCACGTAATTTTTTCTCGTGAACGAAGGGTCTTATGCATTTTTACCAAATAGTGTTTTCTACGTAGTTATAATAAAAAAATTTGTGTGGTGCAGTCCGTATCCGCAAATTACCTAACATTCTGTATAATCTGTAGCTTTGGGAAACACCCCAGTAACCATGGAAACAGCTGTAAATGGGAATGCCTCCAGAACTGTTTGAAAAAAGTGCACTTACTCGTGGGACAGACTATAGGCGAGCCTCTTCAAGCTGTTCAAGCGGCCAAAAATAATTATCTTTATTTCTATAATATTTCATACTTTTCTATTATTGTATCATATTCCGGTACCATAAAAGCGCAGAAAAGATAGAAAATTGGTTTTCAAACAAGTTAATGAAATTATGTGTTTTAATTTTATATATTGTGCGAAATAGTTTTCGTAATGCCACATGAGAAATATGTTTGACTACAGCTCAAAATAATTTTTGATGTCACCGGAATACTATAAAGAAATTTCTTGGAAATATACGATGTGTTTTTTCGCCTACAGTTTAATTAATGTTTTATAATAAAATTCAGATCCAAAAATAGGTAAATGCCAAACCCTTATCATTATGTTTCAAGGAAATTTCTTCACCGCGTTCTTATTAACCTACAAAATTTTTTTAGCTTAAATCATATATTTGTGTTTAGTTAAATTTTTGAAATTTTACTGATACAAAATTTGTATTCAAAATTATTAAAATAACTTTAAAAACAATGTCAAAAGCTATTCCGTTTTTTTATTTTAATTGAATTACTAATGATATCATGTTATCATGTAACAAAAATATAAATTACGTTGACACTCAAAACAGAATATATTAACACATGAACGCCCCTAAGTGTATAGAACCACGAAACAGTCAAATACGCTATGCCATTGCGATGTATTTGTGCGAAAATATATCACCTTTCAATAGCTGGTGAAATATTATTGTAACATGGAGCTTGGTAGGTTTAGGCATGTTCTGATTTACTACTCAAATTATGGATGCACTGCGTTGAGGCTTTATCATATTTGACCGAGTACTTCGGAGTTCAATCAGCAACCATCCAATTGCCGATGATACCATTGAAATTCGAAATATGTGACTTACACTATTGATCAGTAAAACCAACATTCAGCTAGCTTCAGGTTCTACTGGAACTTACGTCCACTAGCAATGGGCAACGTTGGAAATGAAACACATTCTGTTGACTCTGCCGCATGTGGCATGGGCAGTTGGAATGGACCATTTTACGGCCAGCAGTCCCAAAATAGTATTCTATTTCTTTCCTCGTCGTCGAGCCCCGGAATGTGGCGATAAAAAATGTTATGTATCGATCAACAAGTTTGCATCAGCCACAACATCCTGGAATCTTCACCGGCGACGACAACACGTGTGTGTGTGTGTGTGTGTGTGTGTGTGTGTGTGTGTGGGTGTGTGTGTGTGAAGAAGTGAAATCAGTCAGTGTTTTAAGTTTTTTGACTCTCGCCTGATATTAACGAATGAAGCAAAGAAACATTTTGTGCTTTGGCCTAGTTTCGTTTTCTTGTCGATATACTTCTTGTCGATATATTTTTCTCTTCCTGTACTTTCGTGTTCGTTTAATGTTTCTTGNTCGTTTTCTTGTCGATATACTTCTTGTCGATATATTTTTCTCTTCCTGTACTTTCGTGTTCGTTTAATGTTTCTTCCCAGCACGGGTAGTTTTATTCTCTGAACTATAATTTTCTGTGTCTTTCGTGACTGGCTGGGATCAAGGTCAACTTCGTCCTGTTGCTTCTTGCTATTTTATAGTGTTCGTTATTTCAGTTCACTACGTTGAGTCAAAGGTTTGGATTATGTTAAAAAAAAATCTTCCTAGGACGTACGTTTTGTCTATTTACTTCACGGTGATGTGCGAAGTCTTGCATGGTGTTTATAACAGCCAGAACGCTTTTCAGATACAAGCGAAGTTCAATATAATATCACATATATTCACTGCCACGACGGGACCCTTTTCGAAATCAATCTACGAGGTTTGGCGCCTGCTGTATTTTTTTTGTGTAAACGTTTTTTTGTAGACGTGCAGCCCGAGACGCTTTTCAGCATTGTCTTTGAAATGTTCACCTTGACAAATGCACGAAGCACTATGATTCCGCACGGAGCATGTATGGCCATGCGCTGGCTTGCTTAACCTAGCACTACGAAGGTTGCGAGTTGGATCCATGATCTCAATCAGTTTAAGCTGGGTGGTTTTTCTTAGGTGCCGTTCCTTTTCACATGCGTTCTCACTTACCTGCTGATTTGGGTTAGTTGCCCATTATCCTTTACGCATTAACTGCATGCATAAATCAGATGTTTATGTAAACTAATATTTCGTGAGTCTTAAATTAAGGCTCGATCTCACTTGCCGAACTGAGTTTTTTAATTTCTTGATTATAAACACTTTTAAGAAATGTAGAACTCTTTAATATTCCTTTATTTCACCTTACACTTTTATGCGAACATTACACCTGAACTATCAATGATTAACTACATTACAACCAACGTAATGTAAATGTTAATTTTTATTTTATATAATGGTAGTTGTAACATAGTTACACGTTTAAACTTATAAATGACTTCCACTCTGAAGTGCAAGGTAAATAGCTAAAGAGCTAGATAGACGATTTCTCATATTTTAGATTTTGAAGCTTAAATCAGTAAGAAATCCAGTAATTACATATATCGAAATAGACACAGCCTTGAAAAAAATAAGTACTCTTAAGCATAAATGGAGCATATGGGCATGCGGAATCTGCCTCCTCCGCTTCATTCCCCATAAAATGTATCCTTTATCGCTTATGTATTCATATTCATAGTACTTAAATACTATCCACTGCTTATCCCTGCATTACACGTGCAAAATATAGCATAAACCGGTTTATATGGAACCGTTGTTATAGTCAATTCGCGGCTTCCTCACACTTTTTGAATTTAACCTTTGAAAAATCACCCCACATATGACGTTTTTGGCTATTTCCTAAATATGTAATGCATCACAAGCGTTTTATACTTCTGTTAACGTAAAAGTACTTTAGTTTTGATTACGTGGAAATTTTATTTATATATCTTTGCCAATGTAATGCCGAGTTGAACGTGCCCCAATCAAATGAGTAGAATAATATACAAGCCGTCCTGTTTATATGAGTAATTTACACAATGAGTGCTGTTTACTCAATATTACGCTACAGAGAACCTTANTTTACTCAATATTACGCTACAGAGAACCTTATGAAAACAGTTTGCTAAGTAATATCTCTTCCCCGTATCTTTAAAGAAAGCGTATGTCCTAATGTAACTGTTGCCACCATTAAAGACAAGGCACAATTACACATGCGANCCGTATCTTTAAAGAAAGCGTATGTCCTAATGTAACTGTTGCCACCATTAAAGACAAGGCACAATTACACATGCGAAAATCCGGTGACCCGGCCGGGGATTGAACCCTGCTGGAGGCAAGCCGCTGATAGATAGAGATGGAATTTCGATCAACTGCCTGAAGGCACTATCACAGATTAAGAAAAAAATGTGCTTACAAATAAGTAGAAGTGACTATACTGTCTTCACGTTTTCTCTCAAGAAGGCTAAAAATAAAACAATATTGGCTGTTTTTCTTTTAATATTTAAAAACATTTGTGGTATGTTACATGGTCATAGAGTATATAAGCACACAGAGACGAAACGGCGTGGCGGTTCCCGTACTGACTCGCTGATTGGCTTTGCGAGGATCAAAGAACGGTCTTTGCGTTTAATTAGCTGCTGCGTGCTAAGAAAGTTTCGCTATTGGTTAGGCTGCCTGCTGGCGAATAAGTTGCGATGCGCTGATTGGCGAACGGCGCGGCGTTCCGACATCTTGTTGGCTGGTGACGTCATCTAGCTGGCGTGTGCGGCTGGAGTTCGCGGAATAAGAGGTTATTTAACCTCTGCACTCTGAAGTACTCTATGATATGGTACGAATACGAGAAAATTATATGGTACTCGATCTGGCGTCACATAATGGCGGTTCTACAGGACTTGGTACAATATATGGTACGTAGGCAGCCTGCAAATATTATTAGAACACTGTTTTTTTTTTGTGGTACAGTAGCATCAATCGCTATAAATATTGCAGCATAAAGCGAGCATCTATGACAATCTTATTTTTTAAGCCAATCATATAATTGTGACTCCTAAATTCGTATAGGAAGTGTTCTAAATGTTATCCACCCCTTTACAGTGAAGCGTGTGTACAAATTATTTTAATTATTGGAATGCTGCTCCCTGGAAATTAATTTGATAAGTCGCTATACAAACTTACTGACCCAGCAGACAGCGTTAGAAAACAGTACCTGTGGTAGTGGCATTTTAATTGGAAGAAATCTCTGATTCATCAATGACATTCACTCATAACTTAAACAATTGACTATAAAATGTCTCGGTGTTATCAGTTTTCACTGTAGTTTGCAGTCAACTTTCATAGATCTTGAAAAAAAAAAATATCGAACAAGTAGTGACGGGACGCACATTTTCCAATATGAAAGGGTAATATCTTTTTTTTTTTAACTAGCTTAAAGTGATGCAATTTTGCGTGTTAGGTCATACGCGATGCTAACAAGTGTCAGATAAATCTTCGCCTCTACATGACCGACAGAAAAAAAGTTCATGAGATCACGTTGGCTACGAGCCAAGACTATATCCACCACGTTCTATATGGCAGGAGAAGTGTAGAGGCAATATCCTGCTTGCAATCCGGTGTGAGGCGAGGCGCCACATTCCTGGATTACTGTTTTCATTTTGTTTGTTTAATTTTATGCTTAGAAGCCAAGCAGATACGTTATATAAATGACGAGTAATTTGGGGGAGGGGGGGAGTCAATTTTTGAGATTAAGGCAGCCATCTTAATTCATAACTAGCGCCAGTTTCCTCTCATACATGTTGCTGTTCTTGTCAGAATGTAAGGGCACCGTGCAGATTTTTATATTCAACAACATTTTACCTTGAAGAGGACCAGAGAATTTAGGGGTGTAGCNGGGGGGGGGGGAGTTATGGGCCGTAACCCTCTATCTTGCTTCTAAAGTTCTCAACAATTAGTATTACAATTATTCATAAATCTTTTATTGCGATAAAAAATATGAAATTCTGGTAAAGTATAAAGCAATTTATTACATTGTGAAGTAGTTTTTCCCTTATTAATTGTCTTAACGTGTGTCAGCACCGCAAACGCAAGTGTAACTTCCCACCCTAAATACGCCATTTGTGGAATATGATCCACAGTGCAGCGATCTGAGATCGCACTTACGGATTTCAGAATGCAAGTATACTTATTTTACTTCACTTGAAAACGTTCACTAAGTGCGCATGGGCTCAAGTGACGAAGCCTGTACAGCCAGAAATGCAACAAATTTTGAGAAAGTTCATGAAATTTTCAATAAGGTCACAAATAAACAAGAATCGAAAAATTCATAATTCGAGAGTCTCCAAAAAACGCGAACGTCCACCGGAAAAGACAGAAATCATATCGCGCTCACGAAACCAGAACCAAAATATCTAACTGCAGACCGCGGCGGTTACAGACGTGCTTTTGAAGTCTAGGCATAGCAAGTGGTTTTTGTTGGTGTTGGTGATTGGTACTGGCGACACTTGAAAAATACGATACTATATGAAGGTTGGCACAACATGTTGGTGGTTGGTGTTTGCGGTTGGTGGTCGGTGTTTGGTCCCAAAATGTATTTCAACTCGCGGTTGGTGGTCGGTGTTGTTGGTGGTGGGGTTGGTGTTGAAGCGAGTTTAAAATTACTGAACTTTTACCACCAACTGGCCAATCACAGACAGTGTTTTCTGTAGGTCCGAACAAGTGACAGTTTAAAATCTTTGAAATAGAGGAAAATTATTGCAAAAAAAAAAACATGGCGGCTTATTTCTCAGCAATCAGCAATATTTCATATTTAAAATATCTTGTATAAAAACGAAATAGCTAAAGCGATATACGAGTCTACTGTAATTTAGTAATACCAAAACGTTAAAATATCAGCAATTGAACTCTTCTTGTTCGCTTAACCTTAAATGTTCAAATTCCAGCAATAGATAATTAAAACTATTCATATAGCTTTCTAAAGAATGTACTGCTACTATCTTTCGCGGTTGGCTGAACCGTGAAACAATTCGCACCTACACGAACTGCCGCCTCTGCATTCACACAAATGTTGGCGGCAGGAGTGCAACAACAGCGGGTGCCGAGGAGCTATTGCCCCCCCCCCCCTTGGTACTATAAGCGGCCATGGAAACCAAAGTTTGAAAATTTAAAACAACGGCCTTAAATGTATTAAAATTTCCGTTAGAAATGTAAGTTTATGCGAAGGCATACACCCCTTTGCGAATGTTTCCCATACTTATATGAGAAAATGAGAAATAGCTTTCTTCATCTTTTGAGCTGACATAATGCTAGAAGAAATTTCTCATACCGGATTGATTCCTAGTGAAAACATAAAGGAGAACCGCCCTATATTAAATGTTAGGGTTATGACATAAATCAGGGCTGATGACGGTGGTCGCTGCCTTGACCCACCCTTAGTAGCTCCCTTAGTAGCTCTATATGCTGAGAAACGGTTCACTGAGTCGCGAAACATCGGAAAGCCGGGGCACCGTGATGTAGTGGCCATGCCACTCTCCTCCAACTACGGTGGAGCCGTGGTATTGTAGTGGTCAGACTACCTGCCTTCTATCTAGGTGGACAGGGTTCGATTCCCTGCGGGGTCGCTCCCTGATCTTCACATGTGGGAATCGTGCCGGACGATGCCGCTGGTCAGAGGGCTTTCTCTGGGATCTCCCGTTCCCCTTCCCCCTTGCATTCCAGTACTGCTCCATACTCACCTCACTTCACCCTCAATACATCTCAAGACCTCGATTTTAAGAGGCGCCCGAATCTCTCCACTCGAACCACGGCGACCCGGGTTCGATTCACGGTTGGGGACGGGGGTAGGGCGGTTTACACTCAGACCTCCGCATGCGGGGAAAGGGGCAGAAGTTGCCGTTGGCCGGTGGGACTTTCTCGGGGTACTCCCATGTTTCCACCGCCCTTGAATCTCGTAACTTCATGTAATCCGTCACAGTTGATGGCCGTACGTGTGTCCCACCTTGAAAGCCCGTCGCTCGGTGAGTGTTACACCTTCCCTAGGGTGCACTATAATCTATTCACGGTATCTTCACACTTTTTTCAACCAAACCTTTGAAAAATCACCCCATGTATGACATGTTTTGCTGTTTCCTAAATGTGTCATGATGTGTCACAAGCGTTTTATACTTCTCTCAAGATAAAAATATCTCATTTCTTATAAAATATAAATTTTCTTATGTTTTATTTATAAATTGCGTTATTTCATTTGTAATTAATATGTATGAATAAAAACAGATATAAAACAAGTGTGTTCGTAATGCCTGGTGAGAAATACATATTTCTCGTACAAAATATTCAACTCAGTGCGCACGAATGCATTGCGTTGTCCCTTTGGTGTAATTTTATAGACTTAGTTAAGCTTTTTTTGCATGAGGCGGAGGAATATTCTGAAAATAGAACTTAAGCAGGGCTTCAGAAAAGTTTGGAAGTACCCGAGAATGGACAATACCTCCGAATTGTTGTAGTTATTATCATCGGAAGTATATCGAGTGTTCTCGAAGCTTCGTGTAAATAGCCACAAGTGATTGTTTTTTTCGGTTCGGCGCAGACAGCCTGCCTCACCGATACATACTAGTTCTCGTAGCACCGTACATAGGCGCTGCTGGGTATGTACGAGTGTGAGTCAAATAAAAACCTTCAATATTTTTTACCGTACAATTTACTGAAGGGATTATGAGTAAAATTAAACTATACTACCACCCAAACCCCCCTACCGTGCAATACAAGTGTTACATTTTTAATGTAATGCATAAATACCTCTTCGTTGAACTTGAAAACATGCATCACTATATCACATTTTCATTCAGTGCTGAATTTCGATGGATTCGATCCCGTCTCTACTTAAAAGAAAAGCCTAACGCACCTCTTCTTTTCTTAGGTGCGTGTTGATAGCGAAGCAGCCATCTTGGCACTACTGCTGCGCCCAGTGTGCCAGCTTCGTTCTGACAACTGTCGGTAACGCGTTACTTTATGCATCTTTCTCCTGACATCTTACAGGGCATTTCAAAAGTGTTTCGATTTATTTTACAGCATTTTCAAGTTTTTCATGTGACTCACCATTGTATTTATTTTCTCCCCTCATAAAATGTTTTGCCCTTCATATTTTTTGAAGCCTTTCATACTTTAATGACATAACTTCAGGGTATTCTGGAGAACAAAGTGATCACATCAGTTCTACTGGATTAATGAACGTTGACTGAAGACAAAGCAATGTGGTTGCGATTCACAAAAAAAAAAATTCTCCGCTCGAATCAGTTATATTTAACTGATTATTAAAGTGATTGATTTTCCCTGTCAGATTACGATGGATTTGAACGATTTACAGTAAATTTCACAATTTAGAAAAACTGGTTTCTAGTTCTTTATACTTATCCGCCGGTGGCTAACACCTTTATTAACTGTTTATATTTCGTAAATATTGCTTTACTGAATAACATACTGATTAAGACGTTAAACAAAGCTGCGCTTGTGCCTACGCTTGTGCTAGCGTGCAGGTTGGTGCCGGAGGACTATTTTGGCACAGCGCAGCTGGCCACTTATTGNTTGTGCCTACGCTTGTGCTAGCGTGCAGGTTGGTGCCGGAGGACTATTTTGGCACAGCGCAGCTGGCCACTTATTGTCAAAATGCCGCTAAACGGGCAAAAAGCGGGCAGCTGAAACTTTACACACCTCTTCCCAACACCCAAAGCTACACTTTGGTCGTCATATCGTCTGTTCATCTGTGTTCACTCTTTTCGTATCATGAGTTTCATGGCAGAATTTTACCCAAACACAGTGTTTTCTTCTCATGGCTGCAGTTAATTAAAAAATCACAGATGATTAAATTGGTGTACATAACTTTGAAGTTTAAATGTGTTGTAAATAATTTAAAGAAAAATATTANTATTAAAGTCATTGATTTTCCCTGTCAGATTACAATGGATTTTAACGATTTGCAGTAAATTTCGCAATTTCGAACAACTGGTTTCTAGTTCTTTACACGTATTCGCCAGTGGCTAACACCTTTATTAACTTTTTATATTTCGTAAATATTGCTTTACTGAATAACATACTGATTGAGACGTTAAACAAAGCTGTGATTGTGCCTACGCTTGTGCTAGCGTGCAGGTTGGTGCCGGAGGACTATTTTGGCACAGCGCAGCTGGCCACTTATTATCAAAATGCTGCTAATCGGGCAAAAAACGGGCAGCTGAAACTTTACACACCTCTTCCAAACACCCAAAGCTACACTTCGGTCGTCCGTCTGTTCGTCTGTGTTCGCTCTTTTCGTATTGTGAGTTTCATCGTAGAATTTTACCCAAACACAGTGTTTTCTTCTCATGACTGCAGTTAATTAAAAAATCACAGATGATTAAATTGGTGTACATAACTTTGAAGTTTAAATGTGTTGTAAATAATTTAAAGAAAAATATAAATTTTTTTACTGCTTGAAAGTGAACATTATAATTTTTTATTTGTGTATTTAGTTACGTAAACAGCAGAACCCATATGACACCGCACCTCGGCAAGGTGAGGAACTTGTGGAAGACAGAAGAATAAACCGACTTGGTTGCAAATTTGTGGAAATGCAGAAAAAATGCACAATAAAAAAAAATCACCAACTTTGAACTTTGTGCGAGAATGTTCGATTTTGGGAATGTTGGCGCGGACAATTAGATTTCGAACCACTGTGCGCGGCTACCAGGAAAGCGAGTGGCGTGGGTTTCGCGACGAGGAACGGGCCACATCGCGACGACAACCATTGTCCGATGCATTAGTGCATACCATGTGGGGGAGAACTAGGCCGTCCGGCTGCTGGTCGCGCGACACACTTCGCGGACTAGGCTTTTGTTTTCGCTACGACAGTTGACTGATGTGCTGGGGCTGACCCGTTAGCATTCACGCACTGCAAATGTCTTGCAGCACGTACAGCAGGGGTGCCCAACCTGTGGTAAACCACGGCCCACTTAGTGGTTTCAGTTATTGAGTGAAGAGATTTGGGGGGCCATCTTGAATTTATCCATATTTTGCCCTAACTTACATTAAAGTTGGTTTGACGAAATTCTTCGAACGATACAGCAGAAATAGTAGCTTTAACAAGTTGTTACGTATTCACTGCCATAAATAATTTTTTACTAGTAAAAGTAGTTGAATTAACCACAGAAGTGAAGCAATGCCAACTTCAGAAAATGTACACAGGAATGCCCTGTGTCGTGGCGTTTAGTAAAATTCGATACAAAATCTATAATGCAGGTTTTTTTCGAAAATTCTAAAAATACAAGATGGCGGGGACTGATCCCCTTTAACACCGAGGTCTTGAGAGCCGATGAGGATGAAGCGAGGTGAGTATAGAGCAGCGCCGGAATGAAAGGGTGGGGGAAACGGGAGATCTCCGAGAAAACCCGCCGACCAGCGGCATCGTCCGGCACGATTCCCAAATGCGAAAATCCGGGAGCGACCCCGCCAGGAATCGAATCCGGTTCGCCAAGTTGAGAGGTGGGTAGTCTAACCACTACACCACCCACGGCCTCAGTTGTTTGATATCTAGCTGCGGGCCACATATACAACTCACATAAATAAATAAATAAATATATATATATATATATAGTAACAAGTAGTGTTATTAAAAAAAAAGGTTCCTTTTTAACTTATTAATTTGGTTTGTTGGATTCAGATAACAAAAACCTGGGTTTTGTGGCGTATTTGGATTTGGGCGGAATTCACTCACAGCTTATGCAATTTCCCTTAATGCAAGGAGCCTAACTGTTTTTTGTGATGATTGGAACTTTTTGTGTTAAATAAATACGGATGTTCACCATAATATTCACATAATCGATCATTAGGAAAATTTTTTTACGGTTTTTAATTGCTATTTAATGTATACTTGTTTAATGGCCTTACTGCTGTTTCTTAAAACAAAATAATTTAAAAAGAATTGTGTTGCTAGGTGTACTCTACCCTACTACTATCACCGACCCTCTCTCTGATTGGACAAAATTTCGATCTTTTAGGAAATCTTACACTGAAAATTGCACTCAGCCAATTACGGAAACGTCCATGAAAACGGCCAGCAGTCGGCTAAATCTTCCACAGGTCAGTCCGTACAAGCGGCCACGCAAGCTTGCGTGGTTCCTTCCAAGGAAACTTCCATCGCGAAACACAGGCTTTAGCGTCTCACTCCTTGTCACCTCTGCGGCGACGATGGGCNCCTTCCAAGGAAACTTCCATCGCGAAACACAGGCTTTAGCGTCTCACTCCTTGTCACCTCTGCGGCGACGATGGGTACCTATGGGGTCACGCCTCGACAGCCTGTGCATTATCCTCGTCCTCAGGCGGAATCTTGAGCACTGTCTTGCATTTNACCTATGGGGTCACGCCTCGACAGCCTGTGCATTATCCTCGTCCTCAGGCGGAATCTTGAGCACTGTCTTGCATTTCATCAATGCGTGAGATTGGCTAGTACTTCTAACTCTTGCTTGTACCTTCCACGACTCCTGTATGTGCAGGCACTTTCAGTAATGACTATTCATAATAATTAAATAATATCTGACATCTCAAANTTCCACGACTCCTGTATGTGCAGGCACTTTCAGTAATGACTATTCATAATAATTAAATAATATCTGACATCTCAAAACCTAATAACTCTGACTCTCCGGATGCACCATTGTTAAATTTATTACAGACTATCAGTGTTATATTGATTTGTATCTCGCCATATTTAATTTTCTAGATTTTATTATTGGAAACCAGAGCGTTTAATATAACGCGCCACTACTTACTGGATTTCTGAGGCTTGTGCAGACTAACTTCTACCCGTATTTTCTTACACTAGATTAGAAAGAATATGTAATGAGTTGAACGAAATTAAAATTGCATGTGTGGGAAAAATAACATTAGTGAAACTAGATTGGTTTCAAAATAGCTCGTTGAAACATGCCTCGTGTATCGTGTCAGGTCCACTTTACAAATACTAATTATGGAAAACTTCTATTCTCTGGAGATTTATAAATAAGTCCAAATTGGGGACAGGAACCTATACACCGTAAGACTATATTGTTCGAGATAATTTCTTCGCTGTGAATTCGAGCGAGAAGGTAGCCGAGAATACCAACGACTCATTTCCTAACACAAGCATTCTTTACTAGAAAACCTGATAAAGAAGGCGTCGTTTGGAGATCTCTTATGAGACAAACAAAGCAAGGTTGGGGTTTATGGCCACGGTATCGAAAACTGATCAAATGTTTTTGCGTAGACTACCCAACGGCCTTGTGCAGCCGCCTGCCTACCTAGTCCGCCAAATGGTGAAAAGAGCTCAAATAAAAATATTTCTTATTTAAAAACTGCTCAACATTTTTGAGTGGTGTCTGCTTACGAAAATCACTTAAGATAAGTTTACGTCCAAATACTAGTTTCCGGATTGTATTCCTGTTCCTAATGTGCATTTTTGAAAGTGGAAATGGAAACGAGCTTTTTTACAGAAAATTTTAGCTACGAAATCTCCGGTATTGAATAATTAAAAATAGCGTAGGGATGCGCCGCACGCCAGTTCGAAGCCTTGCGCGCACAGAGGCGATGAAAGACGTGATGCGCGAGTGCTAGCCGCTCTTAGCACACCAGCGCATATGATACTCGGACACACACACACAGTTAATTGCAGATGGCTATCTTAACGATACGCGTTTTACGCATTAACGCTATCGCACATATAGTATGTTACTCCGTAAACAAGAGTTAGAAAATAACCCGCATTCTTTAATGTTTGCGGTAAAATATGATTCAGAGGGTTTGGTATTTAGCCCTACTTTTACAGCTTTGACGCCATTAACTCACTCAGACCCCGCATTCACGTACGCGGGCGTGTTGCACATAAAAATACACTGATGGCCGGTAAATGTGAAGAGCAAAGTATCTGGACCCCGTGTTCTTGGGTGCCTTCCTTAGCTCAGACTAATTACAGCATTTCCTGTACCTTTAATTTTTTTAATGTTTAACGCCGATACAGGATGTTTACAGTAAACTGAGCATTTTTGAAAGTCCTGCTTAAAATCTACTTGTAAGCACATTGTGTATTCTTCCCCCATATGTAAAATTAACATTTCCCTTGGCCTGTTCACTTTATTCATTCGTTAGTGAAGTGAAACTGATTATTATAAAAGTAAATGTTTTACAAATTTGCTAATCCTTACACTTACATGCATTTAAAAACAGAAAACAAAGCATGTAACTTCAATGTTTACAAGTGTTTACCTAACCATTTTAATTCAACTTTACGAAACGGAACTACGCTCACTACATCGTTACCAACTTTACTGGGCGCATGTCACACAGAGTGCCCGTTAAAATATATGCAGGTAGGAGCAGTGACATTTTTAAAAGGTCGATTTCAAAAGTGCTCACTTCTGTGAATAGAGTATAGCAGCGAGCACGCAGCACTTTGTTCACTGGTTGTATGAAGCACGTTCTACACAAGTACAGCGCTCGCCAAAATGTTGCGTGTTTGCAACATTTCTATGCGGTCTCGTCCGAACAGCCGAGTCAGTAGATTAGTGTGATAGGACGTAAGTAATGGCTTGGGGTCAACTACAAGTTAAGGCACAAATTTTTTTTTTCTTTTTTTTAATTCGTGATCATTGTTTTGGTATTTTTGGAGCACAGGGTGGAAGACAGTCNCTTTTTCTTTTTTTTAATTCGTGATCATTGTTTTGGTATTTTTGGAGCACAGGGTGGAAGACAGTCAAGTTAGATGCGATGGAGACTGAGCCCAACTGCGGAATGAGTTGTTATTAATAGTAACGAGTTTGCTTAGCCGGGTTGTGGCTATAAGTGCCATTTCGTCACAGTGACCGCTGACGAAACAGGAGGACGAGAGAGCTTTCTCACAAGTGNAGCCGAGTCAGTAGATTAGTGTGATAGGACGTAAGTAATGGCTTGGGGTCAACTACAAGTTAAGGCACAAATTTTTTTTTTCTTTTTTTTAATTCGTGATCATTGTTTTGGTATTTTTGGAGCACAGGGTGGAAGACAGTCAAGTTAGATGCGATGGAGACTGAGCCCAACTGCGGAATGAGTTGTTATTAATAGTAACGAGTTTGCTTAGCCTGGTTGTGGCTATAAGTGCCATTTCGTCACAGTGACCGCTGACGAAACAGGAGGACGAGAGAGCTTTCTCACAAGTGNGGTTGTGGCTATAAGTGCCATTTCGTCACAGTGACCGCTGACGAAACAGGAGGACGAGAGAGCTTTCTCACAAGTGTTAAGCACTTGTGCAGATACGCAGAACCAGCACATTAAAAGTATGTTGGAGAGAACAAGTGTGAAAACGGAGAGGAGTTCAGTGAAGAGATTTGGGCGGCTCTTGACAACGATTCTTGAGATCCGGCGAGCGTGAAACGAGGTGGATATGGAGCAGATAAAGATTGCAAAGGTNTGTGTGTGTGTGTGTGTAACGGATTGTAACAAGACAGCTGAAAAAGTATTTATCCGAAGTATTCACGCTTAATATATATATATACATATATATGTATATATATATATGTAACGGATTGTAACAAGACAGCTGAAAAAGTATTTATCCGGAGTATTCACGCTTAATTGGCAAGTCACAAGTCTTCGATTGCTCCCTTTTGTGAAAACCAGTTTGCGCAATAAAATTTCTTCGTAACACCCAAAAGTTAACGGCAATACATTACCTGTTGAAAGGGAAAAACTATATTGTTACGAGAGTATTCTGATAACCTCATTTCTTCGTTTATCAGTAAATAAATATAGGTCGTTACGCCTGTTATCTGGCTTGTAATTAGAAGCCTTAAATAAACGTCTTTCAGAGCTCGTTCTGTGTCGAAACGTTACATAACAGTATTCCTGGCTAATACAGACCTCTGGGGCGCAGGATTCACAGTGTAAGCTTGTCTACTAGAAGGACGAGAGTTCAAATACCTAATTCCGGCATGAGCGCATGCAACTTTAGTAATTCTAACTTAAGTTGAACAAATACAATAGTTTATTCTGATGAAAATTTCAGGTATCGAGTGGGGAACGTCAATTAGCTATGAAAAGTGAATGATGTCTCGTATTGTTCATAGTAAAAATCTGTTCACAAGTCCCTGCACTATTTCGCTAGTAGTTTGTGTCCATTTTAGCGCATGGTTTTTCGTCATATATTGTAACTATTTACACATATGCCTAACATTTGATTCACGTGATCGCCTGGCCATTTATTTATATAATATCCCCCTTTGGCTTCTTACGTTGTGAACTATTTTGTTTTAGCACTACAGTAACAGTGAATAGAAAATGTTTTCATTAGTTTTCTTTGCAAGTTGAAAATTATGTGAGTTCATTAATGCCATAATAATAAAAATAATTCTTTAATTTAGGCATACGTGGATTTTAAAATTTCCTGTTACTATCTGGCTCATTTTAAACACTTTTACATTTGTGTTATCTTTTTTTACTACATGGTAGTTCATTCGGCACAGCCAAAAGTACTCAGAGCTTATAAAAACTGCCAATAGTGCAACGCACATCATAACGCGGATTTTGCTGGTGTCTGATTATGCAGCCAGGTCACCTTACCTTGGAAAGTTAAACACTAAATATAGTCCAGTCACGGTTGCTTCCAACTTTTTCTGAAGCCCTGCTGTAGTTCTACTTCCAAGATGTCCCTCCACCTCATGCGAACAAAGCGTAACCGAGTCTACAAAACTACACCAACGATACCACGCACCGCAAACGTGCGCACTCAGTTTAATAATATTCTACTTAAGAACTATTTATTACTAGGTATTACCAACACACATAGTTTCTCCCTGCTTTATTCATAAAAATTATACATGAAATGCTTTAATTTATATGCATATTTTAAGTAAAAGTTCATTTTAACCTAAAATAAGATACTTTTATGTTAACAGAATTATAAAACGCTTGTGACACATGAAATATTTAGGAAGCAACCAAGAATGTCATACATGGGGTGATTTTTCAAAGGTTTGATTAAAAAAGTGTGAAGAAACCGCGAATAGACCATTTCACGAAAGTGGCATACGTATACTCATATGTGTATCCGTAACTAATTTTTAAACCTGATGGTTAATATTCAGGAAACTTTGTTTTAATACAAGGGATTGTTCAGTCACCTTGATACCAACTTCTTAGAGGGTTACATGCTCGTTTTTGGAATGACTAACACTGATACATTTTTCATTTTCTCTGATGTCGTAACTGTGTGTGATAGATGATAGTTATAGGAATTTGTTACGTGGAATTGAGACATAAGAAGCATGGGATATTAATAAAAATGTTTAGAAAGCCTGCTTATACAAGTGGCTGCGTGGCAAATAATATCTGTGTTATAAGGTATGTGCAATAGGCATGAGCATATTGGTTTATGGACATAAGAGCGTTGTGGCAGGGTTAAAAGCGCTTGAAAGAAGCCGAATGCTCTTAGTTAAGGTTAGGTTCCAACTGACTTGAATGGCGTTAAATAAACTCAAGAAAATATATTAGTTTAGAGGGTCTTAGAGTAGGCCATAAAATTATTATTTTACTTTATTTTTACAGATTTGGGTAGTTTTGTAGTTGTCCAAATGACATTGAAGGGAATCACATGGCATATAATAGAATTTACTGACTCTAAGAGAAAATAATTTTAATGTGGTAATTTTGGGCGACATCATACGGATGTTGATGTTCTTTAATTTATGCAAAAATGGTCATAAACGCAAATAAGTTCTCTTTAGAAAGTTACTTATTGATTTGTATCGCGTAACTACCTTTATTGGAATTGAATGGTTTTGAAAGGCATCGAATTTCTTCTGAGTTCGCTTTGCTCCTAATTATTATTGTTTCTGGTTAACATCCTGGCGTATTGCGTTGGCTATCATCCGATATGATGAACGACCACAACCACCAGACTTATTTTGCACATACTTCAAATAATAACGGCTCAGAGAAGTTATAGTTCTGACCGACTAGGCTGGTGAATTTCTTGTTCATATTTTTATGCCTCTGATTAGCTTCTTGAGAATGTCAAAATTCTTTAAGTCTTACCGAAAGAAGCTTATCTGCGATCCAAGACTGTTCGAATGCCTTCGGACTTTATTTCGGCTGCAGTCTTGAGTCTTAATGGTATTCCGTATTATTTTTCTCAAGAAGTTGATTTTGACCTACCCAGGATGTGTTCTCACTGTAGCCATTTATTTGTCTAGCAGCATTTTCACACTCACTTTATTTAGGACACGATAATTCTAGAAAATACATTGATGCTTATTGATAAGTTGGCGTGATCCTATTCCAATTATTTAGAAACGTCGCCGTTCTTCGGTTTCGCTGTAAGCATTTTCAGATCTTTGGATTTCAATATATTTGACTCACTTGTGAAGTAAATTCTATAATACCGGCGTTTGTGGCTTAATACCTGGATGGCTTCCCTCCCATCCTGGAGTACCTTTCGGTTGATCAGTTTACACGCCAGAGCATCTTTTATAGATTGAATTTTTCTTCCGGCACCTCCCAGGATAAATGCAAATAGTTGCTATAGCCTATATAGTCCATTCACTTTTACTTCCAACTTTTCTGAAGCCCTGCTAAAGTTCTACTTCCCTTCCAGGATATTCCTCCGCCTCATGCAAACAAAGCTCAACCTAGTCTAGAAAATTACGGCAAAGGGACAACGCATCGCATTCGTGCGCACTCCGTGTAATAATATTTTGCATAAGAACTATTTCTTACTAAGCATTACCGACACACCTATTTTCTCACTGTTTTCATTCATACTAATTTATATAATTTATAGTTAAATAAAATTTAAATTTAATAAAAAATAAGGTCATTTTAATGTTATTTTATATTAAAACAAGTATAAACCGCTTGTGATAGATAACATAATTAGGAAGCAACCAAGCACGTCGAACATGGGGTGAGTTTGCAAAGGTTTATTGGAATGTGTGAAGAAACCGCGAATAGACTTGTATAGCTAGAAGTGCAAGTGAGAGAGAGAGAGAGAGAGAGAGAGAGGGAGAGGTGCCTCTGGGAGGAAATACCTACCGGCCGCAGTGTGCATTCATGCGAATATGCAGCAGACCGCGGCCACAGCCGGCTGCTGCCGCACACGCCGGGGAGACTGCTACTTCCCTTCGTCCTCCTTACATCCTCGCTGCTCTGTACCAACATGCCCGCTCGCTGATAATAATACAGAGAAAGGAAGCCGGCCGACCACAACATGTTTCCATGTTCACACTGTGGTTTCCAAACATTGCACCACGACGCTCTGTTGCGTCAAGAATTACCACCTTCGGCACCATTGATGCCTATGTATTGTATACATATTATGTTAAAATGCACCTAGTGCATATTTTTGTACGTTAATAATCCTAAAATGTTAATTGTTTTTCTAAAAAAAAAAATGTTAATAAAATGTTTTATCAGGTAGTCCGTAAAATAGTAACGAAAAAGGTTTAGTTTCTCAGGAGGAGCCAAGAATTCAAGAAGTTTTAAAACCACTGGCTTAAGGCGCTGGCCTACTTGGCGACAGAACTGCGATGCTGTATGTTTTAAAATACTCTTTTTTTTTTTAACAAAATACTGAATGGTTTCGCAATATTTTCATAATAAGATTAATCACACTTCAAGTTAGTCTTTTCAATACATCTCACATGTCACAAAATTTTTTTGTAAGGTTTTCAACGTGGATAAAGATGTCACATTCGTACTGCTGTATCTTGAAATATTCTGCGTGAATATCTGCGAATATTTTTATAAGATCCTGCGTTGAATTTTCCTACAAAACTTCCAGCAGTAAAATTTTACTGTCACTGCTTTAAGGGGCACCCCCATTTACCATTTTAATTTCTTGGTTTTTATATCTTTTTTATGTTTATAAACAATAAAATTCCGAAATAAAGTACCCCTATACCCAACAAGTTATTGACCTTATACAGTAACAAAGACATAACGAATGAACTACGAACTCGCATTTACGTCACAATAATGATTTTGCGAAATTTTCGTAGACTCGATATTGTGACGTAATTATGAGCTCGTAGTTCTCTTGTCTTTTCTGTACTGCAGTGCAGGGTCAGCAGCTATAGTCTATTCGCGGTATCTTCACACTTTATGAACGAAATCTTTGGAAAATCACCTCATATATGACGTGTTCAGTTGTATCTTAAATATACCATTCACCGCAAGATTTTTATACATTGTTAAAATAATAGTATCTTATTTTTGGTTCAATTTAACTTATACTTATAATTCATTTATAAATTATAACATTACATTTACATTTGTTATGAATAAAAACGGTGAGAAAATAGGTGTGTTGGTAATGCTTAGTAACAAATAGTTTTCATACAAAACATTATTGAACCGAGTGCGCACGAATGCGGTGCNGAAACATTATTGAACCGAGTGCGCACGAATGCGGTGCGTTGTCCCGTTGGTATAATTTTTTGGACTTGGTAAAAGTTTGTTTGCATGAGGCGGAGGAATAGTCTGAAATTAGAACTTGAGCAGGGCTTCAGAAAAGTTTGAAGTAACCGTAAACAGACTGTAGTTGGTTATAAGCGTACTTTCAGTATTTTATTTTTTAAATATGCAAATAAGCTAGAAAAAAAAACAAGAATCCATTGGGGNTTGTCGTTGGAGGCAGCACGACGAAAAGCCTGCACTCCAGTTAGTAATTTGCGCATAGCGACTACGTGCTACTTATACCCTTATCGTTCCTTTGTGGTTATATGCATAAAACGCAGGGAAGAGCTACATGCAGGCGGGCGCCTTAATCTGCACTATAGAGTACTGGGTACATGAGCAAACACGGGACGCCTTAACGGATTACTACCCTTCTACGAGTCGCCGCTAATACGCAGGTAAACACTGGAATGTTTCTGTATCACTGCTTATTACTGCTTAATGCTCTCACTTTATGCCACACGGGCAGTCGAAGTAGTGGAGAGGAATTACGTACAGATGGACCTAAACTGTAACTTCTGCCTAGAATCGGCACATGCACCTGTACCTAACCTGTAATTCTAACCCAGCACCCCTCGCACCCTCATCTATCGTATCAAACCAACTGCTTCATGAAGACAGTCCACTCGAAAAATATCTGGATGATGAAGTTCAAGTCTTTTCTATACACGAATTTTTACCCCTTAAAAATATTACATTTTCCCGCACAACGGTCATCTACAGGGGATGGACAAAATAATATGAACACCTGACATATACACAATATTTGTTTATTAATAAGGTGTTGGGCCACCATTTTCTTTTAGAACAGCTGCAATTCTTCGNTGGGCCACCATTTTCTTTTAGAACAGCTGCAATTCTTCGCGGAATAGATTCGTAGAGTGTCTGAATAGTTTCCAACGGAATGTTGTCCCATTCTTGTACCAAAACATCAGCCAATTGCTTCAATGATGTTGGAGATGGAAATATTCTCATCACTCTCTGCTCTAAAACTCCGCATAACGGTTCAATTATGTTGAGGTCTGGCGATTATGCTGGCCAGGGAAGATGTTTTATGATATTCTGATGCTCCTCAAACCAAGACTGAACCTTTTTGGCTGTGTATATGGGTGCTTTATCATCTTGGAGTATGTCACTGTTTGGCAGCAATATGCTAGACATAGTAAGAACTTCATCATTGAGGATGTCGAGATATTCATTCGCAGTAATCCGGCCAGTGATGTGAATGAGAGGACCAGCTGAATACCACGATATAGCCGCCCAAATCATAACGGAACCTCCCCCATGCTTGACTGTAGGAAGCAGGCAGTCCGTATCGTAGGCTTCTTTTGGGGTTCTCCATACATAAACCCGGCCGTTTGTAGGAAACAATGTAAAC
>NQII01000899.1:273579-303774 GCA_002778355.1 Clitarchus hookeri
CGATGATGTTTTACCATGTTTTGTGTATGCTGTCATTACCGTGGATACTGTCGCTCGTGAAACGTTAAACAATTCAGCTGTTTTCGTCAGAGACGCTCCCGCTAACCGAGCACCAACGATTTGCCCTCTTTCGAAGTCTGAGAGATCACACATTTCACTGATCGCTTGTTTTAACCGTCGCAGAACAAAGCGTATAATACACTGAAATATAAAAGACTTGGCACGTAAACTGTGCAATAAATACGCGTCGCATTATTTACACGGGAGCAGTGTTGCCAACATGCTACAAAATGTACTATATTGCATGGTGTTCATATTATTTTGTCCATCTCCTATATGTAATTTATTTTCTTTCCTGGCGTAAGTTTTGTAATAATTCCCAAAATTACAGTGGCAAGGTTGGGAGCTTCTTGTGAGTTGTTCCAGCTTAAGTAATTATACTTAATTCAATAACCGAGAACGGCAAGTAATAAAGATAACAAAACGCCAAGTCGTGAAATTGTTAAAATTATACAGCTACAATTGTGTGGCATAACCCTTGTGTCACAATTATTACATGATCTAGTTTTTAATGCCATGATATGTGTTCAGCTACGATGAACATGAATGTACTACATTTAGAAATACAAACCACAAGAGTTATGGTCATCTTATACGTAGAACGAAATCAAACATACAGAGCTGACACGTGATAAATGTTTTGCAGACTTTTGGCACAGATATTTATTTATTATTACATGTTTGAAAAAATCTTGTATGTGTATTGAAGCAGCATACATTATTGGTAGGAATCCTGCCGAGTTATCTTCATATTCAGCTGTTCTGTTTTTAAGACGTCTATATTTCTTTACGAACCTGGCTGCGGACAGACACTTGTAATATAAACTTTCCTACCTAGTTTGAAGTTTGCGTTTTTATTGTAGACCTGTACACTGTAGATATGTTCAGTAGTTTCGTAAAATGCGCGGATTTCAAACACCCTGAAACGCAATCTATGCGCAGTGCAAGAGGGCGCCGAAGAGGGGCTTTTATGTTGCTAGTGAGTTTATATAAACTTAGAAATTATTATACATATATTTTAAATTATTTCAACAAGAAGTCCTTAAGAACACTGTTTCGCACATTTTCCGTTAACGTCACAGAGTGTGGTGATGCAGTGGTCGCACACTGGACTAATATTTGTAGGGCCTGGGTTCGATTCCCGAAGCCATCCTGATTCGATTTCCCATGGTTTACCGAAATCGCTCCAAATGAACACTGAGATGGTTCGTCAACACAGGGCATGGCCGATTCCTTCCCTGTCCCTGCTTATTTAGGCTACTTGCTCCCTCGCTACTGATTCCGCAATTGGCCAAGGTTAGCCTTATCTACCTGTTTGAATCATTATATGCGTCGACTGTTTTCTTTTCGATATTTTCTTATAGCCTACTTAAAACAGCGTTAGAAATATATAACCGCCCACACTCTAAATCTGGATCAGTGAAACTTTCACTGTTTAAATCAGTTAACAGCATTTTACTTATTCAATAGACACTTCAATCTATTTAACTAATGAATTAGTGAATAAAATTCCATATTTCCTTTACTTGTTTATTTAGTTACATTGTCCACTAATTTATCAACCATTTCATTGGCGGTTTTTCAATAATAAGTTTTTTTTTTTGGCTGATTGGTTAGTTAAACAACGTGTATACCATGAAATAACAACGCATTAACTAATAAAACCAATATAATTTTTTTTTTAAACGTGCGTTTTATTTTTTATTGTATTATTTTACGAGGCAACATGAACATTCACCCTTTCATTCCGTCTTCACGTGTTTCATTTCGTTTTCACGTAATCACCATAGCGCTCGGTTCGGAGTTTTTAACTGCATTAAATGTGGTGAAGCGAGTGCATTCGTGCGTGCCATTTAACAGTCCTAAAGTTACCAATCAAACTAAAAACTAAAAGAAAAGACATACAATATAAAGATTACATTTTCGATAAAGAATAATATTATACCTACATTTTCGCCTTTGTTGTAAACATTGGCTTGGTAGCTCAATTGCTGCTCTGCCTTCGTAGCTCAATGGCAGGGTGGGCCGACTTGTAGTCGGAGGGTCGGGAGTTCGCACCCCGGTTCCTCCGCGGCATATTTTCAGTCCCCATGTCGGGCACATGTGAACTGTGCACTTGTCATCAAGTCGGTCTACTACTTGGCTCGCCACACGGCAAAATGAACTCACGCTGTCAAATGTCAAACGTCACAAACGCTATGTCCAACGGCAATTATATCGGTCAATGAAGTCAACTTGAAAAAAAAAAATTGCTAAGGTAACGACCTATAAGGGGGACGATGTAAATTGAAATCCTGGGCACCGCGAATTTTATTTACTTTTCCTTAAATTACGTTAAATCATGCAATGTAAACAGTAACTATCGGAAATATGTTTATTTCTCGTAAATATTTGGCTAAATTCAATAAAAAAATATTTAATTCGCCACACGCACTTGGCTGTGACATAATCAATCAGTGAAATTGTTTCACTGCAACAACCAGTGGTGCCATTCTCACTGATCCAGTAGTTGAGTTTCACTGCGAATCAGTGGTTTTCCACTGATTCGAATTTAGAGCGTAAGCGTTTGTATTGTGTGTACCGGATTTTCTCTATTTTTACTTTAAAAAACAAAATAATTGCAATTATCATACATCACATTAAAAATAACTACGTAGCCAAGTAAAATATTTCTCTTTCTATTATTTACGTATCTTAAAATTCTAATTTAAAGTGACATCTTTGGAATACTGAGCACCTAGCGGCGGAAATGTTCCCTATGCCAAACTCTCCCATAAGAAAACTCGTTTTGTTCGTAACCTGAGTAGAAGTAACCTTAACTTGGTTGTACCAGGACATTATGTTCGTCGTGGAACTGAATGCAAGGCTGTCCCTGCCGGGGCAGTGACTCCCATTTTCAGATCCTCGAACGTCACTCCTCCGCGCCGCATTTATCTCGAGCGAGCTGCGGCTAAGTATCGTCACACTCCCCCGCCCAGCTCCCACGGTTGAAAATGATCCTGCTGATCGATACATATCCAGCTAGGAGCGGGGAAGAAGGAAGGGTATCCGCACATGCCCCTGACCAACCCTACCTTCCCTCCTTCATTCGACGTTCCTGGGGCCGTGCAGAAATAGACCACTTCCTGTTGGCGGTCGCTGGCCGCGGGAGCCGGCAGACCCAGGCGCCGCGCGCAGGCCAGTCCCTTCCGTTCAACGCTGCGTGTTAACAACCACCACTGATGAACCTCATGTAGCCTACCTGCTACAGCTCGATCCAGTTATTATGTGGAGAGCGGAGTGAAGTAAAGAGATTTGGGTGGCCCTTAACACATTCGTGCCCTTTGTATTATCTTAAATAAAGTATAAAACTCTAAAAACAATATGATAGTGTGCCAATATCGCAAGAGCACAGAACGAGCACGCGCAAAGGCACAATGGCGTCGCTGAGATCGAACGTCTTCCCCAAGTCGTGTATGCACACACCGTAGGACGTAAAATTAGAATGTATTTATATTTCGTAGATGTTCGGCATACACACTCAACACAGTTTGACTGTATTGAGAATTTAACTTTTGGAGCTCAATTGTGTTGAGTTATATGTATAAAATATAAAAAAAAATTTATTGATAAGAAACGGAAAGACAAATCCTTAAGGTTTAAATTATGTGACGACCTTAAAGTGCCGTATACCTGGAGCTTTTTTTCCGCATTTGAGGCCGAGAAGCGCGATAACGATAAGGGCGACACTGTTACGCGCATCAAATGTGCCATCGCCGCTAAGCACAACTGGCGTGCTGTGTGGACCTAAGGGACTTTCAGCGGTGACATTATTTTATTGTTTGGGAAATCTGTAGCAAGCTTCAATGCAGGGTCCTTGAGTAGTTCTGTATGTATATGAATCTTATATTTTTTTAGATATAAAGCTTTGAAAAAGCCGATTTTAGCCATTTTGGAGTACTTTGGAATGGTTTTTCTAATGTACATGACATTTTGAAAGCATTCAACAGCTCTGGTGTGAAGTATGTGTTCTTTTTTTAGATCAGAACATTGGACGTACGTTTAATAGTTTCGTGGGAAAACGAGTATTTTGAACACTGTAACGTAGTTCAAGCGCCAGGTAGGTTAGCCCCTTAAGCTATGGTCGACAGGCTACCATCAGTTTTGAAGGCGCGATATACCGGGTGGTTGGGAACTCGCGAATACGGAATGCGACATACGATTCTATGGCCAAATGTAAGGCGAAAATACCTTCTGGTGAAATTGCATTTGAGGCTGAGTTTCTTAGACAAACGACGTGAAATGTGATGAACACGTCCCAGCATTGTGACTTCAGTAGTGGTGGTAGCAGCATGTAGCCATGCGATGATGTCCTCAAGCGACTGGGGCGGGTTGTCTGGCTGATACACAAGAGTCTTAAGGTGAGGCCACAAAAAGACGTCCAGTGGAGAGAGGTCTGGTGACAGCGGTGGCCATGCCACAGTTCCCCCCACGGCCAATTCACTTGCCATGCCATGGCTGCCTGCCAATGCTGAGCCCAACTGCTTTCTTAAACCTTAACACCGTCTCTTCACCTGCGTCACAGCGTTCCTACACCACCACACTTGTCCCATTACAACCTATTTCCTCCTACTCGTTCCAGGCATGCCATGTCGGCTTCCCCAGAAGCTAAGCCTCAAATGCAGTTTCACCAGAAGGTATTTTCGTTTTACATTTAGTTATAGAAACGTATGCCACATTCCGTATTCGCGAGTTCCCACCGACCCGGTAGAATGAAGACCCCTGCGCGAGAAGTGACGAAATTTATTGGCGGAGGCTACTTCCACCACAATTCCGGCATGTGAAATTCTGGCTACGAATCCGTCGGGGATCGAAACCACATTGTTGTTTGGGGGGAGGGGAAGGAGGGGCGTGGCAATAGCATGGCCACCGGAAGCTCCTATGTAATGTCTGCTGTTCAAAATTGACTCTTAGTGATTCTATAATGAGGTTAACGTAATACAAGTCTTAGAGAGTAAGCAGTTATAAGTAGCCAGTAGAAACTTAGTCCAACACAGTGAAGTGCTACTGCTTACTACAGTGGAAATATTTTGGAAGTCGTAAGTTTAGCCAATCACTGAAAGGCATACATTTAAATCAGCATGTTTTATAAATTCCATTTCAAATATGCACTACAAAATTGATTTGTGTGATCTACTTCGAAAAAAACAATCCCCGAAAACCTAAATACGAATAAATAAACAACTGTTTACATTCTTATCGAATGCAGCACATACTAAGATGAGTTTATACTGATATAAATTAAGCAGTTACATCGCTATTGTGTCAGTTGAATTTTGGTAGCCTGCTGCTTACTGCCTAGTGCCTACTAAGTTGTTGTATTGCATAGACCTCTTAATGGTCACGTGGGAATAACCCGGATGGTATCTGGGAGTCACCTTATTCCGGGATTACGAAGACTTCACGTTACACGTAACACGCGTCATGTTACACTCTCATGTGTACGTAAAACGACGTATTTTCAGAAGCTATATTTGATGCATCGTATAAGCGCGTAAACCTCAAGTAGTGAATACAAATATTTCGAAGAAGTTGCTCTTCAGAACTGAAAACTCTTCAAATTAAAATTATACGTGCGTGCTTATGTAATATTTTACTGTGGCTAATAATATACAGCGAAGATTTGGCATTCGTGGTTTACTCAAACTATGAAAACTATCATACCCTATCGAACTGAATGCACCTGGGAGATTCAGAAACATTTTTCGCTTATACGCGTATTATCTGTGAGAGATATATAGAAAATTAAATCGCATTTCGTGAACTACTTTAAGTTTAAACAAACTTAATGGCAAACATTAGGCATTACATAGAAGCATTTTTATACGAGTGTGAAACATAATCTGAAAAATTTGGCAATGCTTTAACTCTCTTAATACTTCCAAATTTCCAGATAAAATAATCCTACCAAGATTTTTTACTTCAACGTTGAGAGTTATTAATAACTTAGGAGTAACTTGTTAGATGCACGTGTACAATATATATACTTTTCTGAAAACAAAATCCGTTACAGCAGAATTATTAACATTTAAATAATATTTATTATGCATTTCAGGGCACCTTCTATTGTTCTTCCGTTAGCCATTTCGGGATAAAAAGGATTATAACACCTTCTTATATTGACAGGTCCACTGCTTACATTATTCTTGGATCACCGATGGAAGATAAGAAAAAATATATTATTTCTTATCTTCCATCAGTGCTTCAAGAAAGACAAAGGCAACAATATAAGGAGGCGCTCAAAACTATNATTTCTTATCTTCCATCAGTGCTTCAAGAAAGACAAAGGCAACAATATAAGGAGGCGCTCAAAACTATTACTTATATCTTGTCGAGCCAAAAATTTCAATAAATCCTCTGAAAAACAATTTACGACGAAAATCGGGCAAATGTACTGTTTTTGTTCACAATTGCTCGTAACGTTTCGTCGTCAGGAAAGTCATTAGAGATGTAACCAGTTGTTTGGAAAAGTAGGGACGAGGAAGGAATTAGCCAGGTTTGTAGTGAAAAACTCTACCTGAATTCGACTGGAGTGATTTCGGAAATTAGTGGGGTATCAAAATCAGGATCACCAGACCGGCAATCGAACTTGGACCCTCCCGACTACTAGTCCAGAGTGTTGCCACTTATCAGTTCCCAGCTGCGAGTAGGTGCTTGCAAGCTCATTAAGAAGCCGCTTTCAAGCTTGGATAATGTTTGTCACCGAGTTTTAATGGAGTTCGAGAGGTTTCGAAAGTAGTGCAGTGACGGGGAAGTACTTTTTGACGGATGAGCCAAGTTATGTTTAAGTTAGGCATTAGCGTAATTAAAGAAGTCGGATAATTATGAAATGATGTATTGTCTCTATTCAACATGTGCAAGACACAGAAGGAATGTAAGCACAAAGATTCGTTAAAAAATTTTATGTACCGCACCGACAAGTATTTGAGATTTAAATTTAATAATTGAAGTTATTAAATGTTTATAACCCTACTTTTTATATCGTACGGTTTTCATGGAAATTATCCGAAACCTATACTGTCCCGCAAGTTTCTACCAAACTCTAAAGAGTCGTTAATTTCGTAAGTGTTAGTCATCATTATTATAATGAAGCTGGACAGCATTTGGGAACGAAGGTAGTAAACTTTGTGATTTACGTGGTCGTCGATATATTTTGTTTTACTAAGTCCTGAAGCATCTGACTTGGAGACCACATGTTTGTATGAACTAAATATGCCTTAGTTTAAACCTGCGTTCGTGAAGATTTATAAATAGTAATTATTTATGGAAATAATAGCTCTTTCTATTAAAACAGCGTGTTTTTTTCCTAATTCTCATCTCCTTCCATCTGTTATATTTCACAAACGAAGCGTTTGCTGATAGTATACTCTCGTTAGGCGAATAACAATGCCCGTTGACACTTGATGTCCAAACGTCGGTTTCATGCAGCGTAAACGTAATTTCGAGCTTAGAAACTGCAACATTTTCTAATATATTGTATAATAGACGGGATTAAATGGCTTTTGGGTGTTCGTGGCTTCATAACGCTCACAGAACACTGTATTTATCTTCATACTTATGGCATCGAGTTTCGGGCGAGGGGATTGTATGTACCGTTCCTAGCGAACATTGGCTATGATATCCCAGTTATTACTGTGAATGTGCTAATTCCGGCTCTGACATCTCTGTGTCGTAATTGGCGTGGTTGGAATTTACAGTGGATTTAACCCGTCCGAAATGTCTCTGATCGTATAAATATAAACAATTTGCGGATAAATGTGCATTTATAAATTATACCTTTTATAAGAATCTTGCATGTAAAGTGAGTGTTGATCAATGTAAACGCTGATTGAGCTGACAAAATAATGTTAAAAGAGAATTGCGAAAAATAATTTTACGTTTGACGTTTTATCAAAAATGTATGTATACTGAGAAAAAAACCGAATTGAATAACTTAAAGAATAATTCTGTGATCGGATTTCGGTATAACAACCAATTGCACAGCATTANACGTCCCAGCATTGTGACTTCAGTAGTGGCGGTAGCAGCATGTAGCCATGCGATGATGTCCTCAAGCGACTGGGGTGGGTTGTCTGGCTGATACACAAGAGTCTTCAGGTGAGGTCACAAAAAGACGTCCAGTGGAGAGGGGTCTGGTGACAGCGGGGGCCATGCCACAGTTCCCCCACGGCCAATTCACTTGCCATGCCATGGCTGCCTGCCAATACTGAGCCCAACTGCTTTCTTAAACCTTAACACCGTCTCTTCACCTGCGTCACAGCGTTCCTACACCACCACACTTGTCCCATTACAACCTATTTCCTCCTACTCGTTCCAGGCATGCCATGTCGGCTTCCTCAGAAGCTAAGCCTCAAATACAGTTTCACCAGAAGGTATTTTCGCTTTACATTTAGTTATACAAACGTACGCCGCATTCCCTATTCGCGAGTTTCCACCGACCCGGTAGAATGAAGACCCCAGGGCGAGAAGTGATGAAATTTATTGATGGAGGCCACTTCCACCACAATTCCGGCATGTGAAATTCTGGCTACGAATCCGTCGGGGATCGAAACCACATTATTGTTTGGGGGAAGGAGAAGGAGGGAGGGGGGGGCATGGCAATAGCACGGCCACCGGAAGATCCTATGTAATGTCTGCTGTTCGAAATTGACTCTTAGTGAGTCTATAATGAGGTTAACGCAATACAAATCTTAGAGAGTAAGCAGTTATATGTAGCCAGTAGAAACTTAGTCCAACACAATGGAGTGCTACTGCTTACTGCAGTGGAAATATTTTGGAAGTCGTAAGTTTAACCAATCACTGAAAGGCATACATTTAAATCAACATGTTTTATAAATTGTATTTCAAATATGCACTACAATATTTATTTATGTGATCTACTTCGAAAAAAACAATCCCCGAAAACCTAAATACGAATAAATAAACAACTGTTTACATTCTGATCGAATGCAGCACAGACTAAGATGAGTTTCTACTTATATAAATTAAGTAGTTACATCGCTATTGTGTCAGTTGAATTTTGGTAGCCTGCTGCTTACTGCCTAGTGCCTACTAAGTGGTTTTATTACGGAGACCTCTTAATGGTCACGTGGGAATAACCCGGATGGTATCTGGGAGTCAGCTTATTCCGGGATTACCAAGACTTCATGTTACACGTAACACGCGACATGTTACACTCTCGCGTGTAAGTAAAACGACATATTTTCAGGAACTATATTTGATGCATCGTATAAGCGCGTAAACCTCAAGTAGTGAATACAAATATTTCGAAGAAGTTGCTCTTCAGAACTGAAAACTCTTCAAATTAAAATTATACGTCCGTGCTTATGTTATATTTTACTGTGGCTGATAATATACATCGAAAATTTGGCATTCGTGGTTTACTCAAACTATGAAAACTATCATACCCTATTGAACTGAATGCACCTGGGAGATTCAGAAACATTTTTCGCTTATACGCGCATTATCTGTGAGAGATATATAGAAAATTAAATCGAATTTCGTGAACTACTTTAAGCTTAAACAAACTTAATGGCAAACATTAGGCATTACATGGAAGAATTTTTATACGAGTGTGAAACATAATTTGAAAAATTGGGCAATGCTTTAACTCTCTTAATACTTCCAAATTTCCAGATAAAATAATCCTACCATGATTTTTTACTTCAACGTTGAGAGTTATTAATAACTTAGGAGTAACTTGTTAGATGCACGTGTACAATATAGATACTTTTCTGAAAACAAAATCCGTTACAGCAGAATTATTAACATGTAAATAATATTTATTATGGATTTCAGGGCACCTTCTATTGTTCTTCCGTTAGCCATTTCGGGATAAAAAGGATTATAACACCTTCTTATATTGACAGGTCCACTGCTTATATTATTCTCGGATCACCGATGTAAGATAAGAAAGAATATATTATTTCTTATCTTCCATCAGTGCTTCAAGAAAGACAAAGGCAACAATATAAGGAGGCGCTCAAAACTATTACTTATGTCTTTTTCGAGCCAAAAATTTCAATAAATCCTCTGAAAAACACTTTACGACGAAAATCGGGCAAATGCACTGTTTCTGTTCACAATTGCTCGTAACGTTTCGTCGTCAGGAAAGTCATTAGAGATGTAACCAGTTGTTCGGAAAAGTAGGGACGAGGAAGGAATTAGCCAGGTCTGTAGTGAAAAACTCTACCTGAATTCGACTGGAGTGATTTCAGAAATTAGTGGGGTATCAAAATCAGAATCACCAGACCGGCAATCGAACTTGGGCCCTCCCGACTGCTAGTCCAGAGGGTTGCCACATATCTATTCCCAGCTGCGAGTAGGTGCTTGCAAGCTCATTAAGAAGCCTTTTTCAAGCTTGGCTAATGTTTGTCACCGAGTTTTAATGGAGTTCTAGAGGTTTCGAAAGTAGTGCAGTGACGGGGAAGTACTTTTTGACGGATGAGCCAAGTTATGTTTAAGTTGGGGATTAGCGTAATTAAAGAAGTCGGATAATTATGAAATTATGTATTGTCTCTATTCAACACGTGCAGAACAGAATAAATATAAGCACAAAGGTTCATCAAAATTTTTTATGTAACGCACCGACAAGTATTTAATTTTTAAATTTAATAATTGAAGTTATTAAATGTTCATAACCCTACTTTTTATATCCTACGGTTTTCATGGAAATTATCTGAAACCTATACTGTCCCGCAAGTCTCTACCAAACTCTAAAGAGTAGTTAATTTCGAAGTGTTAGTCATCATTATTATAATGAAGCTGGACAGCATTTGGGAACGAAGGTAGTAAACTTTGTGATTTACGTCGTCGATTTATTTTGTTTTACTAAGCCCTGAAGCATCTGACTTGGAGACCACATATTTGTATGAACTAAATATGCCTTAGTTTAAAACTGCGTTCGTGAAGATTTAAAAATTGTAATTATTTATGGAAATGATAACTCTTTCCATTAAAAGAGCGTGTTTTTTCCTAATTCTCATCTCCTTCCATCTGTTATATTTCACAAACGAAGCGTTTGCTGATAGTATACTTTCGTTAGGCGAATAACAATGCCCGTTGTGTGAACTACAGGTTTGCAGCCAAAGTACGTCGCATTTGCATTAAAGCAGCTTAGAAACTGCAACATTTTCTAATTTATTGTATAATAGACGGGATGAAATGGCTTTTGGGTGTTCGTGGTTTCATAACGGTCACAAATCACTGTATTTATCTTAATACGTATAGCATCGAGTTTCGGGCGAGGGGATTGTATGTACCATTCCTAGCGAACATTGGCTATGATATCCCAGTTATTACTGTGAATGTGCTAATTCCGGCTCTGACATCTCTGTGTCGTAATTGGCGTGGTTGGAATTTACAGTGGATTTAACCCGTCCGAAATGTCTCTGATCGTATAAATATAAACAATTTGCGGATAAATGTGCTTTTATAAATTATACCTTTTATAAGAATCTTGCATGTAAAGCGAGTGTTGATCAATGTAAACGCTGATTGAGCTGACAAAATAATGTTAAAAGAGAATTGCGAAAAATAATTTTACGTTTGACGTTTTATCAAAAATGTATGTATACTGAGAAAAAAAACCGAATTGAATAACTTAAAGAATAATTCTGTGATCGGATTTCGGTATAACAACCAATTGCACAGCATTANAAAAAAACCGAATTGAATAACTTAAAGAATAATTCTGTGATCGGATTTCGGTATAACAACCAATTGCACAGCATTAAATTACGCAAAGTAAGTTTAAGGTGTGCCATTTTGTTTATATGCTGTGAAGTCTCCATCATCATTTTCAACCAAAATGGCGAAATAAACGAACGGTTGTTTTTCTGTCCACTTGTGCACTCGAGAATGTATTTGGTAACGAAACAACATAACACGAATTTCCTAGCAACTGCGTTTGTGCAGATGGAGGAACACGGCCCTAAGTAGTTCTGCTAAAGGAACTATCTTCTCTGTGGTAGATACAGTTTGCTGTAAAGTAAGGATTGCATTCATAGCTGCGAATAAAAACACATAAATGACCACAGCATGGATACAGAAATTAAGTTGCTAAAGTTATAATCTTTCTCCTGTAATAGCCACTGAAATTTCGGCGGGGATAACTAGGACTCTATTCCGGCGTGCGTTGACTATTGGCTTTCCACTCGGTGAGTGTAGGCTGGTTGTTGGGCTACACTAGTCGAGGATATGTCGGGACTACTGCTTGTCCCAATATCAGAGACTAAGCGGTTTCATAGTTGCAGGACGGATCAGTTATTTGCAAGCCAATAGCCTCTGCTGATCCAAGGGAACCCATCCCAAACATTCTTGTGATACAGCTGGGTGGCCTTTCGGGGTCAGCAAACATGGGAAACTCCCGGGCGGTCACCATGACTGGCTTGCCAAAAGGTGTACTGCCTCCCAGACTGAGCTTGAATCGTGGGCAGTCACGATGGTGTTGGCCTGGTCACAGGCGGGTCGACTCCTTCGTGGTCAGACCGTTGAAGACGCAAAGCTGGTGTTTCGCTAATGGAGAAACCCTAAGTGTGGTAATGGACTATGTGTGGCTTGCCCCACTGGGAAAGTGTCATATAAAGGAAGGTGGAGCACTGGCTGACCAGTGATTGGTATGGTTTCCATACTCCCGGTCAGGTGGGTAGGACTTGAGCTGGTGTTGGTTTAAATATTAGTCTGACACTGGCTGGGACATGGGGTCTCCGTCTGTGCGCCTCACGCAAAGTCGAGAGTGCTCTTGGCTTTCCACGGTCGATAATGGTGTATACCATTGATTCAATGATGGCAGTCGGACATGAGTGTAAGCGCCACTCTGCGTCCGTCTGTACGGGTTGGATTGTATTGCGACGGTATACAGCCTTCGACTTGGAAATGGTGCCTACCGGGCAGATGGTATTGGCGGGGGCTTTGAGCTTATTGGAGGCAGTTGTGCAATTCACCATCACCAGGTGGTTCAATACGGGAAGGCCCTCCGATGGGGGTGCCCTGTTCCTTGTCCTGGTATTGATCCTGACTTAATAGCCAGCCCAGGCGGGATGGGTTTAGCACAGCCGAGTATGCGCTAATGGGAGACACAGACCTTGATGCCTGTGTTGATGTGTAGGCCCTTGATACTGAAGGAGATGCGTGTCCAGCACAGACAGCTGGATGTAAGGAATAGCCAGGAGAATCTCTTGGATTACCCTGTGGCATGCAGTTGCCACCGGTATTGGAGGTTGGGTTGCCTCTCAGGGGGCCTTCGGATCCCCAGCTGGCTGGGTTGGAGGGCCCGCGGTCACTAAGACCATAAGGAGTTGTGGACCTGGTGTAAGACGACACCGCCCGGTAGATATATTCCGCTCTACCCTCCAGTAAGCAGCCTTGGCATAGGCTGTTCACGATAAAGTGAGCAGTTTTGAAAGCCCTGCTAAATATCTATTGTATGCCTGTTATGTATTCTTCCTCCATATGTAAAATTACCACTGTCATGAGACTGGCCACTTTATTTATGCGTTGGTCAAGTATAACTGTGAAATTACTAGAAAAATTAAATATTCTACAAATGTGTTATTTCTCACACATGTGTGTATTAAAAAAACCGAAAGAAAAAGTAATCACTTCAGTACTCAGAAATATTTACCTAACACTTTTAATTCAATGTTTGGACACGGAACGGTTTTACCTTTGTCGATACCAATTTTACTGGGCGCATGCCAGTCAGTGTACTTTTTGAAATATATTATGCTGATAGGAGCAGCGACATTTTTCAAAGATTGATTTGACAAGTGCTCAGATTACCGTGAACAGCCTTTCGNATTATGCTGATAGGAGCAGCGACATTTTTCAAAGATTGATTTGACAAGTGCTCAGATTACCGTGAACAGCCTTTCAGTACCTTCCCTGAGCGTAAGAATGTGCGCTCGGGAAGGGACTCGCTCCTGCACAGCGCCCTGAATATCAACACGAAGAAATCCAAGCGAGCACGGGTAAATCAGCGTGGGCGTCTGTGTTATCTCTTAAGTTATAATTTGTCTCCTGTAATAGCCGCTGAAATCTGTTTATTTTTTATTTTAGGATTATTGGCGCGAGAACTGCCGTAGTAAAAACACACTTNATTATGCTGATAGGAGCAGCGACATTTTTCAAAGATTGATTTGACAAGTGCTCAGATTACCGTGAACAGCCTTTCGGTACCTTCCCTGAGCGTAAGAATGTGCGCTCGGGAAGGGACTCGCTCCTGCACAGCGCCCTGAATATCAACACGAAGAAATCCAAGCGAGCACGGGTAAATCAGCGTGGGCGTCTGTGTTATCTCTTAAGTTATAATTTTTCTCCGGTAATAGCCGCTGAAATCTGTTTATTTTTTATTTTAGGATTATTGGCGCGAGAACTGCCGTAGTAAAAACACACTTNGTAATAGCCGCTGAAATCTGTTTATTTTTTATTTTAGGATTATTGGCGCGAGAACTGCCGTAGTAAAAACACACTTATGATTCTGAAAATGCCAGGAAGTTTCTTGATCAGCACATTAATACTCATCGATACGGCCACTCCAATGTTAATTTTTACGTGAAGTGAAAGAAAATTCAGTGTTTATAAAAAATGCTCAGTTGTTTTCGAACCAAGTGCATGTGTTACTTTCAGGCTATTATTAAAATGCCATGCGTTTACACACATCAATATCCGACTTAATACTGCTTTTATATTGTTTTATGAACCCCTCATTTTTTTCCCTGGATGCATTCCTGCCTCCTATCACATACTGGGACGACAGTATTCCCACTTCGTAGTTATTCTTGGTAAGCCCTTGACGCCGTTGTTATAGAGAAGCTTGGTAATGTGGCTTCCTCTGAGATAAGTTTTCCGGTACGGTGCATGCCAACTATCTCACTCTATTGGATATCTCTATCTAGCATTGCTACAGTTTAGCGTTGGTAATGNAGATAAGTTTTCCGGTACGGTGCATGCCAACTATCTCACTCTATTGGATATCTCTATCTAGCATTGCTACAGTTTAGCGTTGGTAATGCCTAGTGAGAAATAGTTATTATGCAAAATATTGTTACAGTGAGTGCGCAAGAATGCGGTGCGTTGTCCCTCTTGTGTAATTTTTCTAGACTCGGTTAAGCTTTGTTTGCTTGAGACGGAGGAATATACTGGAAGTAGAACTTTAGCAGGTCTTCAGAAAAATTGGAAGTAACTGTGAGTGGACTGTAGCAACATTTCTTTCTTTGGATCATACATTGTCAAGTGATACATATAATATTTTGTTTCGAATTTTACCCACACACTAGCACCAGAGATCGTTAAAAATAAATGCATAAATAAATTAATTTTTGGCCAGTAAACTTTGCTACTAGATATCGTAGTAAATCCCTTCTTACATATATACATTTTATTTGAAGTAGCGGGGGCGGATTAAGGGTCGGGTGACCTGGGCGGCCTCCCAGGGCAACAATTCAGAAGGGAAGCGTCAAATTGAAGTGAAATTTTTTTTGGAATTGCTTTAAATGTACAATTTCTAATTAAATGTTTATTTTTTTAATTTGTGGTATATGGAGCACACAGCTGTACAATAAAAACATTATAATTTTTATAATTCCAAAGAACTCGTCTAACGCTTAGTCTATTAGCCATCTAGGTCTGCAGTGTTTGCTGCATAGAGAAGACCGTAAAAAACTTTGCACGAAAGAATGCCCACAAAGGGAACATTTAATTACAAAGTGTTAAACTGGTACCTTGTATCTAGTTTAAAATATTAACCTCCCGCCCCCCGCCTGCTTATTGATTATTTTCTTATTATCTCTCCATGATGCAATTTATTAAACGTACAAATGGAAACCTACTGCAGGGTCATTAAAACAACCTTCAAACATTGTTAACAGTAAAAAAATCAAGCTATCTAGTAGAAAGAGTATATTTTAAGTAAATGATGTTTATGTATATGATCAGTTAAAAAAGTATTAATAGCGTTAATTTCCTTGCTCTTATAGTCATCGGTGAAATGCCCATGGTTATTGATACTGGGCGACGAGGATGATCGAAGTGAGTGAGTGCAGAGATTTGGGCGGTTCTTAACAGCGAGGTCTTGAGAGCCGATGAGGGTAAAGCGAGGTGAGTATGGGGCAGCGCTGGAATGAATGGGCGGGGGAAACGGGAGATCCCGAAGAAAACCCGCCGACCAACGGCACGATTCCCATATGTAAAAATCTGGGAGCGATTCTGCCGGGAATCGAACCAGGTTCTCTTAGGTGGGAGGCGAGTTGTCTAACCACTACAATACCCCGGCCCAATGAGGATGAGCGAAGTAAAATTAAGGGAAGTAAGGGGGCACCAAAATTAATTTGCACCAGCCCGACCGGGTGAAAAAGTTACTATGGGTCGTCCCTGTGAAGTAGTTTAAAACTTACAGCAATTTGAAACTAAATTAAAGAAAAATAGAGAGGAATGAAAGTCGTTTACTGACACGCGATTTCAAAATAATTCTTCAAACCATAGAGAGAGAGAGAGAGAAAGCCGGGTTAAAGAAAAAAATGAGTTTGCTTTAATTTACGAACTTTACTTATTAAAGTTACACAAATTGTTATAGTCTTGAATTTTAAGGTCATGAAATATTTGCTTTAATATCCACATTTTTTTTAAATCTTGATAAATGTCACGCTTACGATGTACGCTAGTATCATTTGTGGACGTTATTTACGGGATTAGAGATAAAATAAAGTAAGTTATACATTTTTTATTTAATTGTTCTTTTCTGCGAGCCAGCATTATGTCAAACCCTTATTCTGTGCTAACAGCTACAACAATTTTTGTAAGGCAATGTTTAAATGCTGGGGTCGCTGCGTCTCTCTGTTCCTCGCGAAGACAGTAAGTCAGTCCGATATCTGGGCACCATTACAGTCAGGATCTGACAGACACGCACTTCTAGTTTACAAGTTCTGCGGACATGTAAAGGAGGGGCCCAAGTAAAAATAACAAGAAAAAATGCTTTCGGATTTTAAACCAACGAAAAACTTGTAATAGATTGCTGTTAGAAAATTTGTAGCCTGGTTATTGATCGAAGAAAAGAAAAACATTTTTCTAAAAGTAGAACCTCAGCCTCAGGTTCTTCGACATTTCTTTTTTCGCATAATCGTGGTGCCTAGTGTTTCTTTTCCTGTGAAAGAAGATTTCGAGAATTCACAAACCTTCCCAAAAAATTTCACAAATTATTTGAATTTTATTTCTTCTAGTTAATCATATAGCATTGCTTCTATTTTTCTTGCATATATTTATAACCCCATCCTATTAAAAATATTAATTAGGATATGAATGGCATGTATTAAGGTGACATACTACATATGGCTCATAAAATTATGTTTAATTAGTAGAGTTTATTGTGAATCACCGCTGTAATGATCTTAAAGGTTAAGTAAGTACGACTCCCTCCAGCTACGACTCAGTGTTTCGATCAGAGGTCAACAAAGTTCGAAATGCCTGCATTTCCTGCAAGATACTTTTTTCTTGAACAACTGATATAATTTGACTGCTTTTTCTTTAATGCAGCCTATTTTGTAAACGGTTTCTAATCTTGTCACTTGTTTCCCACTGCTCTAAAACCTTGAAACGCTTCCAAATCAGATTCGTTATAGCCGTTTTCAATGTTTTGGATAAAGTATTGCTAAAGTACCAATGNCCTTGAAACGCTTCCAAATCAGATTCGTTATAGCCGTTTTCAATGTTTTGGATAAAGTATTGCTAAAGTACCAATGTATTTTATCAGAAATATTGCCTTTTTTGTTGCTCCGTTGCTGCGAATTCGGCTATATATTTGTATGTCCACAGTACCTTTAAAATTGTAAATCTTCACCAAGATACCAATCTGAGCTTTCCTTTCAGCTAGTGTAACATTTCACATTTGTTACAATCATACTCCCCCCAACTTTCGTGCTCCTAATAGTGGATCTGTTAGTCAGTTTGTCATCACAATACGGCAGTCATGCAATCTCTTCTGCTTACAGATGTCTCTTCGAGTGCCAAGAAACTTACTCCGACTGCACTCGACGTACTTGCTAGTCAAAAAACTCTTTGTTTTACGGTTATGGCCTGGCCTCTTGCCACTAGCTACAGGATCTGAGTCTTCTTGATCCATTTTATTTTTCATCATTCCCAGATTTGTTGTCTTACTATACAACTTCCAAAAATTGTAATACAATTTTCAGCTTTGCCTGATATTGAATGCAGCCATCTTTGAAAACTGCTCAGAATACTGTTGGTACAACAACTTCTAAATATAAATTTGTTCTGGTTTGTTTCTTTGTATTTGCTAATAACTGACATTAGTGACGGTTGCAGGAAAAGAACTGGAGTAATATGGAGGGTTTTTTCGATGATTCATGCATTCGTAATTTTAAAGAGCTTTAGTCATTTCGCCGGATATATTTATGCAATATGGCATTCAATATCATAAAAACGTTTCTCTCTTATCTGCGCAGAAAGCAAGTGTTAATAATTCCATCGATTTTAAGTACTTTATTAGGTACAAAATTTCGTAGAGAACTGTGGCTATACCGATATGGATTTGACAAGGATTATGACTTATCACGGCTAGCAAATTCTTGTTAACTGTTGCAGGATGTTATGGCACCAGACAGCAGTAAAGAATATTATTTTACACACATTTGCCTGAACATGTTTTTTCTGCCTATTTTTAAGCTCATCTAAAGTCATAGTGAAAGANATATTATTTTACACACATTTGCCTGAACATGTTTTTTCTGCCTATTTTTAAGCTCATCTAAAGTCATAGTGAAAGACGAAGATGTATTCGCAAACAATGTTGGCATAAAATATAATTTAGTAGTGCCTTTATCTTGATTTTCTGCACTGATTNCGAAGATGTATTCGCAAACAATGTTGGCATAAAATATAATTTAGTAGTGCCTTTATCTTGATTTTCTGCACTGATTTCCAAAATTTAATGGCCTTACAAACAAATGTATTTAGCTTTAGTGTAAGTTCTACGTGCTGTTAAGTTGGCATTCCATGTTTGCTGCTGAATGTGACAAGTATGTATGATTTGTTGTTATAGAGCACCGCAGGCAGTGAGAGGTGGCGCCCAATGGCCATCTCCAACCCTTCCACGCGTCTGCGAGCTGCCCGTAGCATGCCCCAGTGGGTGGTGAGTATCACACGTTCACTTTCATTCCAAGACCCGGTACACACGATAATCCCTTATATGATTACGTAATTATACTTGTTTATACTTGTACAATTAGCACAACGGCCGTGTGAACGGTAACGGCGATGGTAAAAACAATAATTCCATTTTTAATTTTTTATTACTCGAGGTGGCGCTGTGGTAAACCACTGGACTCTCATTCTGGAGGGTATGAGTTCGATTCGCGGTACGGCCATCCCAATTTAAGTTTTCCATGGATTCCCGAAACCATTCCAAGCTAGTGCTGGGATGGTTTTTTACCACAAGCCGTGGCCGATTCCTTCCCCGTACCTGATTCTCTAAGCAGCTCTCGCTCCATCTCTGGTGGCTTAGCTGTTGACGAGACGTTTAAGTCCTGCAGTCCTTAATTTGACAGATACTGCCCGACCTTTTTTTTAATCGCAGCTTCGACATTTGCGCATGCCCAGTACGCAAAAATAATGAGTTTGCTTAATTAATCCAAAGTGCAATTTTGTGAAGAAATGTAGTGAGTTGTGTCATTTTGTTCGTCTTTCAGTAGAGAATCAGAAAAGGGACGGCGTAAATCTCATTTCCACTACTCGGAGGGAAGGGAGGGAGTGAATTTATTGAGGCAAAGAAAATGTTAATTTTGATGTTCTTTGTGGGGTAAAAGTGTATGAAGACAATGAGAATAGCTACATTTTGTCAGTTTAAAATGTTTATTCGAAAAAAATGAGGCCCTCTAAATCTTTGATCTAATGGTGACGAGAGGGAGGGGAAACGGGAAAAATGTGAAAATCTAATAAATACTTGTAATTTTTTTTACTTGAAAAAGTTATATTTTCATAATTTTGTTAAAATTTAGCCTAGGTATGACATGCAATGTATAATAAAGGATAACCAAGTGCCTCAGGTTAAGTAAAAGTTTGGGACCCAGGAGGAGGAGGAGAGGAGTAGAGGAACATATGCTGTCATAAAAAAGGAAGGAAATATTAACAAATAATTACTTATACATTTGGGTATATCCTTTACCACTGAGGGAAGCAAAAATGTAAGAATCGCAGCTACACCAAGAACTGAGTTATTTCTGTGAATGGGAAAAAATAGGTTATCCATCTTTTACAACGGAGAAGAATTACGTGGACATGGTTTTAACGCTAATACCTTTTATCCGTGCTGTACGAAGTGCTAATTGGTGTTTGAGGCTGTCAGCTTTGGAGGAATTTAACAAATATTTATTCGCTACGTTACCTCGTGTGCTTGTCATACTGCTGACATGAATGTTTTACGGGAGGAAGACCACACAACAAGAAAAGAATTTCGTAATGGTACATGGGCTTCTAGCAAACCTGTGTTTTTTGTCTGTTCCCTTGGCGCTGATGAAGCACTGGAGCAAGAGAACCGTCGAATGAAAGTTTCAGGAGGTATCGTCGGCATTACATAAAATTATAAAACCTTGACAAAGCATTTTTGTAGCTCCAGAATTGGCTAAACTATATGCTGAAGGAAATTTTTTATTGGGAAATGAGAAGTTTGAGGGAAAGATCAAAATCAATGTCCACCAGTCACCAGAAAATTGTTGCATCTGTAGTGAAGTATCTGCGGGACTTTACATATATGGGAAATTACGTAGTAAATTAGGTTGCAAAATCTGTAGTACCAACTGAAGTAGCTCATGATGTTTGTGTAATTCCGCAGCTTGGTTTGGAGCAGTATCAAAAATTTGTTCGTCAACATATTGTACAAGGGGTAATAAATTTGTAAGACGTCGTACCCCAAAACACGCTGAAGTTATGCAAATCGACAGCAAAGAAGGTGGAAGTAAACACCAAGAAAAGGTTATTGATCATAAAAGATGATAAGAAACTATTGAATCGCCTTGTTGTATTGCCTGTACGAACTAACTGCTGTTCCCCGATACATGTTTAAAAGCGATGGGACTGCGTAGCACTACCACACAAAGAGCTAGCTTATCCATAATTTAGTAGATGTAGCGAAATTACAAGCTGACTAAACCTACATTCAGCCATAATTAAATAATTAACTGAACTTTTCCCTTCACCTCTAGACATGACAATTGTTATACTAAAGATGAATTGTTGAAGTAAACTCACTCATACTATCAAATGGTGGCAGATTTGGCGAAACAGTTTTCTAAAGGAAATTTTTAAGTACCCTAGATATACAGAAATCATCATTTTATCTTGATGTGCCTAAACAAAGCACTATCATACAAGTAACGACTCTGTGCACATGCCCTATGCCTACAAAAGCAATATGGTTACCAGAAACAATTACAGGGGGAAATGTCAAATCAGCAGGTATATAAGTAGCTGGTTTCATTTCATGGAGATTAGTTTGACAGTGGCAGTCGTGAAAGACACTTCGTCTCTGCTCGTGTAAGCATCTGGAATGTATTATGGAGGTGCCAGTCGTGGGTACAGCAGAAGCACCATCGAGTTCTTCAGATGGGACACATGCAGCAGCAGCACCACCATCGTCTTCTTCGGTGCCATCGACTTCTCCAGATGGAACATCTACAGCAGTGCAGCCATCGATGACATCGTCAAGGCTTCGTTGCTGCTACTGCGACAAGATATTTGCCTACAGCCAATGTTCAAGGAAGCATGAAAAAACTTCTTGTGTGAAGGACCCATCCTGAGTCTTTCCACGTGCTTTAGTCCTTGTTCATTGTGTCTCTCTACATACGAGTACGGCGAAAGCTTTAATATTTGCCCAGACCGTGAAAAAATTGTAAAACCCACATTTCGCCTGCTGACACGTATGCCGTGTGCTAACATTACTTGGCGTGCTACGATAGTAGCGCGTTCTGATGCGCCCACTCGCATCAAGAAATAGAGTCAGCCCTGTTTATGTAGCGTGGGAGGGCCCCCTACGTTACGTCAAGCGTGCGATATTTTTAATTTGCGTACTCCAAACATGCATGCTGCCAAATTGGACACGTAGACACGTAACTTCATCGCTTCGGTCTGGGGATTTACGGGTTGCTCGAAATGATTCAGTATTGGTTGGCAGGTTCTTCTCAATCGCGATTTGACAGTAACTACTACTCGTACTTCAAACTGTTATTACAAGTCCCGGGATAATTTTTTGAAAAACTACAATACCTACCGTGAATGCGGCGGGGACTTTTTTCTTTCTGTGATGATACACTGAACTCTAAAGTCGTTAGTGAAATTTTAATGAATAATTTTTTTTTCAGAAGTGATAATGCACATCGTTAAATTCTTTTTCTAAATAAATTTGTAAAGAAAAATTATAAGTTATTTTGAATAAGAAAACGAGATGAATTTAGAGGTTTTGGTTAGGGCTTAACGTCTGCGTGTTGAGCGCCGGTGAGGGAGAAATGAGGTGAAGTTGGAGCAGTGCCGGAATGCAAAGGTGGACAAAACGGGAGTGCGCTGAGAAACCCTGCGGGCCAATGGCAGCGCCCGCCACGTTTCCCAGCTGTGAAAACCCGGGCGACCCATTCAGAAAGCGAACCCGGTTCACCTTGATGTGAGGCGAATAGTCTGACCACATATATACATATATGGATATAGGGATATAGATAAATGGTATACAACTATATATTAAACAGGCTTGTCAATCTTACATACGGATCTGAGACAGAATTGAATTGAAGCCTTGGTATGTCAGGATACTTAGGAAGGACTTACAGGTTTTTTAAGGTTGGTAGCAAGGGAGGTAAACGATGGAGGGACTCCCCCTGAATCGAACCCGCGCCAGCAATTGCTGGAGGGGAAACCACTGCCCTGCGGATGAACCGCCACTACGGTCCGTTCTACAATGCACGGATGCGTAAGATACGGACACGGAACACTTAAAAGTAGTGAGCGGATGACACGGGGGAGAATTTTAGTTACTCTACAGTGAACCACTACCGGATTTACGCAATTGGGAAACGTAACAGACGATGCTGCTGGTCGGCGGGTTTTCTCGGGGATCTCCCATTCCTCCCGCCGTTGAATTCCAGCGCTGCTCCATTCTCATCTCATTTCACCCTCATCAGCTCTCAGGACCTCATTGTTAAGAGCCGCCCAAATCTCTCATCTCAACTCTACAGTACACAGAAACATAACGGTATGCAACATATGGTGTGTTTGGGGGGTGGGGGGAACTATTCTGTTACGAAATTCTGAATTAAGTTTTAGAACAACACATCTCAAGTTGTAATATTTATTCTCTACTTATTATATAAACAATACTGCCCAACCATGCACGTGTGTTTATTAAAACAAAATTGATAATTGCCATCTCAAATTCACGCCCTTGTTTTCTTGCAAACCACGATGGCGACGAAGATAAATACCAAAAAAACCAAATACTCGATTCCTATTGGCTACACGTATTCACGGGCACAGAAGAGTTGGGATTTGCCTAGCTTTCGTGCGTGGATCCGCATGTTATCCGNGATCAAAATCAATGTCCACCAGTCACCAGAAAATTGTTGCATCTGTAGTGAAGTATCTGCGGGACTTTACATATAAGGGAAATTACGTAGTAAATTAGGTTGCAAAAACTGTAGCACCAGCTGAAGTACCTCATGATGTTTGTGTAATGCCACAGCTTGGTTTGGAGTAGTATCACAAATTTGTTCTTCATATTGTACAAGGAGTAGTAAATTTGTAAGACGTCGTACCTCAAAACACGCTGAAGTTATGCAAATCGACAGCAAAGAAGGTGGAAGTAAGCACAAAGGAAAGTTTAGTGATCATAAAAAAAGATAAGAAACTATTTAATCGCTTTGTTGTATTGCCTGTACGAACTGACTGCTACCCCCCCCCCCTCGATATATGTTTAAAAGCGATGGGACTATTTATCACTACCACACATAGAGCAAGCTTACCCATCATTTAGTAGATGTAGCGAAATAACAAGCTGAATAAACCAACGTTCAGCCATAATTAACTAATTAACTGAACTTTTTCCTTCACCTCTAGATATGCCAGATGTTATACTAAAGATGCATGGTTGAAGTAAACTCACTGATACTATCAAATGGTGCAAGGACTGTGGCAGATTTGGCAAAACAGTTCCCTAAAGGAAATTTTTAAGTACCTTAGATATACAGATATCAGCATTGTCTTTGTTACTTTCATTGAGAATTCACTTAAAAATTCCGCAAGGAACATAAAGCAAAGACGAAATGCACATGTTTCAATATAGGATTGAATCAAATACATAAGTCAAGTCTGTACAGCTGAAGAAGATTCTGTCTCATAGTAAAGCCAAAGTTGCATTGACTGAATTTTTAGCAGCAGGTTAATTGGCATGGCAACTGAGATGGAGAAAACTCTCAGAGTTCTGTATCAAAATATTACTAAGAGTAACGTGATTTGTGTTGACAATTTAAACAGTAGCAAGGAAGAAGAAGACACCAAAATCATTCTCCATTTATTCAACGCAGTGGAAAGAGGCGCTAAATTTTCAGTCAAGAAACAGATGTCTTGGTATTAGCCGTTCTCCAATAAGACACAACTTCCATCAAGACAAGTTTGAAATAGCGATAAATCTGTATTGGGGAGATTTATAATGCCATATGACCTCAGCATACAGTAGCATTACTGGGTATGCATACAACGTCTGGAGCTGATAAAACAAGTTCTTTGACAGGAAAATCTAAAACTGTTTTTGGTACAGATTAATTGAAATAAATGCGTATTTTATTAAGGCACTTACCTTACTAGGACAAAAATAAAGCACAGAAAATGCTACTTATTGTTACTTTGGAGAATATATTTGTTCCATCTACTTGAAATCGCAATTCACTAGAAAACTGGAATAACTGCGTTGGGGGTACTTGTCAAAAAAATATGATGGCTCAGGTATGCCACCTACTCAAGGTGCTGTTCGTTCGGCAATACGAAGAGCGAACCACCAAACTATGGTGTGGCACTAAGTAAATATTGCCAACCCAACTCTTCCACTTAGCCTTTTTTTTTTTTTGGGTAGAAGGGATATAACTGAACATTCAAACCTCTGATGTGTTACCTTCCTTGTGATCCTCTAGATCATCTACATTTGATACAGTGCTCTTGTGGTACATCCAGATGTGCACCTCCCTGAGACTGTTACCAACAATATACCAAGTTCAGAAATGTGTAGCTGCTCTGCGCATGAAACTAAATGCAGTAATAACCACAAATATTTAGAACATTTTGATGTATCGGACACTGAAGACGACGATTTAGGGTAGTGTGTGTCAAATTTCAAAGACAATATTTATTTCTTTGATCTAACAAGCATTGTTATTTAATACTGCATGTTCTCATCCTACACGTGGTTTCTATAGCAATATTTCCTTCGAAAATTGAAAATGTAGTAGACATGTTAAATTTTTACAGTCTTTTTTGTGTATATAAGAACTAATTGAATACAGGACAACATATATATATATATAAGTAATATAGGTATCTTCGTTCTGGCACACGCATCATGCATCAGGATTCAGGTTTTGTCCGCAATCTTGGATGACGTCACCTACGGTTCTGTCATTCCGGTAAGCCGGCGGCCGTCATTAAAAAAAAAATTGTCTGTTTTACCCCAATAATTACTCCCGAAATCAATTATTTTACCAAAAAAAATCATCGCTTCCTTCACCAAAAAAAGAAAAAAAAAATGGAAAAATGAGGAAACCGAATCCAAAGCTTCTCGAAGCAAGAGCCGTAAAGGCCTCAGGCGAGCAAAAGGATTCGAGGCTCTTAGCGGAATGATCAACTTAATTCTCACATAATTAAAAGAAGATTCGAAGCTTCGAGACAGGTCCAACTGACCGGGGAGAATCAGTGGATATAGCTACCATATCCACACCCCCCTTCCTCCACCCCTCCTCATCCTAACACCCTTCTTCACACTCACCTCACCCCCTTCCCACCACCAGCCAGGCAATTATGATTAAAAATAGCTAAAAATAGAAAAAATGCTAAAAAATCGAAGAACATTTAATGTTACACTACTCTACCCCTTGCTCATCCCACCACCCTCACCTCACCCCCTCCACAACACCTACCTCCTGGCTATTTTTATAAAATCCGGAAAAATCGAAACAAAAATTCTAGAACTCGAGGAGCATATAACATTAACCTCATACCACCTCACCGCCCTAACCAACCACCCACCCCCTCCCCCCAAACCACCAGTTGAAAAAATTCGAAAATTATTNGAACATATAACGTTAACCTCTCACTCATCCCACCACCCTCACCTTATCCACTCTCCAACCCACCCCTAGCAATTATTATAAAATCTAGAAAAATAGAAAAAAAAATTTTAAAAATCGAAGAACATATAATGTTACCACACCATCATCCCCTAAGTTCTACGCCATAACCTTAACCATCAACTCCTACTCCAATATACTCTCATTCCAATCATAAAACATCGAGAAAAATCACAAAAAAATATTTAAAAATTGAGGAAAAAATTTTATTGATACCTCCGACCATGATGTTGGATGCCAGTGACCTTGACCAAATAACCACAAAAACTAAAAATTGAGAAAAAAATGTAAAAATTGAAAGAAAATAACAAAAATGTAGGAAATATTACTTGACTGACTCCGCCACCATGTTGGATGTCGGGGCCACAAACTTGAACCCATTGACCTTCAATTCAAAAAATCGAGAGAAAATCGTGAAAAATCTTTATAAATGTAAAAATTACCCAAGAAAATATTACGTACCTATTACATCAAACCAATTAGGTTGCTTGTGGTACTGAGGGTTCCATTCTCGTAAATATGGCAGAGCACAGGCACTCCCTAGTATGACAATCAGTAGCCGACTGAACCCCCACCTCTCTGTTTCATTGGCTATGTAGCCGACCAATCTTCTGACCCACAAAGAGAATTATTGACTTTACATAACAAACATACCTCCCACCGCCACCCATTCATTAAAAGCCATCACATGTCTCGTCGCTCAACTTCCCTCACCATTTACAAACCATAGCTCAGCTGCCATAAACATCCACGAAACCCACCAACCCACCACCCGACTCGAGCCTCACCCTCCCCCCAATAACTCGCTATAGCTCGTCCCCCTCACCCTACACCCACTATACCTCACCTCGTAGGACTCTATTCCATTATTAACATTAACTGTCTCGTCATAATGGCATGAAGGATCAGTACACACAGATGCAGCAGTTCTTGATGTGGTTCTTCAATGTATCACCATGCATAAACAGCATATACCCATTGTCGTAATGCTTCACCGTGGGAGTTCCCTCTTCGTCTGCGAACATTTTATGTAGTGTATTAACAGGAGGTAACGAAGTCAACACATGCTATCTCGAGTCAAACTAAGGCATGTTACATTTATACGTACCAGCGTGTCTCTTTAAATTATCGCTTCTACCAAATGTTGTACCACAGTTAGTACATGATAGTGATTTGGAGCTCAGTCCTTTTAAACATTGGCTTCTTTCTTGTCGACGAGCATGGTAGATTTTGCTGAAGATCTTTTCACAGTAGCAACACTGTTTTCCGTGTAATTTTCTGGCAATGGCATAAGGTACATTCGTAGAGGTAAGCTCTACAGTAGACTTCGTACAATCATTGGCTTGCATCATCTTCATGAAAAAACCGAAGTCCTTCCCACAGTTCGTGGAACTGATTGCGGAGGAGGTGGAGGAGGAGGATCGGGGAGGAGTACGAGATTGCTTGGGATTGGTGAGGATTGAGGAGGCGAAGGAGGATTTCTTGGAATTGGCCATAGACAAATATTGGTAGATGCTTATCCATACCGTGATTATATCATACTTGTGCACAGAGTCGTTACTTGTATGATAGTGCTTGGTTTAGGCACATAAAGACAAAATAAAAGATAGGCTAGTAGAATACTTTTATTCTTACAAAACCATCGAAATAATGAATAATTAACAGATTTCGAAGTCGTGTAGTGATTAGACTTCAAGAGAGGAGATCAGAAATGAATCTGAGAGAACTTTTTGCATTCTTCTGCTGTAATCTATGTACAACTTCAGTAAAACTTAAAAAAAAACTATAAATAAAATTAATTTTAAAGTCAAAACGTTAAAACAGATTTTTTTTATTTTACATACCCTACGCCTACAAAAACAATATGGTTACCAGAAAAAATTACAGGGGGAAATGTCAAATCAGCAGGTATATAAGTAGCTGGTTTCATTTTATGGAGATTAGTTTGACAGTGGCAGTCGTGAAAGACACTTCGTCTCTGATCGTGTAAGCAACTGGAATGTATTATGGAGGTGCCAGTCGTGGGTACAGCAGAAGCACCATCAACTTCTTCAGATGGGACACATGCAGCAGCAGCACCACCATCGTCTTCTTCAGGCATGGCACCGACAGTGCCATCGACTTCTCCAGATGGAACATCTACAGCAGTGCAGCCATCGATGACATCGTCAAGGCTTCGTTGCTGTTACTGCGACAATATATTTGCCTACAGCCAATGTTCAAGGAATCATGAAAAAACTTATTGTGTGAAGGACCCATCCTGAGTCTTTCCGCGTACTTTAGTCCTTGTTCATTGTGTCTCTACATACGAGTACGGCGAATGCTTTAATATTTGCCCAGACCGTGAAAACATTGTAAAACCCACATTTCGCCTGCTGATACGTATGCCGTATGCTCACATTACTTGGCGTGCTACGATAGTAGCGCGTTCTGATGCGCCCACTCGCATCAAGAAATAGAGTCGGTCCTGTTTACGTAGCGTGGGAGGGCCCCCAACGTTACGTCAAGCGTGCGATATTTTTAATTTGCGTACTCCAAACACGCATGCTGCCAAATTGGACACGTAGACACGTAACTTCATCGCTTCGGTCTGGGGATTTACGGGTTGCTCGAAATGATTCAGTATTGGTTGGCAGGTTCTTCTCAATCGCGATTTGACAGTAACTACTATTCGTACTGCAAACTGTTATTACAAGTCCCGGGATAATTTTCTGAAAAACTACAATACCTACCGTGAATGTGGCGGGAACTTTTTTCTTTCTGTGATGATACACTGAACTCTAAAGTCGTTGGTGAAATTTTAATGCAGAATTTTTTTTTCCAGAAGTGATAATGCACATCGTTAGGCTCTTTTCCTAAATTAATTTGTAAGGAAAAATTATGATTTATTTTGAATAATAAAACGAGATGAATTTAGAGGTTTTGGTTAGGGCTTAACGTCTGCGTGTTGAGCGCCGGTGAGGGAGAAATGAGGTGAAGATGGAGCAGCGCCGGAATGCAAGGGTGGGCAAAACGGGAGTGCCCCGAGAAAACTTGCAGGCCAATGGCAGCGCCCGCCACGTTTCCCAGCTGTGAAAACTCGGGTGACCCCTTCAGGAAGCGAACCCGGTTCGCCTTGATGTGAGGCGAATAGCCTGACCGCATATATACATATATGGATATATGTATATACATAAATTGTATACAATTATATATTAAACAGGCTTGTCAATCTTACATACGGATCTGAGACTGAATTGAATTGAAGCCTGGTTAAGTCAGGATCCTTAGAAAGGACTTACAGGTTTTTTAGGGTCGGTAGCAAGGGAGGTAAATTAAGAAGGGACTCCCCCTGAATCGAACTCGCGTCAGCAATCGCTGGAGGGGAAACCACTGCCCTGCGGATGAACCGCCACTACGGTCCGTTCTACAATGCACGGATGCGTAAGAAACGGACACGGAACACGTAAAAGTAGTGAGCGGACGAAACGGGGGAGAATTTTATTTACTCTACAGTGAACCACTCCCGGATTTTCGCAAGTGGGAAACGTACCTGACGATGCTGCTGTTCGGCGGGTTTTCTCGGGGATCTCCCGTTCCTCCCACCGTTGCATTCCGGCGCTGCTCCATTCTCATCTCATTTTACCCTCATCAGCTCTCAGGACCTCATTGTTAAGAGCCGCCCGCATCTCTCATCTCAACTCTATAGTACACAGAAACATAACGGTTT
>NQII01000899.1:313868-335085 GCA_002778355.1 Clitarchus hookeri
TATATATATATATATATATATATATATATATATATATATATAATATAATTTATTTGGAAGTGGGATTACTGTAATGTTCACATGGCGAGCAGTACTTAGAGATAAAGAATATATTGATCTTTTTTCCGGACCAGTGCGCTTAAGAAAGCTCACTTGCTTCTCGTTGAAAGTTAACTTTAGTATACAGATAAATGAATTGGTCTGAAATGTTGAAAAATAATGTTTTAAGAATAAAATTAACTGACCTGCTGGAAAATCATAAGAAATAAATTGCTAGATTGATTAGTATATTATTGATTTTGAATTATTTTGATAATGAATTCACCCCGTTATGTCTTATTTGATTAGTTATGGTGGTGATTTTTAACTGACCAATTGGATACCTGGCATGCCGCAGGTCGTGGTGGGAAGGTTAGGTAGTAATTACCTCCGTTTGCACACTCCTACGTACACAGACGTGGAATTCGCACCTAAAGTTTTAAGCTGTAGCTCTATTTGTTGTCATTTAGTTAGACAGAGATTTGGTGGCGTGAGTTTTAAAAGTTAACATGCAATTAATAAAACACTTTATATTCAATTATATTAAGCAAATTCAGGCCTTCGTGAATTCATTTTAAGCTCAAACCAACTGGAGATGGCACTATCTTCGCGTTTGTTATGACGTGGAGTAAATCGCGTGCACTGTCAGCTGTCAGTAGTAAACAAGCTTTGGCGATAGCTCGAGACGCGGAAGCACGTCAGAGATAAGAAAGAGTTGTGTGTTCGGAAGCAGAAACATTATCTTTTGCATGTCAGGTGAACTTCACGCCCGATTTAAGGTTGACCAATCGCACGACCTTGTAAGTCTACCGTATGTGGCGAGTACCACTAGCTAAAACGGTTAAAGGCACTGTTTGTTCCCTCTCAGTTGAAGATCTGGAAGGAGGCATTCATACACAAATTTATGATTCACCATAAAATTCCTTACTAGGACACGTGAAGAGAATAATTTAAATGCTTGTTTAATTTGGATACGTACTAGTTCCGATAATTTGCATAGCACCCTTAATGCATGTTGCGTATAGTTGCAACTGAAAGTACCAGACACACTCGATAACTCCTCCAACTTGCATCGGAAATTTGATTGTTTCGTCACTTCTTGATTAAAAAATGAACGTGTTTAATGTGCGTACGTCATGAAACATTTTAAGTAGACGTATAGGCCTACGTGTTTAAGTACTGCAAGTTTCGCACTCCACCTTTTCACTTCCGTTAAAAAAAAAAAAAAAAAAAAAAATAAAATAAANGTAAGTCGAGCTTAATTAAAATCTCCATGGCGAAAACTCATGTGAAATGTTACAATATGTTTTTCAATGTCATTTTGTTGTTCACTACATTAAACTGTTTTTGAAGAAATGTAAGCTACACATTTAATGACCCAGGCTGTAAGTTCATTAAATATGTTTTCATTTCTAAAATAGGATGAGTGCTGTAAGTAAATGCAACTATTACTGCAGATAAAAATATACTATTAGATATCAGTTCAGTGAAAGGAGTAGAATGTAAATTTTAAATCATGAAATAAATTAAAAAATATTATATATTTCTGTTGGCAACCTTATTTATACCAGTTAACATCTGTACGTTTGGTTGATGATTGCATCACTGTTATATCATTATAGTAAAATGCACCAGTTATAGTGCCTAAAACAGGAAAAGCTATTAAAGAAAATAAATTCACTATTTATAATCTGGCACAGTTATATAATTTTTCGTTCTCTGATTTATTTCTATATAATTACTAGAAAATTCATGACATTAAACTACTGCACATTCTTTTCATTCTGCTGAAATTGTGGTTTAAGGCGTAGTTAAATGTGTTTTGTATCATCTGAACATACAGCTATAATGAAGTGTCTTTTTGTTTTAATCCATAGTCTTTAAAATCTTATGTTGCATGTGTAGTTGATCCGCGGTTGCTGACCACTTTTACAAGCAAGGGTGTCGATCGGATTAAACTTTAGGGAAGAAAGGTAAATTTTAGAGCGCCCTTAAAATGTGATTGACACAAACATCTGATCAAACGTTTAAAGCATCCCTTATTGAGTGATATGTTTAAAGATTGTTAGCAGCAGTTTAATATGATTTAAATTTCTTTACAAAATAGTTTTAGCTAGTTTCAGCTGTACGTTTACATTGTCACATTCTGCTTATAAAAAGTTAAAATAACTAATTATTATAAATGTGCATATCTATATTTTGATATATTAATGTTTCTGAAAGTAGTATTTAATGTCCTGGCACTTATTCGAAGCAGAACTAAATTGTATTTCTTGGTTCATTGCAAGCTGAACGTTCACACACACGAGAAACAACACTCGACACCTTTGCTGGTTTCTACAGTACATGCTGAAACACTGACAAATATCCAGAATCCGTTACACAAAGTATTAGGAACTCTAGGTAGGCTGCTGTGTTGACAAAGGGAACGGAAGGGGAAGAAACAGGCAGGTACGCGTACCCTTCAGGGACTAAGGCAAAGCGAAACCCCATTGCTGCTATAAATATACATGGAGATGTCAGTAGAATGTGCCTGTTCGCTTGTAACGATAACGCGCAGTGGAGGAATGAAGGAGCAATGTTTGTACACAAATAAAATCCTGCCGGTTGTGAAGCGCCTGACGTTAGTCACAGGCTGTGTGAGGTTTGACCACAAAATGCAGATTTTTCACAAAGAAAAACTTTGCCCCTTCCTAGCCCCCTACAGCAGTGAACTTGTCGCGGAAAATATCTCCCGTGCCCTTCCTAGTGTCGGTAGCCGTAAGTGTATCCGTTAACCCTTTCATTCCCACGTCAAATTAGTATTTCTTGTGTTGCAAATAAGAAATTTTCTGGTGAATGCTGTACTTAAGTAAACAAAGAAAAGGTTTCGTTAATACAACCAATGCGCTGCGGACGTTGTGTTTAGTGGTCAGAGATATTCACCAGTGATAACGTAGAGCAGTAACCGGGGTTTATGAATCAGTTACTCCCAGGAAAGGCTATTGAGTACTGAGCCTTGTAGCGTACAGCACCAGTAACATATAGCCTTCACATGCAACATGTACAGCCAATTGTCCACACTGGGAATGGAAGGGTTATTATACATGTTTTATCGCAGCCAGTGCATTCTTGTTAAATGTCGCCAATAGAAAGGCGGTAGATATCTGAGCAACGACAGTTGAAGAATGCTGTTTACATACTTTAGTCAAGACAGGTGTTCGCTGTAACGCACTCCTTTGGCTGAGAGTACACAAGAACACAGAGGCGAACTGGCGTCGCTGTTCATTTTGCGCGGCCGTACCCACGCTGTAAAAACTTTTCTAGTAAACTTCGTAAGCAGTAATGGAAGTTTTTAACCTATACGTTGTAGGGAAATAATAGCACACATCAGGCCGCAAATCTAGGAATGTTTAGCGTCGCTACTATACAAAGTTGGCAACTTCTCTACGCATTTGACTGTTTCCTAAGCAAATGGAGGAACGTCACCATGGATGTATGGGAAACGGCCTTACATTCACGGTTTCTTACTATATGTATACACCGACGTGGTAAATTTGCGAATAATTTCTTAGAGTGATTCTATGATTGGCTGCACCGGGCTCTGGCAATGGGCCGCGTAAGGTCCCCCTATTGGCTGGGCTTCCGGCTGGCAAGTCGGTTACCGGACGCTGATTGGCGAACGGCGTTCCGACATTTTGCTGGCCAGCTACGCCATTTTGCTTGCGTGTGCGGCTGGAGTTGGCAGCATGAGAGGCTGCTGTTTCACCTCTGTATTCTTAAGCACTCTGTGCCTCTGACGTAACATCTTGCGACGCTGTGAAACGTACAGATGTTCGGCGTAAGGCTCGTTCCACAATTAGACGGATGCGGATACGTATCGCGAAAGCGGACCACTTGACACATTCCGTGTTCAGTCTACAGTAAGACGCATGCGGACGCGGATAACGCACGGATACAAGTAAGGAAGCTCGACAACTCTCCCGTGCCCGTGAAACCGTGCAGCCAATAGGAATCGAGTATTTGGTTTGTTGATATTCGTTTTGGTGGCCATTGTAGTGTACGCGACCACAAGTGTATGGATTTGCTGTGGCTATTATCATTTTTGTTTTAATAAATACGTGCACGTAGCTTGGTAGTAGTATTTACGCAGTATTAAAAACTGTAAAATAATATACAAAATAAGGTGTGCACATTATAATACCTATACCAGTAATTTGCAACAGCTGAGTATTTTAAATTTCATAAGCTGCAGGACTGTATTTTTTTTTTTCGTATTGTAGAATAGTTAAAAATTCACCTCGTGTCATCCGCTCGTTCCGTTTACGTATTTCGAGTCCGTTTTCTTTCGCATCCGCGCATTGTAGATCGGGATTAAGAATTATACTCCATTCATGGTTACTTTCCACTTTTCTGAAGTCCTGATAAATCTCTACTGTTCCAGTATATTCCTCCACCTCATGCAAAAAAACCTTAACCAAGTCCAGAAAATTACACCAAAGGGACAATGCACCGCATTTGTGCGCACTCAGTTTGTATAGTATTTTTCTTAAGATCTAAGCCTGTTTCTTACTAGGCATTACCAACACAGCTATTTTCTCTCTGGTTATATCAATATAAATTATAAATGTTATATTATAATTTACCTAATAAATATAAGTAAAAGTTCATCTTTAACAAAAATGAGACACTTTTATGATAATAGAAGTAGAAACGCTTGCGATACATAAGATATTTAGGAAACAACCGAACACGATATGCATGGGGTGATTTTTTAAAGTTTTGATTCGAAAATAATGAAGAAACCGTGAATAGACTATAGCTCCACAGAAAAGCGTCATTTAGGCAAAATATATGCTTACATAACTAAAAAAATCCTTTTTGTACAGTTAGTATTTCATACGCGTCCAAAAACCTGTTTATGTTCCACACGCCCCTTAAATAAATGCAGTTGAGGGTTAAGGTATTTTTTAAAATGATCGATTAGAAAAATATAATATAACAGTGAAGTAACTAGTACTGCTAGCGAAATACACGTCAAGTGGCGTGTATAGTCTATTTGCGATTTCTTTGCACTTTTTAAATTAAACCTTTGAAAAATCACCCCAGCTATGAGATGCTTGTTTGTTTCCTAAATATGTCATTATCGCAATCGTTTTATACCTGTGTTAATATAAAAATATCTTATATTTTATTTTATTTAACTTTAAATAATTTTACTTATAAATTGTAACGTTTTACATTTATAAATAACATAACCAAAACTAGGAAGAAAACACGTGTGTTGGTAATGCCTGGCAAGAAATAGTTCTAATGCAAAATATTATTACACTTGAGCGCTCACGAATGCGGTGCGTTGTTCCTTTGGTGTAATTTTCTATACTAGCTTTACGTACACGAGGCGGGGGAATATCCTGGAAGTAGAACTTTAGCAGGGCTTCAGAGAAGTTGGAAGTAACCGTGATTGGTCTACACATCTCGCTGCTGAGAAGCGACCGTGTATACCTGAGGAGCTTTGAAAGCGACGGTGCCGTGCGCGGGCGCCGTGAACCAGAAGCCTCGCGCGCGTAATAATAGACGCGGCAGCCACTCTAGCGAGATCCCGGGACAGGCCAGAGTGATGAAGCGGGAATAGAAGCCGCGTGGTTGACCTTAGCGCTTCTCAGCTACCGAGCCCTCCCGGCTCGGGTCGTCTGATTTCTCTACACCGCCCACGATATATCCTGCACGACGGTATTAAAACTTAAGTTAACTCAGCGTTGTCTGTCGGTGTAGGTTGAACAGTTTCCTCGCCAAACTCGTGCTTGCTTGTCTGAAAGGTACAAGCAATGGGACACTGCACCTGTTTGTACTACATGCGGGGCTCATTATAAAGTAGTACACACGCCGCCAAAGCTGTCAGAAAAGTACGCAGGTATTTATCTGTAAATGTTTAAATTTATTAATTATTAAGGGTCTATTTTTAATAAAATTTTAAGCGTATTTACACTTTAGAAGCATCAAAAAGCACATTTTGCGATGAAACCTTCAACAAGGAGGACCATCATGACCATTATTATGGTTGTAAGTAATAAAAAAATATAAATAATGGTTACAAATTGCTTTAATAAATTATGTTGTGCTCATACATTTCAGCCATGGAAGTTGCCATTTTTATAACTGAAATAAATGTACATAAAATTAACTATGGTAATTTTTTTTAACATTTGTACCAATATTTATGTACATACAACCATAGTGATTATTATGTTTTCCCCACTTGACTAAAAATTTCTTGCAAAATATTTTTCTGGGGCCTCCGAAATGGAAATACGCTTAGATTTTTTTATTTAAAATGGACTCTTAAGAATTGAATTTTTAAAAACATTTAAATAATAACAAGTAAATCCTGGCAGAATATTTTTACGATATTGCAAAATATATGTATTTTTATGTGCAAAATAACTTGCACTTTTATGACAATGTTGGTTGGGTGTGTGTGTGTGTACTACTTTCTAATGGATTGTGCATATTTTACAGCAGGATGCAATGCTCCATTGGAAGTCACTCACCTTTTAGGTTCAACCTCATAGGTCCTATATTACGTGTTTGGTTATTTCTTAAATATGCTATGTTCACAAGCGTTTTATACTTCTGTTAACGTAAAATGCATAATTATGGTTCATTTAAATTTTACATTTTTTTACTCCTGATTTTATCTATAAATTACAATATTTGATTTATAATTAATATGAAGAAACACAGCGAGAAAACAGATGTGTTGGTAATACCTAGTACGAAACAGTTTCTATACAAAATGTTGTTACACTGGGTGCGCACGAATGCGGTGTTTAATCCCTTTGATGTTATTCTCTAAACTCAGTTCAGCTTGGTTAGCATGAGGCGGAGGAATATACTAGAAATTAGAACTTTAGCAGGACTTCAGAAAAGTTTGAAGCAACCGTAAACGGAGTATACATCAGCTGACACTGTAAGAAAATTTTCTGGTAAACTTCCAAACATGTAACGGAAGTTGGGACAGTTACCATATACGGAAGTGTTTAGCACGGCTGCTATGTGGATTTGATAATGACTGTTTCCATTTGACTGTTTCATATACCTATTTATGAGCGCTACCACGCGTGTATAAGGAAAAACTTCACCACAACAGTTTTCGTATCATTTATAAACACAGGTGTGGGAAATTTCCGAACTATTTCCTTACTAAGTTCATGCTAATTTATCGTAATGTAATTACTCGTTCTGTTTCGGCAGTTTGCGATACTTTCCTTGCAATTTAAGCGAGGCACCGGCTTTTGGCATAACAGTTCCAGAGTTTCAATCTAATTGCCTTCCCGTAAATTTTTCACCAGCTGTGGTCAAACTTCCCAAGTAAGTGTCTATTTGTGTACAGTTTCTTACTGTTTTTGTTTTCTTGGAGATGCATATGATGTAAAATAGCTGCAGACAAGCGGAACCCTTAATGAATGCAACTACAGCTACGGCAGATGAAAATATGCTATTAGATACGAGTTCAACGAAAGGAGTGGATTGACAACTTCAAATCATTAAGAGAAAAAAAGATGTTTTGGTGTTGGCAATCTGACATATGCCAGTTAACAGTTTGCATCTGTACGTTTGGTTCAAGAGTGCTTCACTTATAACATTATTCTAGTAAAATGCACCAGTTGAAATAATTTAAATTAAGAAATCTGAATTTAAAAATTCTCAGTTCTGAGGCCGGCACAGTTTTGCCTCATCTGACACATTTCTTTATACTTATTAGAAAATATTTATTTTGGCAAAATAAATTACAATTTTTTTAATTAAAACTTGTTTGCGTCAAGATATGCAGCTTTACAAAATTGTCTTGTTGAATTGAAGACAGATAAGTGAATTTCCCTTACTTATTCCAATCGTAAGAGGTTTGATGGATGAAGTTTTTCAAATATATATTCCACGTAAATTTCCTTCTCTCCCAAATTCTCACAATCTTCTTTTATTTTTCCCACGTCCTTATTAATTACGTCCATCCATCACATCCTCTTTCTCCCTCTTAAAATTCTACTTTATAACTTTTGTTTGATAAATATTTATTTTATATTTTCTTGTAGAGTCCCGAAAAGTTCCTTCATTTTATCCTTTTAAACGCACTATATTATGTTTAATTATTTTTAAATTCTGTTCCTTATTGTCTCGCCACAATACTGTTCCAAAACACATTGAAATTCCTTGGAGTTTGCTTTTATCTTTATTTCTCATCCATCGATGACAATCAGTAGATAGTAATATCACTCCCATTTGTGCGTGAAACGATATGTACAAGATGTTTAAAAACTGCATGCCGAAATTCAATTTACGGCATCAATGGGCTACTATAAACAATAAATCCTTGTAGCAAAAAGTTTGAAAAATTCATCCAGTATTTTCGAATTGAAATTGAAGTCAGTAAAACCGCGCCGGGAGTCCACAACTTCACGTACCTGCGTGCACAACAAGTTGCATATGACAAAGGCGAACGGAACTGGCGCGTCATGCGGTGACCGCTGGCACGTAGGCCACCATGAAAATACGCGCAGACCCTACATCACCAATACTGCTGTTTGTGTGTTGTTGGAAATAAATTGCTATCACTTCTGGCAGCATTTACTACTCAGTTGCTATAGGCTGCTCATGCGGTAAACTGAGCATTTCTAAAAGCCCTGCTTAAGATCTACTTGTATGCATAATGTGTATTCTTCCACGATATGTAAAATTAACGTTGTTACGAGCCTGATCACTTTATCCATGCGTTGATCAAATGAAATTGAGAAATTATCAGAAAAGTAAATATTTTATAAATTTGATTATTTTCACACATATATGCGTTAAAAACAGAACGCGAAAGAAACCATTTCAGTATTCTCAAATTTTTACCCAATACTTTTAATTATAATTTCCCCCCATCGTTACCAACAGTACTGGACGCAAGCGGCTCAGTTTACCCGTTAACATATATTCAGGTAGAGACTGTGACATTTTTCAAAGGTTGATTTCAAAAGTGCTCATTTAGCCGTGAACAACCTTTAATCTCCCACCGATAAAGCAGTTTTACACACATGTATTAGGCTGTTCGCGGTTATTTGAGCACTTTTGATATCAACCTTTGAAAATTGTCACTGCTCCTACCTGCATTTATTTTAAAGCAGCACACTCACGTGCAAGCGCCCAATAAAGTTGGTAACGACGGAAAGTAAGTAGTTCCGTGTATTAACGTTGCATTAAAAGTGTTAGGAAAACACGTGTGAAAACCGAAATGATTTATTTCCCTTCTTCTCTTTTTAACGCTTATAACTGTAAGAATAAGCACAATGGTAAAATATTAACTTTCCTAATAATTTCACAGTTCGCTTGACCGACTCACGAATGAAGTGATCAGGCCCTCGACAACGTTAATTTTACATATCGCTGAAGAATACACGTTGTGCATGCAAGTAGATATTAAGCGGGGCTTTCAGGTCCTTTTACCGTGGACATCCTTTACCAACAAGCAACCAGTAGCGGCGCCCACGCACCTCGAGTTTATGGTGTTATATGTGCAGGCGCTTTCCGCATGGCGCGCCAGTTCCGTTCGCCTTCGTGATATGCAACTTGCTGTGCACGCAGGTACGTGAAGTTGCGGACTCCCGGCGCAGTTTTGCTAACTTCAATTTAAATTAAAAAATACTAGATGAAATTTCCAAACATTTTGCTACAAGTATTTCTTGTTTATATTATCACATGGATGCCGTGGTTTGAATTTCAACACGTAGTTAAAAACACCTTGTATATACACACAAAATTATCCTGAATTTTAGGTACAAAATTTATGAGATGGTTAGTTATATAAAATGATGTATAAAACATAATAAATCTATGCCCCAACGTGATTATTAAGGGAGAGGTACGCTGTTGAAAATTGTGAATTAAAATTAGTTATTTGCAAAATGTCAAAAACTATGTAATACGAAACAACGAATTCCTGAGTAGCGTTAGCCTCCTATCAACAGTAAACATTTGGCGGGTTCCTTGTTATTAACCAACATAAGTGTGTTAAGTGGGAGGTATACCCACCATTTTGGATTTACATATTCTTCCAAAACCTAATTCCCTTATTCAATATTAGAAAACCAAGCTCGTAAAGGCACAAGGAACATTTTGACAGTTATTTCGAAATCAAACTTAATTTTTCTTGAGTTATTCGTTTCACATCTGTAACCGTAATTAAAGGTTCCCGGAGTGTGTAATTAGATGTGTAGTAATGTCCTACATGTGTAAAATACTGATATATCTGAAACAGTACAAACTTAAAAAATTCTGTTACGTAGTCCTCTATGCCATGTCAAGCTTTGATTTTCAATCTCTGGTCATAAAATGTAAGTATAAAGATTTGTAAAAAAAAAAAAATTAACATGGGAGGTATACTGCTACCTTAACCCGCGGGTGTTTGTCGATGTGTACATTAAATTAACATAAAACTTTGCCTCGGTGTAACACCCTCAGGCTCTCGACAAAACATTGAACGTTTGAAACCGTGCGTAGGTTTCCAGCTAGGCATGAAACCTGTCAGGCAGGTCGTTACAACCACGCGTCGACCACTGTGTACGGTACATTCACGGCTTATGCTAACTTTTCTGAAGCCCTGCTTAAGTTCTACATCCAGGATATTCCTCCGCCTCATGAAAACAAAGCTTACAAAATAACACCAGACGGCCAACGCACCACATTCGTACACACTCAGTGTAATAATATTTTGCATAACAGCAATTTCTTACTAGGCATTACCAACACACATATTTCCTCTCTGGTTTTATTCAGATTGATTTTAAATGAAATATTATCGTTTATAGAAGATAAAATATAGGCAAGAGTTCATTTTAACCAAAAATAAAGCACTTTTATGCTAACACAAGTATAAAACGCTCGTGATACGTGACAGACATATTTAGGAAACAAACAAGAACGTAATGCGTGGGGTGATTTTTCAAAGGTCTTATTCAAAAAGTGTGAAGAAACCGCGAACAGATTATACGAAGTCATGTAATGTCGACACAACTGCAGTACGGTCCATATGGGCACATAGCAAAGGGAATGAAAGTGGATGGTGAGTGTAAGCAAAAACACACCACCATTCACCTGGCGTGGGAGTGGGAAAAGTCGTGGAAATAAGACTGTCATGCGAAACACTAGTGCCTGTTGTTCACAGGCACTGTTCGAGGGGCGACTACCCTCTTCGAGACACAAAATTCCAGTGTCGCATCACCGATTGCCTGACCCGATCGAAGGTGTGAGGGATGTTGCGAATGGTGGTACAGGCGTCTGTAATACGTATTCGAAGTTCATTAACGGTTTCCAACGTTTTTAGATGAGCTCAGAGGAAGAAATCGGGCGGTGTCAGGTCTGGGGAGTGTGGTGGCTATCTCGTCGGTCCTCCTCTATCTAGTTGCCGCTCACCAAATGTGGAGAGAGTTGGTCACGAGCTTCCAAACAGAAGTGTGCAGGGACTCCGCCGTACTTGTACCACATGCGCTCGCGTACTTTTAATCCACAACCTCCAATAAATATGGCCATTCAGACGTTACGGCAAAAAACAAGGAACAATGAGGTTTTTCTCCGGCAATACCGCCCCAGACATCAACTGGAAATGTCTCCTGATGGCGGCGTCCGACCATTGCATGTGGGTTGTCTTCGTCCAAGACGTGGCTATTTCGACTGTTGAAAAAGCCGTCACATACGGAAGCAACTCAGATAAAAGCGACGAAAGTCAGGCTTGTCCACGCAGTGGTGCAGAAACCAGTGAGCAAATTCAACAAGCGGTTGGAAAACAAGCTTGTCCCATGGCTTGCACCTTTTAACGATGATATGAGTGCAGCTGTTGTTCGAGCAGAACCCTCCACGAACATTTTTGACTGGCGTGCATTATACGAGCGATACTTGTTGTGCTAGTCGATGTCGAATAGGCGATTCGTTCTAAAACATCCTCCTCAAACTTGAATGTTCTTACGTTGCACACCACGGCGATGTCATGCCTGTTTACCGCGAACGAACCATCTCGCGCAACCGCTTGGCCACAGACGTGAACATCCGGTGAAAATGTATGGCATATGTCTGTTCGTGAAGACGTCGTATAGCTTTTACGTTACCTCCCGTGGTACCACACACGAGGTACATATCTGTCGTTTCTGTGTGCGTGTCGTGTTCCTCCACGTCGGGATCCTACAGTGCAATGCCGCTCTCTTGCACACGCCCACCTATGGATTAACACTTAATGTCCTAATGACGGATGATGTACATAGTTACCCGTAAAATGTTCACAGATGGCAAATATGAAAATCGCGCTAACACGATTCACATGGTTTCTGGCATTTTGCCAAAACTAACTTTAGTTTCCAATTCTCAAGTGTGAATCTCTCCCTTAATAAATACGCTAGGTCATAGGTCCTATTATGTTTTCTACCTATTTTTCCAAAACGAATCTTCTCACGGGGTTCAAACCTGCAGTTCAGGATAATCTTTTATCGTATTTCCTATGTACGGAATTGTTAAATTATCTCACCCAACCTCCACCCCAAATCAAAGCAGGAAGCGCTTATTAAAAACTTTCCAGGGGGAAATAATACACACAAATCTTTAACTAACCCACGCCAATAACTTTACGCAAAACGCAACTGCTTCTAAGCGGGNAGCGCACGTCACAAAGTGTTGTCCTTTGTGTTTTGCTGTGCAGCAAAGCGGGGCTGTAGAGAAAATAGCACTATCCCCGGGGTAGGAGTTTATTCGCTTAAGAGAGTAATCAAAGCTGGCCATTTCTTTGATCGACGAAGCGTCTGTTTACACTCGCTGATCCGTTAACTTCTTAGCATAATCTGCTTTAGAACAAACATGCTTTGACTTCAAGCCGAAGAAGTGTAGCAAGGTCTGCAGTGATGCTTCTTATTGTCAGAACAACATGTAGTCGTCTTGAAACTTGCTTTCCGATCTTGACAGTGGCTTAACACAAAATTTAAATAGTCTCATGATCGTAGTCAACTAGCAACCATTCTTTAACAAGGCGGTCATCAGCTCTTAGCTGTTTAAATTTTGACTTTTCTTAAAGCGAAGCAACGAATATTTTTAATTTCTGAGTTATTAATTATTTCCTGTTGTGTTACGGCGCTGCCTTCATCTGTATGGTACCCGTCTTAAAATGTATTAACATTTAGGTTTTATTTGTGGATATCAAATGTTTAAATGATTTCGTATTACTGTTAGCGCAAACCAGAAAAGCGATCAAATTTGCATCTAGCGCAGCGTGCTTAGACGACGCCTATGCTCTATCATTAATTACACTTGGTAAGGTTATTTTTCAGTTTTTAATGAACTGCAGAAAATGGTTTACGATACAAATCAGTAATAAAAAAATGTAATAAAACAAAAGTCATTATGCACCTATTACATTAACTTATGTAATGATCTACATGTGCGTGCAATGATGCAGTGACCAGTATATTTATCCTCTCGCGTTATCTCTTCGTATATTTAAGTTGGTCGCCTACCTGGTGCTTGAATTGCGTTGCAGCATGTTTGAAATTACATTTTTTATTTTTACCAAACTGTTAAACATTTCCCTAATATGTTTGCCTACAAAAGAAAACTTATCTCAGACGAGGACGTATGCTATAAATATTATTTTTTTGAGCTAACGTGCTACTCGGGTGCGAGCGAATAAACTATAGGAGACTGCATTAAACTTAGTTAGAGACTTTTCATTAATAAAAATTATAGGCTCACTGTTTAAGTTCCAAGAATACGCACAACATGAAGAAAACACTGCACGCCAATTCTAAGCCTTGTGCGTAGCGATGATGTGCCGCACATAATGCGCGTGGCAGTGTCGCTCTTACTCATACTAGCTGAGTCGGAGATGAATATGCGGAAGTAGTTAAGTTTCTGGGAAAGTTTCCAGACACGGCCAGGCCACATCGCGATACATAACAACCGTTACAGTTATCAGATTTGCATAACCAGGTCGGCAAAAGAAGAATCGAGAAGGACCCGCTACGCCGCGATGTCGGCGCGCTTTCACCGGTACGTAAGTTGGACCTAACGTCTCGTCGACAGCGAGATCATTGGGGACGGAGCAAGTTGCTCAGAGAAACAGGAACGGGAATCAGCAGTGGCCTGTGTGAAGGAAACTGCCCAGCATTCGCCCGGAGTGATTTAGGAAAACCATGGAAAACCGAAATTAGGATGGCCGGACCGGGAATAGTTTACCACTGCATCACCTCGCTCGGTACGCACGTACCGGCTTTAAAGAAGTGTTAATATGAGAATGAGACAAGAATTCGACGTCGAGGGACGTTTTCTACCTCTATTCGAAGTACACATCTGTAGTTGCCGGATGTGAAGCGAGGTGGGGCGAAGAAGTGACAGAGTGCAAACGCAAGCGGAAAAGTGGAACACCTCGATAAAACTCAACGTTCGCCAAGTTTCTTACATGCAAAATATTTGGACTCGAATCCGCCGGGAACTGAACCCAGGTCGCCGTGGTTGGAAACCTGCGTGCTTATTCTCATGGCCGCCGAGGACCCGAAGAGGCATTTCAACATCGACTCCTACGGGATACCAGTACACGAATTGTAAGAAGCTAATTCGTTAGACAGTGGGGTGCATGAAAAATAAATTAATGCCAAATAAATAAGTCTGTATTTGCAATTTAGTATACGAGTTTCAATTTTTTAAAATTACATTAGATAAGCGCCCCCTCCCCCCTGCTCCTTGCGGAAAATATATTCATTAGTTCTGTGGACAAAATTATCCACGAAACACTCCACTAATTTATCTTTTATTTCCCTCGCCAACGCTTTTCATTAGCTCTTGGACATTTTCTGGCATGATAGCGTATACTTTTGACTTTAAATATTCCCCTAAGGAAAAAGTCTGGTACTATTAGGTCTGGGGCCCGCGCTGACCAGATGATGTCTACAAGTCTTGAAATTACACGTCCTGGAAAAAGTCCAAACTGTATTTTCCCTGAATCTCGAGATGTGTGTGTGTATGTGTGCGCGTGCTGTTGCCCCGCGCCGTCCTGTTCAGACCAGAGTTCACTATCATCTTCTGCATCAAGAAACCCTAGCTGCGTAAGCTTTTATTGGTAACGGGCTGCTGTTACTGATCGATTATTCTCCTCAAAATACTAGGGTCCGATGATGCCCAAAGCTGACACCCTACACCAAACTGTTATCTTAGCACTATGCAGTGGTTTCGCAAACACGGTTCGGTCTGTCTGTCATTCCCGTAATGAAAGTTCTGTTTGTTATGACGTACCCCGATGTGTGAAAATGAGCTTCATAAGACATGTTTAAGTCTTTGCAGAAAGGGTTCTATCGATATTTCAAATGTCCAGCATTGTGTTACAAAACTGTAGGCGATTGAGGTTATCTTTTGTTTTCACTTACTGCACAATGTGAATTCTGAGTGGTTTCAGTTGGTAATCCAAGTGCAATGTACAGGAAAGACTTTTTCGAGGGATGTTAAAAGCAAGAGACCGTTGCCGGGTTACCGAAACATAGCGCGTTCAACTCATTTCTAATGTTTGTCTCGCTATCTCTACTGTTTACCGAGTACGTACCGTAACTTAGTGCCAGCCTTCCAACAGCATTGAACTTATCGCTTACGAACTGATTTGAAACACCCCCAATAGCATTGAACCGTTCGGCCCACTTTTATATACGAAGTTCGCTGAACGCATAGAACCATACCGAGAAACTTAATAATGCATTCGAAATGGCCTCTGCAATCGCACACTCGAAATACACACGTACATAAAATATGCGATGCTCAACCGAGCAGTAAACCATGTTGATTATGGGACACTGAAATTACAAGGTAAGAGGATGGCTGCTTCCCGTGATGTGCTTGTTCACCACTGCGCATGGCACATTCTCTAATGGCGCGCAATTCAAATTTGTCACAATCCTGCTAGGCCATCCGTTTTATCTATATCATTGTAGTAATACCAATTTGGAGAATACTATAGTATGTTTGTATAAATGTGATAATGTGAAGAGTGTATGGTTGTACATATATAATATACACTGAAGAGCAAAAAAAAACTGGTATATACGTACGTATGCAAATAACAGAGGTATGGAACTAATCAGAGTAACGCGATGCGGTCGGCGGCTAGATCGGTTACTGCTGCTACAATGGCAGGTTATCAAGATTTAAGTGAGTTTGAACGTGGTGTTATAGTCGGCGCACGAGAGATGGGACATAGCATCTCCGAGATAGCTATAACATTTGGATGTTCGCGTACGACCATTTCAAGAGTGTACCGTGAANCATTTGGATGTTCGCGTACGACCATTTCAAGAGTGTACCGTGAATATCGGGAATCCGGTAAAACACCACATCTCCGACATCGCTGCGGCCGGAAAAAGATAGTGAAAGAACGGGACAAACGATGACTGACGAGAATCATTAAACGTGACAGACGTGCAANAGTCGAGTCCATGCCACGTCGTCTTGTGGCACTTCTGCTTGCTCGGGAAAAAAAAGGGGGGGGGGGGGCTACACGATATTATGCAGATGTACCAGTTTTTTTTGCTCTTCAGTGTATATATAAATATATATAGTGTTTATATGTGTATTTGTATATTTGTATGTCTGTGCGAACATTTCCTATCAGATATGAACTTTTACATGCAAGTGCTTACATAATAACGTCACATCTCACTCAATTTTTACACCTATCTTGGCGCCTATTTATAGAGATAGATTTTATTTTAAAGTTAGAATATTAAATTTTTTTTATCATTCAAATCTCAGCCCATTAAATTAAATCAGTATGCAGCCCTGACAGAAGTACGAACGAATGAATAAATAAACCAAGACAACAAATCGGTTCTTGAATTACACTGGCTGTCAGTAAGTTACCTTTACGATGAGTTTAAGTTGATTCAGTTTCTCACATGGAAACTCTAACATTACGTCACAGCTGATTTAATGTAAAATCACTTTTGTGTGACATATGTGAACATATCGGAAACGAAAATTTAATGTGTCGAATTCCCTGTTAACTTCAGTATATGTTGGGTTAATCCTCGCAGCCAAATTATGAAACTTTGTTAGATAGGAAACTTAAAACGATACAAAAATTTTAAATCGCCAGATTTTTTTTTTTTGTCAAGACAAGCAGATTTACTTAGTAATTCACTTATATTCCCCAGACAGTGATGTCAAGCGTGCAAAATCAACTCCAGTTAAATACGATTTTCTCACCATCGACCTACGGCAATGGTTTCTGGTATACACCGCATCTGACGCAGGGCAGGAAGACATATTTTAGAACGGTAGTCCCTTTTCGTAGCCTCTTAGCGAGGCTTCCACACACCACCCGCCTGTGTCCAAGACCCGAGCGTTCTAAACCGGGATCGTGGAAAAACAAGCAAGGCTATACTTAGTTCTGCAGCGGAGCCGGAACAAGTTTTTGACAGGGAAAGGAAGACATGTTTCGTCGTGAGGGCTGAGCGAGTTCAAATTGTACGCTATGTAACTGGACTAGTCTGATTTTAGTTTTGCGCGAATGCTCCCAACTTTGGCTCATGAATTGCCAGCGGAACTGTCAAAAGCACGCGAATCGAGTAATAATGTGCACGCTTATGTTTGATATTCCGTCAAACTCGATCTCTACAAGAATACAAACTCTCTATCGGCAGCTTCGGCCACGTGTACGACCAACTTCGTAGGGGATGAATTTCAAAAAACCTGAAATAAGTTTTTAGATATTTATGTAGTTAGATCTTTAAAGCAAATATAATAACGGTATCTCATCAGAATGATAAGCTATTGAGGGATACTCGAAAACAAATGTTACTCCTTTTCGCCCTCTTATTAAGGACTGAATGTCAAAACATCATGAAACCACATTTCAGCTAATTCTATAGGTAGCTTTTTTAAGTAAAGAGCAAAATGACATCGTATTATGTTAATGGGCTATTGAGGAGTTCTCAAAAACACATTTGGTCCCCTTTCACACTTTCAGGTGTTGAATTTCTGAAAATTCTGAAATTAATTTTTAGGTTTTTGTATTGGCAACCTCTAGAAGCTAAAAGCACTATGATATCTTATTGGGCTAATGAGCTATCGAGGAATCCTGTGGAAAAAAATTTATCAACTTTCACTTTTTCAGGAGCTGGATTTAAAAAAAAACTTGTAACTGTTTTTTAGGGATTAATATAGGTGGTTGTTTAAAGCACAGGGCATAAATCGTGTTAATGAGCTATCGAGGATTCCTCGAAAACACATCACCCTCTAAGGAATTAGATTAAAAAAAAATCATGAATATGCTTTTTAGGCTTTTACATAGGTAGCCTTTAAAACAAAAAGCACAACGATTTCTCGTCGGGTTAATGAGATATTAAGGCTCCCGCCTACCCGAAGCTCTTTCCCGCGTTGAAGCTGAGATGCGCAGGAACAATAAGGGCGACACTGCCTCGCGCACCAAGTACGCCATCGCCTTTAAGCGAAAAGCTTTGAACTAACTTGCAGTGTTCTCGTCGTACTGCGTGTGCCTATGGGACATTCAGCGGCGACCCTATTCTTTTATTGGTGGGAAGTCTGTAGGAAGGTTCAACTCAGGGCCCTTGAGTAGTTTTGTATGTATCTATGTCACGTAAATCCTCTCGACTCACTTTGTTTGGACGGCATGATATGCAAACGTGTAAATCCGTCCGTTTTCAAACCGTATTTATTATGTTTCGCAACTAACGTCGAAAATTATTTTATATTTTATTTTAATTAGAGGCTTAATAATTGCAATAATACAGTTCAAGAAAATACCCTGGAATGTTAACGTATTAGTTTATTCATATTTGCTCTGATTGTCGATTGTATTTTACCTCCATCACGTTTCCGATCTCGCCTGTGCAAATGTGAGACGAGGCTGCGCGGCAGCTGTGCGATGTCTGGTCGTCGAGCGATGTTCTGCGACTGTTGACGTCAACGTGTGTTCTCCGTCCCTCTATATTTATCTAAGTGGCATGGCAGGAAGGTCACGGTAGTCTCGGAAAGATGGGATCGGTCGGCGTCGCTTGGGTCTTCGCCAAAGATGCAGATTTCGCGAGCTCTACGTACGTAAAACACACCCCGTGCAATAAACATTCGCAGCTACAAGCAGACGGCACGTTGCAAGCTAATATCGCCGTGCTCTATGCTAAATTTGTGCAAGTAGGACAAGTATCTCGGATTAGTGGTGGAGTCAGGATGATAAATCACAATCCTCAGAGCATATTCCGTGCACGACGAACAAATAACGGTATTTAGAAATCAACACGTTTTGATTTTGGCCTTGATATTGCAATGTTTGCACAGAAAGACAAAATCATACGAGACCTATCGTTTGCATTGAACTCCCAATATACTGGAGTGTCGATTTATTTCTTATAAACCAGTCCTAAATGAACGGTCCAGATTAATAAGACATTTGAACATGGAATATATTGCAACAGAAATAATCATTCATATACTTAATATAACAGATTTTCAATGCAAGTTCCTCTAATACGTAATCATGTATATTCAAGAACTAAGAAGTCTTTGTCGATTTTTTTTTCTGTGCCGTCTGAGAAGCTTAGTTCCGTTTCGAAATCTTTTAAAGAGTCTTTAAAAATTTATTTTATACTTGCTCTGACCTGAAGCAGTTGCGGTCAGTCAACATACATGCTGCTATTATTGCAAAATGCATTTACATTCATTTAATTTTTCTCTTATTTCTGTCTGTAGGTTCTGTGCATACTTTTCACGCTGCTAAAANAAATGCATTTACATTCATTTAATTTTTCTCTTATTTCTGTCTGTAGGTTCTGTGCATACTTTTCACGCTGCTAAAATCCTATTACAAACAGTAATGAAAAATAAAACCGGGTTTACTGATCCCATTTTGTGTCACATATTTTATCTCAGTTGTCCTATTTCTGCTATCTTGTTTGAAAATTTACTACCAACATTAGAAATATTAAATCAACTTCTGAATCCGGACGAATATAAAACCAAATATGTCTGCAAGATTAAATTATATTTCTATAAACTAGAAAATATCGCTACATCCAAATATTTGAAATAACACGAACAGCTTATACAGTATTCTTCAATATGAGTTAAAATTTCAAAATACAGGCACGTCTTTCCGTGCCCATTTGGAAAAGACATATTCTTGAACAATTTAAAACTTCTCTTTCAGTACAACATGCACTGCGTTGCCCAAAATATTATCAACACAGACACTTCTTGTAGGTGTCATTACCACTAGTTTAGATGCAGATACCTGGACATCATCCAGAATTAACAGGTACCATGCCAAGAGAAAAAAGTAATTAACTACCTATAAGGCCCACCAAGTTCAAGAGAGGCTACGTAGTTAGTCAACCGGAACTATTTACTCAAAGAGTAAATTATTTTTACACCCAACCCTGTTATCATGGCTATAGAGACGGAGGAACAATTAAGTACGTCCACTCATCTTTGGTAATGAGAACGAGACAGTGACATTTGTGTCAGAGGTTAGTATCATGACTCCGCACAACCAGTTGTCATCCTATAATCCATCAGTATCGCTCTAATTTGAGCATTTTATTTCAGTAAGGGGCGTCACAAGTTTAAACATTGCAAATTAAAACAATATGTATTAAAATTATAAGTTGTTGGGTGTAATGCCACTGGCCTCTAATTTCGTTTACCTTGCGATTTTGTGAGGTCTTGAGAATTTTATATGAGACGATGTTATTTATGTAGTAACAAACCATCACCTCACAGTATTTTATTCGTCGGAAGTTGTAAACCATGACGTTACGTTCTGAACTACTAGCAGAGCTAGGTAGTGCTAAACTTCGAAGTCTTCGAAGCTCTCTGACAGTTATCCGTATCGTATTGAGGCATGCTCAACATAAATTTCTGCAGAAGAACCACATAACGATATTATCCTGAAAGCATCAAATACTGTACTTTACATTTCCCACTTGAGTCCCACTTAAGTCAACTTAAGAACAGTTGGATCAATATTGGTCGTTCGCTGTGTGTTTACCTCCGCGTGTATGAACATTGCCTACGAGAAAGGCATTGTATCGTCGCAGCTGAATGCTTTTTGTGCGTTTTAAAAGTAAACGCTGAGTCCAAGGCCCTTGCAACAAGAGGACCTTTTTTTTTTTTTTTTTTTTTTAAAAAA
>NQII01000899.1:336199-454268 GCA_002778355.1 Clitarchus hookeri
TATATCCGAAACCAAGTTTCTTTAAAACTTCATAGTCTCCTTTACTTTACTTCCACAAGAAAAAGGAGAAACGATATTACATTTATTTTTGGTTTACATTGATGAAAATACCTCTTCGTGTCTTTAGGGGGGAGGGGGCAGAAAAAGGATGAGTGGTAAAGAGAGAGATAGGTAGAGCGAGAGAAAGGGTGGGGGAGAACATTAATGTTAATTATAATTCGTCAGTAAGTGGAGAATTTTTACTCTATAGGGTGGGTGCACTGACAGAATATTGTTATACTGTGCAGTACACTTTACAAAATAACAGTTATCACTGGTCTCTAGTACAGCACCCCATACATATTTCTGGCTCAGGATTTACCTTGGGAGACAGCTACCACCATAGTTTAGTAAATAAAATTAACTGACAATCTGCTGTATCTAATGACTTCAGTCCAAGACAAAGCAAATTGTACGAACAGCATCACGATCCTCAAGAAATGTTGAAAAAATTTGCCTGCGAAGGTTTTTCTAGAAATGCTTATTATCAGTTTTGCTTGATGTATAACTACGAGGGTTATTCGGAAAGTAAGGTCCGATTTCGTATAAAACATAAACCATCACAGATTTATTCAAAAAACTTTTTTTATTTAATTTTTTACATGTTTCTGTATTTTTCTACGTAGTTTACATATTTGTTTAAACATTTTTCATAACGTTCTACAAGCTTTTGTATGCCTAAGTCATATAAGTCTGCCGCCTGCGAGGATAACCAGTCTGTAACTGCTTCTTTCACGTCTCGTCCCCTATGACAATCTTCTTAAAAAATTTATCACCTTCCTTATGATATCGGTCCAAAAAATCAAGAGCACAAGCCATTCTTTTCATTTGGTGTTCCTCAGTAAGCAGCCTGGGAACCCAACGTGCGCACAATTTGTGAAATTGCAAATTTCAGAGGCAATTTTGTGCAAAGTTGTTCTACCCACATTCGGAAATTCCAATGCTATAAAATTGAAATTGTGAATCGCCGGTCTTCACGAATCTTTTCGTCCGCGGCTTTGACCAAATCTTCTGTGATCACTGATGGTCGGCCTGATCGCGGTTCATAATGGACATTTTCCCGTCCATCCTTGAAAGCTCTCACCCACTTACGCACTTTGCTGTCACTCATCGCATTGGGGCCATACACTTGACTTATCTATCGATGATCTTCCGCTGCTGAAACGTTCCTTGCTGTCAAAAACCGAATCACTGACCGTATTTCATAGTCGGTGGGCTGATCAATTGTTTTAAACATTTTGAACTGACACTGTAAACAGCACACTGCAACAATACCAATGCAAATGACGTCGTTTGACGAGCAAGCCATGTCGGGAGTCCGTGCGCATGCGCGTTACAATGTTCGAGCGACATTCGATTAGATACGGCGATTCGGACCTTACTTTCCGAATAACCCTCGTATTTGGTAGGTATTTTGCAGTTAACTGAACTGGGGGCGCCTTCATGCTCCCTGAAAACTAGAAAATTGTAAAATCACGCTACTGCAGAAAATTTGGTCTCTAGTCATTCACATAGTCACAATTTAGCTGTCATCTGATTACAATATGTAACGTGAGTTTATTTATTAAGGATTATTTCCCGTTATTCATAATATATTTTGAAATCTTGGAAAATATTTTTTATGCTAGCCATTGTTTATTCAAAGGATTCTGTACTATTTATTCATGCAGTCATACGACATAGCAAGTTTTTTTTGGATTATGCACACATTCGGGAACAACCAAAATCTGTTTCATATTGTGTATGCGTGTACATGCTTGCGTGCGTCGTAATGTGCGTGGTTGTTCTGCCCAGGCAGTGTTTTCCAGACGCGAAATTGCCCAGGCTGTGTTTTCCAGACCCGAAAAGCCACTGGCAAATGAGTATTGAGTATCTCCTCTTTCTCTGTCTTTCTCTCCCCGGTTCTTCTCTCTCTCCCGCTCCCTTTCTTCTCTCCCCCCCCCTCCCAGGTAAACCCTACGGGCTATTTTGAAGTCAAGGAAGTGAAACTGCGCATCGTTCACTCACACCAACTATCTGTTTTTAAAACAGCATACGGAACTTTTAGCTGTGTTGAGAAACCGTTATACAGCTTTGATGCACGCCTAAAAATGCGATGATTGCGACCGAGGCCAGCTACAGATTCCAGTCTTGATTTCTGCACTGTAATAAAACGTTTATCCCCTTTCAAACTCAGTGTTACTTTCCAGCGTTCGGAGAGTTATAGATAACTATGTGTGGCATAGATACAGCAAGAACATTAAACTGATATTGGTTTGTGAACTTTCGTCGGATGCCAGTAAAATAAAACAAGAGTTTTGTGCATTGGAGGGTGGAATGTAGATCATGTAGCTAGACCAATAACTTTGAATCTGTGTGACTTTGGCCTCTGGGTATCTTCAACACATCGGCTTTAAAACACGGGAATCCCAGTTCATTCCCTATATATATAATTTTCAAAACTCCTAATATATATATATATATATTTTTTCTTTAAAAATATATTTTACTCCATTATCTTAATTTGACTGACATCACACTTAAATTGGTGAATATAATATGCATTCGTATACAATATTTTAATAAAACTTAATAATAAAAAGAGAAAAATAATTTAAACATAAAAACTTCATACTTAAAAGTCCGGAGTTCCTGGCTTCGACTCCCGACGAAAGCACACCCCACCCGATGAGAACTCCGACGTTGACGGTATCATGGCTGATAGACAGGTGGCATATCACTATTACTATAGGGAGCATACATACTTTCACCCCCCTTTCTTTAGCTCATCCCTCCAACCCAAACTTCTGACAGTCCTGTATTTAACGTCGTTAGGTCCAGCTCGGGCAGACGTCATGCATCGGACCATTGGTCATATTATAGTCAAATTATATAATTACGATCTCGTACAAAGTATTATAACAACATATTATTTAATTCTTTCTGTTAATCATATATTAGTTATGTATATATATATATATATATTTTTTTTTTGTTCCCTAGTCTTGCACAAGATAAACACACAATAAAATACACCATTTTCCAAACAATTTTTTTTATTTAGTAAATCCTATGTATTATCACCAAGCGAGTCTGCGCAGTGGTAACTCAGTAAGACTCACAGTCCAGCTTACCGAAATCGCTCCAGTCGAATGCAAGAATAACATGAAACATTGGCGATGGTGACAAATTTTCTCTCATTCACCTTGGGATTTAAAAAAGCCATGCATTTCTGCATACGAGGATACACCACTGCCATCTCAGCTTTCACTATCGACACTGGATAACTCTACTATTATTTTTGTTATCTTAAAGTAAAAATATTAATTTGAGTCATGATAGTGTTTTTTTATTTTATTTACTTGTTGAAAGTATTCAGTGGATTCCTGGGAGTTGTTTATTTTTTAGTTAAAGCAGGGGAAATGTAGTGTTCTGCCATTTGAAATTACATTTTCTCAAATTTAGTTTCATGGTTACATTTAAAAGAGAATTATTGGTTGATTTTGTACATTCAACCTCTGTTTCAAAGAGTCTAACGATTTGTAAATTAGGCTTCTTCCCGCGTTTGGGGATAAATCCCCCCTTTCTTGTTAATAAAATTAGAGGCATATAATATTATTTTAAACCGCTACACTATTGTTACTGCTGTAACTGTAATGCTCACACGCTCACTCAGATGCTCTGAAAACTAATTCGCTTTCACAGAGCCGAACTAAGTGAATGAGTCGGTACTTCCTGATCGCTTGGTACGAAGGGTTTCACGTTTGTGCTCTTAGATTTCCTCCTCCGAGGAGGAGGTAATCTCTTGGAGGGTATACCCTCCAAGAGATTATTAATAAACATTATTAGGGATGTTTGTAATCATTGTTTAGTCGCAGATATACGGCATGCAGTATACAAATAAAGATTGCTATAAACTTGATGAGTGGGAGACTACTTAGTTGTTTTTATTCAGTGCAAAGTTAGCCATGGCGATAACGTATATCGTGCGACACAGCCTGTCCAGTCGAAATAAATGCTAATATAGCAGACGTTCATGCCAACAAAGAATAAAAGTGAATTGCCACTTATCTTGACTAGTTCAGTGAAGCACCAGTAGCCATAAAAACCTAAGACGATGACGAAACCATGATGTGATGGATTGGCAAGGGAAATATGGATGGGAGATGTGCGCGATAAGAAGGTAACGAGTTACAGTACCTAATGGTAGCATGAGACTCAAATTCCAGGTCGTGTTTATCGGCCCTTGTGGCTGTTCTCTTGCTGTATTATCAGATGGAATGTGGGGTAGTGTGATAGAGGTATTTTGGCTCCTATGTACGCCCTGCGGATAACACAGTCAAACAATTTGGAGACTGCCTAACATGACTGTAGTAGGAATTTTGAACATACAACCAATTATGATCAATGACTCAAGAGATGACTGGTTGGTGGATCCAGCTCCCAACGACGTCGGGAAGAAACTTATACCATGTGTTATATATATATATATATATATATAACACATCCGGTATGCTGCAGATGTATATTTGTCTCACTTTTTACATAGTTACAAAAAGTATAAAGGTGCCCTGAGAGGGACACGATGCAGACAAAGGCCACAGCCTGCCCAAAAGGCTTCACAGCATAAGGAGTCTGTTGAGTGCAAAGTGCACGGAATATTAAAAATCCAATTTGAAACCTTGAGCACGACGATCGGACAGGATCAAGGTGGCACTGCTCCCAGGGATTGATTACGAACATCACGTATCACGAGATTCGGTTCGTTGAGAAGCGATTTTATCGGTGTGTAGCGCACTCGGAAGCGAGCCGAGTATGAACGTCTCGCGTATCGTTATTGTACAACGAATTTCGGGGTTTGATGACGTCGCAGTGGTGGTAATTGTAGGATGGGGACACGTTTGCACATTTTCGCCGGCCAGAACAATTGCGCTCATGTAAGTTACCTCTTGGCAGTCGCGTTCCTGCATTTCATGGCCCCACTGTTCGGGGCACGGCCCTGTCCCGACATATGCTTATGGCGTAGGCGGCAGCACAAATGGACGCTGGGAGTGAAGGAGACGCGGAATGCGTCAATTCCAAAGGGTTTTTAACTGTTTAGCTAAGACAGTTATAAATTTAACGTGTACCACCTTCCATCTCCAGCAGCAACATACGGTGGGCCAACAGTTGGAATTTGGTTGCAAAGGTTGGCTAAACGTTGGGTTGGAACACGAATATTAAAACAAAGTTTACCCAACGTAATATGCCAACGAATAATTTCTACAATGGTTATTTTGTGAGATTACTTAGCACTCTCAAGAAAATGATGTCACTAAATCAGAAAAAGCCAAAACATACTGCAAATGCAATTTTTTGAAACTTGAAAATGGTTGGTAACAAGTTGGGAAATATACTGTTGGTAATTGGTATGTTTTCTTTTGTTGGGCTAGTGTTGTGCAACCAACATATAATAGCAAATTATGAAAAAAAAAAAAAAAAAAATTCTTAATGAAAACAGTGCCATTTTCTTTTAAGTTAAATAATATAAAGGTTTTTCAAGATGTGAGAAAATTTTTATATGTTATATGGTTGGTTGGTTATATGTTGGAAACTCAACAGTTGCCGTTTGGTATGGTATTTTATGTTGGGCCAACATTCTGTAATGAACATTATTCTAACAAATTTCTACCATGCATATTTTGTGAGGTAACTTAGTACTCTCAAGAAAATGATGTCACTAAATCAGAAAAAGTTAGAACATACTGCAAGTTACTCCTTAAAACTTCTGCATTCTCTGTTGATCGATTTTTTATGTTTAGGCTATTTCATAAAACGAGGCAAGTAACATGAACATAGGCTGTTCAAGGTTAATTGAGCACTTTTGAAAGCTATGCTTAAGATCTAATTTTCTCGTTATTTTGTATACTTATGTCAAATTCACATTGCCGTAGGCCCCACGCATCTGTCCAGTCAAAATATGAATTGTTGGGAATTTAAGTGCCATTTCGTACTTTAATGTGTATAAACTAGAAAAAACACGAACTTGATTTGCCATAAATCTAAACATTTCGCTCAGAGTACAATGTCAAGACTTGGTAAAATTTTTTTCAATTCGCTGCCAACTTAACTGGGAGCTCGCATGTCAGTGCGTAAGGTAGCATGTATTCTGTTAAAAGGTAGCGATTGTTTTTCAAAGATTGATTTCAAAAGTGCTCATTTTACCTTGAACAGCCTATAAACAAACACGACTACGCAATTTCCACAATGATAGTATAGCTACTTTGCATCTTGTGCGCGCACTCTACTCCATTTTTTTTAAATACGTTCTCGACCTCTCCTGGTTCTGTGCAGTCTCTACAGAATCGGTTCGGTTGAGTTAGGTTACGAATCACAGTATCACAGACACAGAGGGAGATAGATTGGCGCGTGATTCAAGATGTGTTCTCTTTAATAGTGGACTCAAATACGAGATAGTCCTTAAAAGCATTGCACAAATAACCTTAAAGATAAATTTGTGTTGTAAGAAAATGTGTTGCGATAATCTTGAAATTCTTCTGTGAGTTACAGGTAACATTTTCACGAGATTTGGTACAAGTTTACTGCATATACAAATTCCATGTTGCTTGAATTATCGATAGAATTTTTAAAAACTGGATCTACCGTTCCAGTTGCTTTAAGTAAGATAACCTATAAATAACATTGCAATAATAAATTTTTACAACAAATAAAAAACCTGTTGTGAATTGTTCCATATTTAATATTTCAGTACAGATTTAGCAGTAATCTACCAAGGCAAGGCATAGAAATCTTCTCACTTTCTAGTGGCACAATCGTTTTCAGCAGGAGCACCGCCGGATATATTTCTGTTCNGGGGGGGGGATGGAGGGTATTTTAGAGGCTTGGTACCAGTTGGGTGTTACACACATCAACACTTGATCGTTTTTTGAAGGTACAACTCATACATTCAATTCTGCCACTAGCATAGGATGCACAACATGCAAAATTAAATTTAGTAATAGATTTAGCACATAATGTTATAATAATTAGAAAAAGAAACAACTGAAAAAAAAATTAGAAATAACAACAAAATAGAAAATTACTAAAAAAAAATAGTCATAACTACATAAAACAAATAAGTAACAATATAAACCACTTTATTGCAATAATGATGACACTTCTTAACACAAATAGAGAAAAATTAAAGCACAAGTTACAAATTTAGTTAATATTCTACTAATGTTAACAAAAATAAAGAACATTTTCAGTTTCTAATATTTTTCATTTTGCTTTGTACAAATTTTTAGAAAATATCTGGAAGGAGATTTAAATAATTCTCTCTTTTTTTTTANTATTTTTCATTTTGCTTTGTACAAATTTTTAGAAAATATCTGGAAGGAGATTTAAATAATTCTCTCTTTTTTTTTTTAAAGAATTGTTATATTAAAAACCTTTGTGAAAGACTTATAACATGGTGATGCTAACAAATTAATATTNTTTTTTTTTAAAGAATTGTTATATTAAAAACCTTTGTGAAAGACTTATAACATGGTGATGCTAACAAATTAATATTAATTCACAAGATCAGTATTCTTCTGCCAGCATTTTGTACCAAAAAAGAACAAAGTTTTTGCTGGTTTTTGTATGGATTTTTTTTTTGTATTTAACATAAAATAAAGGTTCTTTAAATGTATCTCATACATAAAAATCCAGTATGCTTACATTATCTTTTCTAATAACCAAACAATGTTTTATGCATTCATTATTTCCCAGTTTATAAATAAACAGTATAGAAGGCTGCTATTATTTACTTTTTTATAAATAAACAATACAGTGGGCTTCTATTACTTTTTGTTAAACATTTACGTTTTAAGAAAAAAAATACTGCGACTTTAATAATTAAGTTATATTTACAGGCGTAGACGTACTCTTGTCAGTGTGTTAAATACAGATACATAAGGCAGTTTTTTTCCCTTCAAACATTTGAAACTTAAAAGTTTTTTTTACTGACAACTCCATCTTTTTTTTCCTTCTAATCTTAATGCCATTGTCCACTAGTTCTGGATAACTACTTATGACACATACATGATTCAAACCGTTTCTATGTCATAGTTGAACGGAAGTATGTTTTTGAGTTTACACAGCAGCGAGAATGATCTTTCCGCTGTTGCTGTTGTAGCAGGAACTACCAAAAGCAATCTTGAAAGTAAATGTATTTAAGGGTAAAGCATCTTTGTTTCAGGCTGCAATATTTTGAAGCCATTAACAAAGTCTTTGACACTTTTGGGGTTTCTAATCAGTTGCTCAACAAATTCCTATCCCTTTATGAGTTTGTTCTCACTAATATAAATTCTTCTAAAGTTTCCATGGTGTGTTCATCCCAGAATGCTGTGGAATATAGTAAAATTCTTTCCAACCGAAGGTACTTTTCGAAGCCAGGTTGTTCAAATCTGTCTTTTATTTAGTTGATTATGGTATCCAGGAATTCATACAAAATTTTTCTGTGATGTGCTTTGGCTGATTCAAAATTGTGACCATCAACAGGGGTTTCTTTTTTATTTCAGCTTTTTAGGAGGTTTCCTTTTTCTAGGGGCTTCTGGTTTTGACAATTCCATTTCGCTGATAATTCCTTCAGTTTCCATCCATATATTAAGAAATGCTTCGTCTGATCTCTTGCTTTATGGAACCTGAATGAACTACATTTACAGATTCTTGAGCAGCAGCTACTGTGTGGGTTTTATTTAGCAGTGTAGAACTGAGAGTTTCAGTCAGTGAAAAAACCATGCGACTGATTTTTATTGCAGAAAAACAAACTTCCCTTCATAAGTTGATCCAGAAGTCCTAGAGCTTTGGAACCAGCTTCATTACGTTCATGAGTCAAAGTTTCTAGAAACTCAAGTACTACAGAGTAAAAATCCAGAAGGCCTCTGAATGATGCTTCTCGGACAGTCCAACGAGTTGGACACAATGAGCATGGTCCAGCATCTACCATATCTTGGGATTTGGCAATCTGATAAAATAATGCAGATCTTTTGGGCGAATCTTTGATGATCACACCTACTTCATGTATAATACTTTTTATCCCCTTTGCTTTACGAATTAATATCAGAATAATTATGATCACAACTCTAGTATTAGACAAAATTTTGTTCCCCCATACTNCTTTGCTTTACGAATTAATATCAGAATAATTATGATCACAACTCTAGTATTAGACAAAATTTTGTTCCCCCATACCTCCTGCCACAAAACAATAGGGTACCCTTGCCCCCCTTCCCAGTTCCAGCACCCCTGATTTTCAGCATATGTGTTTCTAATAGGAAGTTATGTTTTCTTGGAAACATTTAATGCTAGCAGTGTTAAAGATGTAATTCCACAAGAACTAAGTTATAGCTGGTGAAAACATATTTCTTTAAATTGCATTGTAACATTTCATTTCCAGCTTAATAAACACATGTCCTGCGGACTGTGTTTGCCATACCTGGAAGTGTTCCATGCAAAGATTCAAGCAGCTTTGCAATTTTATTTGCTTACAGCTAGTGAAAAACATAGTTTATTATTCATGGTAAACCGGCTGCTGAATTGACCCATGTAAATAACACTGCATTGATTTTACCAGGATTGCAGCACATCATCACCAATATAAAATAATAACCTTGACAAAGACAATGTTTTATTAGAGTTTTGTTTATGGTGTCTTCCAATTTACTGCATTGGGTGCGCACTCAGTACACTTCGAAAAATCTGAAAGTGCAATCATCGCATGATTTCTCAAAGCAAGTGCTTGTTTGTAGGCCATATTTGCATTTAAACTGCCACACTAACTCTGGAGACAGTGCAGCAAAAATTGGACCCAGGGTGCACTTTTTCAGTGCAGTCAACGATTGGAAGATGGGAAAAACAACTGAACGCGTTCCAGTAACTGGAAAACTAGCCACTCGGCCAGTGTGGACTGAGTGCAGTCTAGTGCAGCGATTGGAAGATGCTATTAGACACTTAATTAATATTCCTGACTTTACCTGTATGCAAGCACATTAGCAGGCCAAGTCAGCATATTAGGTGTAATATTAGCTTTGTCGAATCCATTAAGTCAGCCAGAATACAAAGTTAAGGTGTTATAAAATGTGACCATTCACTAATGACCCACATTAAATGTTTTTAATTATGATTTCAACAAATTTCTAATGCATTTTTATTTATTGACTTGTCTTATTTTCTTTAGTTAAATTGGAAACTAATATTAACAATAGCTGTTAAGTTAATTTGTAAAAGAAAAGGTTGCATATTATCATAGGCATCGACTGTAGGGGGCCCCGAGTGTTCCCCCCCCCCCTGAAGTTGTCGGGGAGGGGAAGCATAGCCCCCCAATTGTACGAAATCATAAAGAAAGAATAAGCTTTGTCGTAAACTTATTTTGTAACCTACACCTAACCAAAGAATCAGCTTACATGTTAACATCTTTATGTTCTGTATGCTCTGTGTGGCATCATCAGTGAACATGCAAACGCGAAAAGGAGATGATAACCTACCTGTGTGCTCATTCTTCGTTTGTAAAAAGCTTGCGAGGCAGTGACTAAAGGACGCGATAGCCTTCACGAGTATCACATTACTGTCTCTCAATATAGTTCAAAGGTATAGTTGCAGACTACCCGCGCATCTTGCTATAGTAACCAGACAACGAGCAGTGCAGATTAGTATAGTTTCACACTTCACATAAACAAACTTGCATGGAGTCATCATGCTTTCGCAGCCCGTTGAAAGGGAAAGAAGGTGTGGAAGTACCTTTAAGCGCTTTCGCACGCTGCTTCAGTCTATGCTATTCTCTTTGTGCGGACATGCGACTGAATGTATATTCACTGCAGTAGTCATGTGGTTAGTAGCACGTGGCGTTGTCCTCTTCCGCGTCCAAGCAAAGTAAGTGTGTTGTGTAATACCATGTTACTAATACGTACAGGACTGGCGACTGGCTGTGTTTGAGGAACACCGTTGTGTTGGTTGATATATCTGATTGTGTGTGAATGGTAAACTTTTTAACATATTTATTATACTTCACCAATATGGACAAGTTCATAGTCAAAAGAAAACATGAGTCAAGTGAATCAGTAAATAGTGAACTCAGTGCAGCTATGTCAGGTTTCAGCAATGAGCATAAGCATGCAGCCGTGTCTTTATCAGCACCCATAGCTAGTTCCACTAACACAACTAAGCTCCAGCTCCCGCACAACGCGGTCTATCAAAACTTTAAGGACGTTAGACTGCTTCATTTCCATGGCTTGTACATGATGATACCAAGTATGCTGCTTTTTGTAAGGTATGCAAATCAGCTTATGCTCTTTGACTGTTGCAGTTCTCAACTAAATTAGACCTAACCTTCATAGAAGCCGCTTTCAAAAATTGGGAAAAAAGCACTGGAAAAATTAAAAAAAAAAACGAAAAGTCAGACTGCCACAGAGAATGTTTTTTAAAAACGAGTGCTATTTCTGTTTGCATAAATGTTGCCTGTCAATTGTCTAATGCTAAATCACAACAAATGGAAGAAAGCAGAATTACACTGTTGAAAATCTTTTCTTCACTTCAGTATCTCGCTGTCCAAGGCCTTGCAGTACGTGGACGTACAGATGAAGCTAGCAGTTTGTTAAATGTTTTGCAGCTGAGAAGTGAAGACTGTCCTCAGTTAAAAATGTGGATGGAACGTGATACATACAAGTGGTATTCGCATGACATATGTAACGAAATGTTGGAGCTTATGAGCCACTCTGCATTGATGCAACTCATCACATGTATAAAAGACGCAGTGTATTATGCTGTCATTGTGGATGAAACATCAAGAACAAGTGTCCATTTGCTTCAGAATCGTTACAAGAGAGCTTGAAATAGACAAATTATTTCTAGATTTTCACTCGAAAGACAATAAACTAGCAGACACTATACAGGATTGTCATTGATGTTTTCCAAAGATTTGGGCTTAATTTGAGCAATTGTAGGGGCCAGTGTTTTGATGGTGCATCCAACATGGCAGGCATTTATACAGGAGTTCAAGCGAGAATATAAAAAATTGAGACTAGGGCAATATTTGTGCATTGTTTGGCTCACTCACTGAACCTCAGTGTGCATGAGACAGTGAAACACATTACAGGATGCCGAAATGTTCTGAACTTGGTACGAGAAATAATAGTTTTTGTAAGGCAGTCACCAAAGAGACTGGCTATCTTCTAGTAATTACAAAGTGGAGGCGATGTAAACTTGCGACCTTTTTGTCCTACTAGGTGGAAAGTTAAGTTCTTGTCTTGTTATTCTAACTACCAAGAGCTTACAGAATTCATGTTTGAGTATTCACACACAGACCATTCTAATGTGGGTGCTAAAGTAAAGGGGTTTTACATTGAAATGCAATCTTTCGATTTTTTTTCTCCTTGGCTTTGCTAACGAAGGTATTCGTACATACTGATGCAGCTAATACAGTACTACAGAAGAAATCCTTATCTTCTCAAGAAGCTTCTGCTACTATTTCTACTTTGCAGTAAGACATTGGCAGAATTTTGGACTGATTTTAGTGCTTTTTGGGAGGAAATTGTATGCCAAGCAATTAACCTAGGCTTGCCAGAACCACAGCTACCCCGTAAAAGATACATTCCAAAACACATTGATGAGGGGAGCAGCGAACATAATGTGCATCATATCGGCACCCCTGAAGACATGTACCAGCATGTGTACTTTGAAGTAATTGATACCCCTGTTCAGTGACTGGTTTCTAGATTTGAATCAAAAGTTTTCAGTTTTCTAACTAAGGCTGAACAGTTTCTGACAGATGCAACCAATGGTTAAGATGGAATTGCTGCTTTCTCTAAGGATGACATTGATCCAGAAAGACTTCTTTTGCACAGGAACATGTTCATAGACATAAAGAATGCACGCAAAATCAGCGAAAAGGTTGACAGTTTAACCTCTATTGTAAAGATTCTTCAAAAGGATGTTTGCATGATGGATATTCTTCCAGAACTTGTGAACTTGGTTTGTTTGTTGCTGACGATCCCAGTATCAACTCGTACAGCTGAAAGATCTTTTATGAATTTAAGAAGACTCAAGACTATTTGAGATCAACACAGACTAAATTCTGTGGCTATTTTGAACTGCCATCGAGACCTCACACATTCTCTAGACCTTGATGAAATTGCCAATGAATTCATTTCAAGAGTGGATATGCGATGACAAACATTTGTGTTAAAGAACAAATCTTAGGAAAACTCAGACACTGTTATTTTTTCAAATGAAAACAAAGTCTTTGTGGGCTGGTACTGGTTTTTGTAATACTATTGTTAGTTTTATTTTGCTAAATATTAATGGATGAACACTTGTATTTTATACTGTAGAACATTTCTTTGTTAAAAATATAGCTTAAGTTGTCTGAATGATATTTTCTTTTTAAATTGCAATAGTAATTTACTTACCGACAAAAGCTATTAACTTTTAATACTCCCGGAAAAAACAAGAATGAATGATAAGTTTTAAGTTACTGTTTTTATTGAGTGTCAAAATTGTAAGCCCTTAGGATTTAAAATTTTTTCTACGAATATAACAATATAACTGATGGCTTTCGTATCAGATTATGTTCCCATCAAATTCTGAGGCATGGTTATCTGTGAAACACTTAATCGAGTAAAATCCTTAAGTCGTGTAAAGTAAAGTGCAGCAACCTTTAGTGTGATGGCTATATGCTCCGCCTGTGAAGAAACTAACAGCGTCACCAGTTGCCACATCACGCGCATGGTGCATCCGTGTAATGTACTGTAATTGACATTAAATCAAAACCAATGAACATTGCCCCCCTCCCCCCCCCCCCGCAAAAAAAAATGCAAGTCGGCGCTTATGCATGTTGCTAAACCCTTCAGTTTTTATTTATCATGTCTGCCCTTGGGAGTATGAAGTTTGTGCTTGGAGTGTTGTTTTACTGTATTGATGAGTGTACAGTTGTTAGTTTTCAAGTTGCTTGTGATTAAGATGTCTGCAGTTTACTGATGTCTTGTTGCTTCCAGCAAGCTTGCAATGCCCGCCAGCAGCATAAAGATGAGAACACTGCACCGCCTCCTCTGCCCAAGACAGAACCGCCCTCGCTGGACCCGGATTACGAGGTGATAGAGTTCCCGGGCCAGCAGTACAGCAATACTATTCTGCCGCAGAAGGCAGCCACGCCAGGTTAGTCCAGGGGCAGACTGGAGGGGTAGGGGCCTGTGATGGAAACAGTAGTGGATACAGACTTGAGTCTTCTTTTAGTGTTTAGTGAGGAGGAAAGGGGAAAAGTTGCCAGGAAGTCTGAGGGTATGGAATACACTGGGAAATGTTTCAGACCATAATATTAGTGGCTTTTTAAGTTTACTCAGAGCTTCTGGAGTTCTAGAAATGAGATACAGTGAAACCGCTTTAATACAAACCTCAAGGAAGCCGAAATGTGTGCAATAATTATAAAAAAAAGTCCCAAAAAATTGAAATGTTAACTCTTTCTCAGTATATTGGAAAATGTAAAATTTTTATCACTAGAATTACTCTTTTTTTCATCAGTGGACTTGACATTACTTTGTAAAAAAAATAAAAATAAATTTTATTACTATGCATACAAAATTAATGTTGAATTCCCTTTGTCATTCCACAGAGAAAATGGCAACTCTGTATTTATGACATCTTCGTATTAAAGATGTTTTTCTTAATGAGATATCACTGTACTACATTAGAGTTTAAAATTTATACCAAATATAACATTTATTACTCATCACTAGAGACCGGATTATATGCAAATGCATATTAGCATATGCAAATGCATATTTTGGCTATTTTTACAGGTTTTAGCATATTTAAATGAAAACCTACTGATGTGTCATAATTGCGCTATTTTTACAGATCTAAATACATTTAAGTAGGAACATTTCCAAACATAACAACATTGCTTGCTACCAACCTAAATAAAATGCACTGCTTTCTTAGCATTCGCGCATCTTTTGCCTAGGCAAGTAAACACAACAACCCCGACTTCGAACCTTTGTGTTTAATTAATAGTTTTATTAATGGCACGGGTGAACTTTTGCCTGAGACGATATCTGCTAATATAGCACTTAAATTCAAGTATTGCCCGGTAACCTCGGTGGATGTGGAACATTCCTTTTCCACTTATAAAAATATTGTAAGTGATAGAAGGTACAACTTTACAACTGAACATTTAGAAAAATACATGATTGTAAATGCTTACAAAAACAACAAAGATTTTTGATTCAATTTTATGAAATAAAAAAAAACTATTCAATTTTTTGTTTTATTTTATGTTGCGTGTTTTCACATGTAACTTGCATATTTTAGGCATTTTTCATGCACATTTCAGTATTTTTATGTTGCATATAATCCGGTCTCTACTCATCACCTTTTGTTCCTACTTTGCGTCTCTCTTATCCCATTGCTCTTAACTTTACTCATATGGACTCTGTAATTTCTGCTGTTATTATCTCCTTTAAATTTTTAATGCAAGTCCAAGGGCCCTCTGACTGTGAAGGCTCAGCTCTGGCCTGTCTGCACCTGCTGCCGTGCCAGCATGTTTGAATGCCAGGTGGCTACAATATTGCACTCACAGCGAAAAAGGCTCATTATACAATTTTAATGATGACACTTAGCTGCTTCAAAAAAATTGTTTAGAGCATTGGTTTTACAATAATTATTCCAGGAAAATCCAATATTGGTAAATTTCCTTCCAAAAAATTAGCTAGTTTTTTTTATCATACTGGAATTCAGGGTACTCAGTTGCATATCTCCACTGTGTGCAGGATTCCATCAGTATGTGTTCCCAAAAAAAATTAATATTTTGTAGGTACTTAAACTTTGTTCTTATTCCAGATTTTAGGATATTTCAGAATCAATTCCCATCTATGGTTTGAAATCTTTTATACATTTTCTAATTAAATTTGTTATTCAGAAATATAAATTGTAGTAGAGACATTTGGGCTACTTTTAACATCGAGGTCTTGAGAGCCGATGAGGGTGAAATGAAATGAGTATGGAGCAGCGCTGAAATGGAAGGGCAGAGGAAATGGGAGATCCCCAAGAAAACCAGCCGACCAGTTGCATCATCTGGCACGATTCCCCCATGAGAAAATCCATGAGTGACCCCGCCGGAAATTGAACCCGGTTCACTTTGGTGGGAGGCGAGTAGTCGTACTACGACACCACCGTAGCCCCTAAGAAATACAAAGTGTTTTCAACTTCTTTTATAAAAGATTGAGTATGTTTCTTGTAATTTTATAGTATGAATTTCATTTCTAAATAAATTGGCCATGGCGTATAGTAAAGAACTATTCCTTCATTTGCCAGGAGTGATCTTGGGAAACCTGACTGGGAATCAAAGCCAGGTATTCCTGACTGCAAGTCCAGTGATTTACCATTGCACCATCTCTCTCAGGAACATAAGAAAGGGAAATGTGAGATTGAAGGGAAACTGAGTGAAAAAATAATTTAATGTTAAAACAATACAGGAACTAGAATTTTCCAAAATCTTATCACCTATCTACTCAGGGCATGAAACTCAACTACATCGTTATAAAAACCTCACATCTTAACTACATTTGTGAAGACAATGTTTAGTTCTGTCTGCTCATTATACCCTTCCTTCACACACAAAAATTACACAGTTTGATGAATATAGTAAACAACTAGTGACCATACGTCAGTAAAGTGGTAGGGCCTAGTGTAAAGTTTTTTGAAAGATAAATATGTTACTGGTACACCAATTTGAGAATCATCTTTTCTAGTTCACTGCCGATATTATTAGAAATAGGTTTGTCAGTCAGTGTTAAAATTACAGATGAAGTTTTTTTACGCACTTTTTTGATGCCATTCCTGGAAAAAAAAATTCTTCCCTGTAGTTGCATATATTTTAATGGACATACTGAATGACATACTCATAGTTAAGTTGGTAGTGATATAGGAAGAGTATCTGTTTCAATGCTGCATTTATCTTCCTAGCAATTTTACATTAATATTTGACAAATACATGAATAAAGTTGTTAGGTTCATGTCAGTATTAATTTCACATTTGGTGGAAGAACACAAAAAAGGCAGAAAAATATACCTATCCTTACGTAGTTTTCAAAGTGTTCAGTTCACTGCCAAAAACTTATAAAATACATACAGATGGTTGGTTAAAAAAAGTATTCAGCTAATTGTGATCCAGGTATAGCAGTCTAATAATATCCAAATATAAGATGATATTTTATTCCAGTTTTTACTTCTGAAAAACTAAACAATGTCTTATTTTTGAGTAAAAAAAAATTAGAGGTTAATGTTTTTTACTTGAGTAGTAGCAAGTGATAGTTAATGTTTTTGACTAAACATATGTTTCATTACAGTACAAGCCATTCAAAAGATTCTTAATAAACATAGACTATGCTTTATAGTTAAAATTAAAATAATATATATATGGCCAAAGAAAGTTTGACTTATTTAGTCTTTGACTAAAGTTGAATGCTTTTGAGGTGTAAATGATTTTTTATTAAGTTATCTGTAATGAAGTTGCCATATTAAACCTTTGTTTGAGTGCCAATGTAAAATAATCCTGCTTAATTAAATGCCAAAATAATTTGAGGAGAAACAAATCTTTTCTGTGGACCAAAGTAAAAATGTGTGAGTATGTGGGAGGAGGGCGGTCTCTTCTTGTTTTTGAAGTTATCCTACATTTGGGTGAATAATAATTTGTGCCATTACTCATGTGAAATGTTTTCAGGCGAAGGTAAGCGTGGCGATGGCAAGCACTGCGACTTGTGCGGCTCTTCCACACCCACGGTGCGATGTGAGAAGTGCTCAAACCAAGTTTTCTGCCTTTCTTGTGATGACATGTATCACAGACACCCCAAGAGACAGTCACATGCAAGGAAGGTAATATATACTACGCACAGCACATTGCAGTGAAATATTTGTGAAGTCACATCCGTTGTTTTTATAGTTAATATGGCAGTATTTTGTGTATGTGTTTGTTTATGCTGAATGACTGGCCTTACTAAATATTTTATTCACATCAGCTAATGCAGATGATGCTGAATATTAAATAAAAGCTGTTTTATGGGAAGAAGAATCTGTAATCTGACTGTCCCCAAACAAGGTAGAAAAGCATATGGTAAGGAGTTTTTCAAAAATGAATTAAAATTTTTGACACAAATACAGTACTGCAGGGGCCACGGTAGCTGAGCGGTTAGCCTGCTCGCCTCCAACCAAGGTGATCTGGGTTCAATCCCTGGCCAGATCATTCCCGGATTTTTGCATGTGGGTATCGTGCATCCTGTAGAGAGTTAAGAGTTCTTAAGTAAACACTAATTTAAATACAAAACATGATTATGTGGTGCCTTGTAGAGCACATGGGAAATTTAGGTCTGTTAAGTTTTGGGGCACTCTACAACCGGAACGGTCAGGTTGAAAGAAAGACTAATAATTTCCCACATCACTAATTGGCTTGATTAGACAAACAATTGCACTCAGAAAATTATATAGAACACATCAAATACCCTAGCCTTGCTACTCTACACCTCATTAAATATGCATGTGGCGTGCATTTATTCTGCGATTACTTCGCAATCCCCTAAGGGCGAATTTCACGAATATTTGTCCGTGGGCGATAAACCCTAATGCTATTCAATACACATTCTGACATTTCATTCCTATCCTAATTACACAGATCTCTCTAGGGACACCACAGGCACTCGGTTGGATCACTCGGTATCGGGTCATGACCCGTTCCCAAGTGAACGATGCAGACATGCATTGGGATGCTCGACGTGCGTGTTCCATGGGCCGCACTGGTGCAGCGAATGTGGGCTGATGACATGATCACAGTGGCCGTGCCAGACCACACAGGAGTGGTCCACGTCAATTTCTATTGTGTTTCATTTGTTTCTGTTGTGTTTCCTGACACAAAACACAACAGAAACCAACAGATAGAAGTCAATGGAAACCAATAGAATACAACACAAATCAACAAACTAATTTAGAACAGAAACCAACGTTGTTGTACCCCAATAGAAAACAAATAAACCAATGGTTCCATTGTTTTTGGACAACAGGAACCAACAGAAACCACTGAATGCTCTCTGTCTGCTAAATTTGTATACAACAGAAACCACTGGAATCCAATAAAATACATTGGGTCACTAATGGAAAACAACAGAAACCAGCAAAAATACATTAGAATGATAATTTCACACAACAGACACCACTGAATTTTCTGTTGGATTTTGTTGGTTTTCTGTTGTAAATTTTTGGTAGGGATGTGTTATTTGCAAATTAAAATTGTAGTTCCCTAATTGAGTACTTCAATGTTGTACACATTTCTGTAACTACTTATTTTTTTATTTTAGCAATTTATGTGATATGCCAAAACAGCTGTTTTTCAAGTTGTACTGCTCTTCTATCTACGATTACGTATGTTTGAATTAAATATTTGAAAGGAGTGTCCATGTCGACATGTTGGAATTTGTGTTTCCAACCAATTATTATTAAATCCCAGTACACTACAAGAGAATAGAGAGTGAGTTGGTATCTGCTATTTTTCAAATATCATACAACACATAATTGCTGAGTTCAGTTTTAGATTGTTTACGTGTTTACCATAACGTGATCTGGTGATGGTGGTGCCATCTCTTGGTCTGCAGTGACGCAGCACTGCCCTCCAATTGATTTTTGAGCCAATTACAGCTGTCCCACACTTTGACTGGTATTAGAAATCTGTGCTGCCAAGTTTCAATTGCAATTTTTTGATAACTTATTCACTGCATGGCCAGAATTATGTCCGTAGTTAGAAAACGGGTAGCTGTATCCGGACATGCTGCTGGGTTAAATGTGTGATCGGTCCATGATGTTATTTCCTTGCAGAGTTGGTTTGTGTGCTGTATGTGCATACATTTGTTGGGGTTGCTTGATTGCTCTTGTCTGGCAAATAATTAGTCGTACTTGTGCAGTAAGCAACTGAACTTTTTACTTTCTTGGGCAAGAATGTATGCTTAGTCTATCACAATACAGTACTACTTTTCTAAAAAGGTCAAATCCTCTCTCATAAAGGAAGCTGTTGAAAAAAATTTCACAGCAAAGTATAGGTGAGAGCTCTGATAAGATAGCCAACTATGGGTTAACAATTAGCAAAGTAAGAGCCTGCCCATGAAATATTAAAGAGAGGAGTGTTTTGCTCTTTGAATGTTGTTTATCACTAAAAAATGAATGTGAAACCATAGATTGCTTCCACCTCAAGTTTCAGTAAGGGTAAGAAGAGAGTAACATTTTCTTATTTACATAATATATGAACAGTGCACTATATCTTAATCTATTCCTCAATAACCAGAAATTTTACAAATGGAAGCAAAAAACTGAAGGGGAGCAAGTATGTGAGTTTATCATCTGCCGTTCCAAATGCATCCACAAATAAGACAGCTCATTTAGAATGACATTTACCTGCCACCACAGGAATGAAGTTAAATTATGTAGGAAATATTTATGACAGCCTAAAATAGCAGGTTGCTACAAAATAAATGGCAGTTGTCCTGCCAGACTTGACATCACATTTCATTTGAGGAAACGTAACAGTGAAGTACTGCAAAACTCATGTTGGCCATGCTGCAAATGTAATGTATAAAATTACTGGGAACCGAAAAAAAAATTGTATTGCACGTCATATTGTATGAAAGTTCCCTTCAACAACATACTGGACAGTGTAAGAATTTATAATAGTAATAAGAACTTAGAACTGTGAGTTGGCAATCCTGGGGGAGAAGGCAGGTGTAGTAATGGAAGCTGTTTTGATGTACGAGCCTTAGTGAGAGTGATTGAAATAATATTGTTCAAGGGGGAATGTAGAAAGAATACGGAAGGAGAATAAATAAGTGTTTCTACATGGGTCTGTTTGATTTTAGAAGCTAATAAGAACACATGGATTTCCTTACAAGGAAAAACCTTTTGAACATTGAAAAATAACATAACTTTAAGTCTGAGGTGGTTAGGCACAAAAATGATGCTGTAAGTATAGAATTATGAAACTGAAAAATGGAAGTATCGGACGAGGTAGTACTTTTTTAGAAACCTCCAATGGCTTTGAACTTACTACCCTGCTCGTCCTTGATGTCCGTAACCGACAATTCTCATGTTCATTTATGGATTTGAATGTGGGAGTTTCAGAAAACTTCAATAGTTTTCATGTCTGGTAGCAGATGCCATCAAATAACCAGTTAAGACAAAAGTTGTTATGTTGGATATGACTGAGGTGTTTTATACTGCCTGGGTCAAGATTATGCTATTGCCACAATTTCACCTTTTCTGTTCTTGGCTTGTGGACCATGCCTGGTTGAAGAACTAGACCAAAATTAAAGGTCGTGAGAAGCAAGCTGAAACTTACAAATTGCTACGGGCTCAGTTAGAAGAAAGACAAATAAGCATTGGTATATATGCTCCTGTGGGTGATAGATATAATCAAAAGTGTTACAGAGACTACAGATTTTGGTGCTTGTTTGGAAAGGAATTCAAGGATTCCATCAAAATTTGGTTTATTGTTACCATCTACATGCTGGACTGAACACCAATACACACTTAAGGCATACACCTGGTGTTGTAAAGCATATTTACTTGGGCAGTAAGAACTCCAAATGACTGTATTCTCCATCACATACATTAACGCACTTTTTCATGAGAGACAACCTTCAAGACGGATTAATCTACCTTATTAGTAGCAAATTAACACGGAAGATGTTAATTAATTGGCACTTGTGAAATGGTTGTGCCAAGATTTTTTTTTTGTAGTTATCACAACTAAGATGTATTTTAATATAAAGAATATAGGCTATTCATGAAGAGGTCTCAAAACACTCTTATTTAAAAACTTTGTAGTGTTGTGAGGATGGAGCAGCCACCCTGGGCCACGTCATTATGTGGGACAGTGCCAATGCATCACTACAAGTTTACAAACATGACATGTCCACCACCCAGTAGTAACAAGTTTTGTATAGTACTAAATTGCTGAGCAATGGTGCACAACCCAATTTAACTACAATTTTACAGTTGTAATACTATAATTTGTGCTAGCTGTAATTCACCAGGTACAAGTTTAGTGTTTTTTGTTGCTATCATATGTGCTCAGAAAGAAATTATTATCCTATCGCAGATGAGTTGAACAACCCTCTCCCTCCCTTATTAATAATAAATTTTCTAGAAAAGCAGTTTTTTTTGTTGATATAAAATGTCCTTTTTTTGTACATTTGTTTAGAGGCAGTATAGTAAGTACTTTGTTTTCCATGCAACCTTGTTATCACTATTACATCATGATGTTTAATTTTGTTAAATTAAATTTACATTTGAAACTGTGCTTCATTACCATCTTATAATAACGGTAGTTTCAAATTGAAAGAATGATAATTTGATTGGGATTGAGTTCGTCTACCAGTGTGAAGCATATAAGTTTTTATTTTTTAGGCAAATATTCTCATTACTATTCATTTTTATGACTTTGCTGTTATTTCATAACTTTAGAACATGTTTGCTGTTTTAACTGATATTTCTACTCAACGTAAGAGGACTATACCATATTTTCCTGTTTGTAATACATAACGCAGTGATATTAATTAGACGGTCCAACAACTGTAGTTCAAGAATACTTTTTACTAATATTTTAATTTATGTTTTGTTAATTTCAAATGCTTTTGAGTTAATGTAATCTGCTTCACTTAATGCAAACTTCATTTATTTTTATTTTTCTGATGATGGTATTCTCAAGTACTTAATGTTGAAGATGTTTTTGATGAGACGATCTCGTATTCCACAACGCAGAGGTTGTTGTGCTGACATGAAAATAAGCTGAACACAGCATGGGGTGTATTTGCAGGCGCTGGATGCGAATAGGTTCCAGTCGTTGCGGCCACCTCTACCTCCGAAAGGGGAGTCGAGCCACGGGCCGGTCCCCCCACCACGGAGGAACAAGCGGACGGCCAGCAGCTCGCGCCTGGGGTCCATCAGCCCACAGCTTGGACCACAGGTAAAGAAGCACAGCTGTGCTGTTTCTTAACCACTGTATCATGGGCGTCCGCCAGGACGCACAACGTGAGTAGGACACCTGTGGTGCAGAGCATGAAAAATGTAATTAACGTTTGACTCTGCAAAATCACAGTGTATACATGGGTATGACAGATGCCATATTATTTGAGTATTAGATATATTCAGAGAATTAAGGAAACAATTTTTGTACCACCTAAACAGCACTTTAATATGACAATGGTCTAGATAATGTTAATGAAACTTATTTGAATTAAAAATTTTATAAGCTTAAAAGCTGTATAAATAAAGGTATATGTGTTTATTTTTCAGTAAATTTTTTCTTCCTCAGTTTATTTTAAAATAAAATATTTCAAGTAGTTACCATATAGCATTTGTTGTTTTAAACTCCTTAGCAAATATATTTGCATCTTGTATTTATTTTTATTATATTTTTGTTACCACTGGGCATGGCACGAGTGTTCTTTCATTGCATAATTTCACTGGATTTCTCAACTCTCAAGCTACACCTGACTAAGATAGGAATTTTAGATAAGGCCATTTGGACAAATTTCCTTTTGGTCAAAGAGGAGGTTTCTCTGATTAATTGCAACAGCATTTATTTTAGTGGTGTTTCAGTATAATGTTACTAGTTTCATGTTTAGGAGCATGCTCTATGACACTTCATTATACTCTAATTAATGTGTTTCACATTTGAGTACAGGAACTTATCAGTAAAAACAAATTATGATTCTTTATTACATGGTGATACTTCATTATTGATTCCTATCAGTTCATGCCTCAAGATATGGTAAACACTTTTTTATTGAAAATTGCATAGATCATGAAACATTGAGGTGAATTAAATATGTAGCAGAATTATAAATTTTTATACTTTCAAAGAAAGTGTCAATATTTAGGCCTTGACAATTTTGCAACTGGTATGTAGGTTGTAAAATAACCTTGCTTTGCTAGCAGTTTGAAGCAATAGTGTTTGTAAATTATTTACACACAGTTTTTGTTTATATTTTGGTGCTGAAAGCTGAAAAGCTTAGATATGGTGCTGAAACTTGAGGGCATTCCTATGTGTTTTCTAGCGAATGATATCTGTCAGCTCAGTTGAAATTCAGTATTTCAGTCTAAAGTTACAGTTACTTGTTCACTGCTGTTGCTGGAGATTTTATATTGATTTTGATTAGAAAGAAATCTTTGACTTTAATAACGCACACATTTACTAACTTCAACAAATTTAAGTGGCAATTCTCTAGCCATTACGAATATGTTTTACAGAATTACAAGGGAAGATGGGAAACATCAGTAATGATGTTATGGCTCACATTCCATCTTTGTATACACAATTGTAATATAAAAAAAATTGGAACAATGTTTATTATGATTGTTGAAGATAAATGAATAAATGCTTTGCCGTATTGAAAAGTAATGGTAGTCGATAACTGAAGGAATGAGTTATGTTTAAACTCTGTATAATATATTAACATACTAAAATAATATGGTGTTTGTATTGTAGTTGTGCATTGTATGTATGAGGTACTTGTTGTAACATTGTAATAAACTACAGTACCACAGCCAGCTTTTTTTTAATTAAAAATTGATAATATTGATAATGTTGAATTTGTTCATATTTACTGCATATATGGCTGATGTTCTTGTATGCTTGAAATAATCAACTGTTCTGATATTTTTAGTGATTAATTTAAGCGACATAATGCTAGTTTCATGTTATACCTAGTGTAATAACCACACGGTATACTATACCTGTGTGTGTATTTTTTTATCTTAGTTTTCTGTTCCTAAACATTATTTTCTAATGTTTAAATTCTCACCTAATATAATACATTTCCATTACTGGTTAGTGAATGGAGTGTTCTAAAAATTACCACCAGTGTCAGCACAAATAAAAAATATTATATAAAAGATTTTTAAAAGTAGGCAAGTTTATGGGATGTGTAAGTTGTTTATAGCGCCCTTGCCTAGCAGTTATTTGTAGTATGATAGTTATTGTATGTTTTTTATTTTGGATAAACACTGTTCTGTATTATAACATGAAAAACTCTATGAAAAAATGTCATATTTTGCCAACAAATTTCCATAACTAATTTACTTTTGTTTATTTCAGTTATCGTAACAGTGAGCTCTATTTGTATATGTATTTACAGTACTAAAATTCACGAATGGGCTCTATTTTTCTATAGTTTTTGCACAGACATTATAACTGGAGAGTATACGTAGTCTATTTTAAATCAAACCTTTGAAAAATCACCCGTGTATGATGTGTTTGGTTGTTTCATAAATATGTTTCACAAACGTTTTATTACTTCTGTTAACCTAAAAGATATCTAATTTTTGGCGAATAGAAATAGGAAGAAAATGTGTGTGTTGGTAATGCCTACTAAGAAATAGTTCTGGTGCAAAATATTATTAAACTGAGTGCACCCAAATGCAGTGCATTGTCTGTTTGGTGTAATTTTCTAGACTTTATTTACATGAAGTGGAGGAATATTCTACAGGACTTACGCAGGGCTTCAGAAATGTTGGCAGTAACCATGAATGGACTAGACATATATAAGCATAATTATCCTCCAGGGAAATGAAGGAATCAGGCCAATTACAGTAATTTCATACGTTGACACTTATTTTTTTTTATCTATGGTGTATGGAATTAATGTTTAATTGTCCAGTGCAATGTTTTATATATTTTTTTGTCTCTTGTAAAATAAACTTAACAGTAGGCTTCCCTACTCTTGTCTTTCAAGACAGTTCTAGTTATAAATACATAGTTATTATCAACTGTAGTGATTGAATTTTAATTGTTCTCACGTTTGAAATCTAATTGCATCTCTGCAACTTTTGGCTAGTGTATTACTGTAGTTACAGGCATAAAAAAAAGTTTGAGTTAACATATTTTATGCAGATACAAAAAATCTTTTGGGATGCATTACACAACTGTTTATGCCAAATAGTAATTTTTTTATGTGCTCCATCATTATATATAATTTTATTGAAAGAAGTACTTGTGCGATGCAACATTTTTCACAACTGTCAAGGCATTACATCAAGTGACACTCTTGTGTTGTTAATAAGTATGCGAAACCAGGATCTTAAACATGTGTTCACCATCTATCCCACTTTTTATCTCATGTATATATATGTATATATAAAATAAGTAGTGTAATTTTACATGTAAAAAGTATAATTTTGCAGATGTATATATGGTAATAAAATGTTTGGTATATTCTTGTGAAACTAAATTACTGCATTGTATTAGCAAGACACTCAGTGTGTTACAAACATGTACCATATGTAATGGCTGTTCTGTGTTAATACTGTAATATATCAAATTATTTTTGAGAAATACATTTACTTGGTTCTGGTTGTGGTACTTACAGGTTTGGTATATATACAACTATGTAGTTTTTGTTATTGAGAATGAAAATGAAAGAGCTGAAAATTACACCTGGGATTCTCAAAACATGCTTGTGTAGATTTTTAAAGTTATTTTTGTAGATTCATTCTGCTCGTTATTATTGGGAATGTAATTGCAGTGCTGTCTGTGGCATTTTTATTCCATTCAGTGCTGTGTTGTTCTTGTATTTACTAGTCATTGTTCTTCAACTATAAATACTTTGTGATAAGTTATTTTTTTTATCAATGCAATGAACTTTTAAGGTTCATTTGCATTGAAGTGTCTGTGATTTGGTGTTTACAAAAGCACCATCCATCCAAAAGGAATATGAAGTGTATTTATTTTTACAAGAAATAAAACATGTTATATTTTGTTCCGTATGCTTGTTTTATTTTTAAAAACAAAGCAATTGATTTATTTTCACTGGTGATAGAGATTCAATGAGTGATGGTTAGTGTCATTCACTGTTGTAATTTAAGTTAGTCTTTTTTTTTTAACATATTCTTTGCATATTTGGAAAGGAAACATGTTATGTTTATGTTGTTCAATTTTACATAACTCTCCCATCTCAGTATTTTTTGTAACTGCTCCTTAACATCAATAGTGCATTTCATTATTACATTTCATTTTTTGTCAAGAGTAAAGTGGACTTAATGTCCACAGTGATAAGTGGATGGTTAGGTGTCATGTTTGCTAGGATGCATGCAAAATGTTTCAGTAAAAATGTGCAAGAATTAAACTGGGAATAGGGGCTGCACCACAGACCGTTTTGAGATTGGGAACATGTGGTCCACGAAGCTATCTATAGGAGGTATAGGCATGAACATGTGGGGACCCATGATGTGTGTGTGGTTCGCCTATCGTCCACAAGGTGGCTCGGCTCTGTCATCCCTACATTGCCTCAGTAAGTGCGTATATAAGTGACAGACGCAACATGCATAGGATATTTGAACGGGTGAAGCAGAATCTTGTATGCCATCATCATGCTTGCATTGAGGTTTTCGGCAGTCACTTTGAGCAACTCTTGTGAGGTATAAACTGACAAAGGCTGTTCATGGTAAAGTGAGCACTTTTGAAAGCCCTGCTTATTTTATACTTTCGGCCTGTTGCGTATCCTTCCGCAGTATCTCAATGTAAACACTGCCACGTGGCGTACGTTTAATCAGCTGTTCAGAAATCCGCTGTATTTATTATTTTATTTAGATAACAATGCAACATGTGATTATCTATTGTAGTGTTCACTGTAAATATGTACACGTTAATTTCAGTAAATAATATATTTTTCCAAAAACTGATTATGTGATTTTTACTATTTAGAAATAAACGGTCTGACAATTGGACATTTTTTATTTAATCTCCCGTCATTATATCAGCACCATGCTGTTTAGAACATTCCTAGTTAAATACGTGCAAGGTTTGAATTTTTACCCATGATAGGAATAAACCCTCAGAGATAATACTATTTAGTCCAACATTAATGGCAAACATTTGTTAAATCGTTGTTAAATGATACAATTATTTTACATAACATGAACTGGCAGAACAAATGGAAACTGCATCCTTAAACCGCTTTAAATGATGTTATTTAATTAAGTACAGTACAAAAAATACAATTTTGCATACATTACATTCATGACAATATTTGCTGGCGTATCACAGTGTGCTACTTAAAGCACATATTAATTCAAAATTAATAATTGTATACCTATACACACACTACAAGTTAAGGCTACAAGTAGGCCGCTAGGCTACCAAAAATATGTAAAAAGACCGGAATTCAAGTACTCGCAGTCTAGTACTTATCAACAGGCGCACACACAAAGAATGAGGACACATTTTTCACGCGGCTGCGCAATTGCTACGTTTCGCTGGCTAGACCAGCTTCATCAGGCGGCAAGCTGTAGGACTGTGGGTACTTGAATTCCTTTCCTTTTATATATTTTTGGTACACACACACACTACGTGTAAGCAAATGGCTGTTTTTGCTATGACGTTACAAATACTGAAAATAGTTGTCATAAAAACTCTGTGACTGAACCAAATTGATCCATATTTTTACAGCACACTTCTGTGGTGATATCACTAAATGCAAGTTTCATGAAAATTTGTCCAGATGAAGTATGCTTCTACAGGATCTAACGACATGAAAGTTTGGCCGTACCATTCTTATGAGAAAATCACGTTTAGCTTATAACATTAGAATGACTACAACAATGTGAACGTAATTTCATCAGAATGCTAACAAAACAATACCTAACCGATAACGTATTTAATGAAATTGCATTCACAGATGTAATGCAGAGTAAAATTTTCATTACTGAAATTGAGGTTATCAGTGGCAGCTCAGAATGTTAACTGTTTGTGTTTAGCCAGACTCTTCAAAAATTACAACAAAATGTCAAGGAGCTATGTAAACATATTAAAAGTAGAGGATAAATGTTCCACGTGTAATATTAAGCAATTTTTTAACATTATTTGTTAAAAACTAATGAAATACGTACCCATCAAAGCTCTAGGATTGCTACACAATATCACAAATATAATTAAATGCACTCAACCTAAGTTTCTTCAAGTTTTAAATTATTATAATTAACTTGAATTACATGTAGATGCACTGGCCTGGTTGGCATATTACGTGAAATGTTAGACTTCCTGCGACTAGAAACAACGTCGAAATACAGAAAAAAGGAATTATAAAATGTACAACTTCATTGTAGGCCTAAACATCTAATTTATTATATAAATAAATATTTTGTATTTGGGGTTATGAACTGCCATATAAATCACGTTGTTTAAGGCATCACGACTAACCAGGGAACGAGACAGGAACTGCCACATACATTCACGGAATTCAGAGCATTTGAACACTGGAATAGGAAAGAAAAGAAAGTAAAAAAAAAAAAGAGTAAACAAAACAATATACCTTATAACTTGAAACAATGAATCGGCCAAGTGATATGAATTTGTTAGAAATACAAATGTGTTATTATTTTGCTATTTTTATTCTTGCACAAAACAAAAAGAAAGTGATGAATTTCAGGTGCCGTTAGTTTTAATATTGTGTCTAGAGAGACTTTACGACCTGGAACTACTACTCCTAACTCGCTGCCAACTTTACTGTGAGTATTACGGTCAATACTAATGTTAAAATGTATGCAGTTACGGACAGTGATTTTTTTTCCTACAGTTGATTTCTAGAGTGCTCACTTTATCCTGAACCACCTATACCAACGTTAACACTGGTGTGTCAGTGGAATGGTCCCGTACAGTACTGCCTGTCAATAGTGTACACAGTCAATGTCAATCAAATATGTAACCAATCTGTTAGATATGTTTACGCCCATATCTCCTTCCACCGGCTTCGTGGACAACACATTCCCAGTCTCAAAATGTTCAGTAATGAATGCAGCTCTTACTCCCAGTTTCATTTTTGTATGCTTTTACTGAAACATTCTGTATATTGTAATAGAACAAAATCAATATATATGTACTGGTCGCGTATGGTCTCATGTGATACAACTTTGAATGACTAGAAAGTGTAGTTTAAGACTTTAAGTTAAAATGAGCGGGACAACACAGTTTTGTTTAGAGAATCTGTTGGCAAGTTTCACTTATTGTGCATGTCTGACATTCATGTTAATTCCAAATAAGTTGTTCATTAAGTGAAAAGTCAAGACTGTAGGCATGCATGCATTATGCCTTTCTTGTTTCACATCTCTAGAAAATTTTGAGTTAATAACTTCAGTGAGCTGTTTATGAGAAAATTAACTGCTCTGAAATTTAGATGTACTGATTGCGCTCTATGTAAAACTTTGGGAAATGTTTTAATCACATTAGATACTTTCAAATAACTGTGAAGAATGTTGATAACATAAAAAGGCACTAAAACATAACTATTAAAATCATATGAAATATCTGGATCTGTACAGCAGCTCCATTTAGTTAAATTACAGCTCTATTAGGTACAGCAGAGGATGGATGTCAGACCGTTAAGATTAAATATGATAGATGCTGTTTTATTAAAATTATTTAAAGTCAAGACTTGTAAAATTATAAACTTTCATACTACACTAAAAATAAAAATTCATGTTGACAAAATAACCAAATATCTTGCCAAATCAGTATGAAAATGATTTTGACTTGACACTTCCTACAATGTCATAGTAACACTGTGTGCATGCCAGGGCTCTGCGATGAACAAGAAAGAGTTTTCCATCATGGATAAGATGGGCAGTCTGAAAAGGATGATGGGCACTCGCCCATTACCACCCACACCCACAAGTAACACGCAAAGTAAGCAGGAGTTCTTCAGAGAAACTAACATGTGCCTGCATATGTAGGTTTGTGTTTTATAGTTCCAGAAGTACTGTCCACCAAAATTAATGACTGCCATCGAAGAACGATGAAAATGGTATGAAGTAGCTTCAAAAGTTCCGTGCATTGAAATGTTTTCAATGCTCAAGTTCATACAATGACTTGCCAATGTTTTTCTTTTAGAATAAAGTGTTACACACATTACTTTTGAGACTTTAGCTGTGTAACGAAGATTATCTTAGTTGACACTTACCTTCTGCAGTTTTTGCTGTGCACTGTCTTGAAACAGCTCTGTAGTTCAGTTTGTTAGAATTAAATTGTGCAGTAAACAAGTTTTAGAGTTGTCTGAGAGTTGGCTCAGAAAGCTCAGAGTAATGGTGAATAATGTGCAGGTCTCTCTTTGCATTGCCGCAGTGTTAACTTAAACCTTGGACACTTTAAATTAATTTTATTTGACAATTATGTCAAACGCTCCAAATAAATATTCTTGGGACATTAACATTTTTCTCCAACACTGCCTTCAGTTTAGTCTATTTTGACGTTGATTGAACTTGTTGCCCTTTATGGCCATAACACAAATTAATTCACACTTGTGATAAATGGCTGTGGTTTCCAAAGGAATTTATGCTTGCATGGTGAGAAGGCCAAAAAAATAATGCTTAAGCGTAATTTCGCAGGCATCAGTCTTAATTGATGAACACCAGGTCAGCACTGTATCCAGTGGTTCGAAGCCCATTATAATTTAAACATGCAGTTTCCTTGAGTCATTCTGTTCTTAGCAGTGCGATGCAAAGTTATCAGTGTTATTCAAAGCCCAGAATTTAACTTCTTTTAATTATCTCTTGAGATCATACTGACATGATTGATTTTAACAAAAGAAAATACGCTAGGCTTTGAAATGTACCTACCTGTTGTTAACAAGACTGTTAATTTGCTTTCACCACATATACCTCAGAAAAGTTATCTGCTGATGCTACAATGTAGTCTTGATTGCCCATTAGCATGTTGCCAGTCCTTAATTTTACATCCTTTGTCTCAAAGACACTATCTTGAAGCAGATTACCTCAGCTGGCTGTAATGGTGTGAACACCTGTGCTCATATTGCGGTTAGGTTAACTGCACTTGAATTGTCACCCCGTGTTCCACATGTCGGTCAGTGTAGGGGACATGATCTGCCAGAGTGCACAAAGTGCTTAACGTTCCTGGAATGCTGAACATGCGTACCAAGAGGGCTCTCTGAAGCATCGCGTGTGATGGTGCTACCACCCTCATTGTGTTCTGTGGTGAGTCCCATTGCAATTTTCCTTAGCACGTGGTTTGCATTGCTAATGCAACGAAACTTGTTGAAGCTACTACATAACCACGCTCGAGTCTTGCACTCTGACTCGTTAACAAACCTAGCCTTCTAACAAAGCGCTGTTTCGGTGTTACTTTACTTCTATGTGATGTGCCGCTGTAATTTTCTCATTGTTACTGTGCAGTACCGTGTTTGAAAGTTGAGTCATCTGTGATCAGCTGATGCACGTACAAATATTTTCTCATTATTTTCTATCATGTGTGCCTGTGTTATTGGAATTTTGTATTTTGTGGCCACCCTGTTGGATTTTCACACATGCGCATGAAATTAACAATTGCAGAATATTTCAATTTTACAAGTTTGCAAATAAAGAGTGGTACTTTTGAGTTCTGCATGCTGAAATTGTGATGCATCTAATTACTTACAAAAATGTGCTAATTCAAGATAATGAAGTGACCTTTTTACTTGGACATAGTGAATATTTTAATTAGTTAAGAATTACCATAATTTGGAATTACAAAAAAACAACCTTTTAATGACAATGATAACTGTTTGTGAAAAACCAAGAATTTCAGTACTATTATGAAAAATGGTAATAAAATCACATTCTTGCAAATTTCTATTTTTTTTCAAAACCTGAATTTTTTTCTATTTTTGCCAGCCAGAAATCTTACAGCTTGCTTTTGGGCATGAACAGTATTTTATATTTATTTCATGCCTAGCTTGGTTAAATTGTTGAATCCAATCATTCTTGTTTTTTCACTTTTTTTCACATTACATCCCATCCTTTGCTCTTATTTTCGGATTTACTTTACAGTATAGAAAGGCAAAGTAGCTGCGACCACACAGCCCACAGACAAAGGTAGAGATGAAAGAGAGTCAACAGAATTAACATGTGTAGGTACTCTGAGAATGTGTATAATTTGCAGTAAGTTCTTGGTCAGCCATGCAGTGTGTTCATTGAGGATCTGTTTCTGCCCTTCACTTGGGAGAAACTTGAATGGAGCGTGACGTTGAACTCTGCATTGTTGGGGCTGACCGTGTTTGACAGGGCGACAATTACAACTACACCTTTTTTAGTTGGCGACATCTAAGTGTGTGCTAAGGATTTGGTTACATTACCAGTGGTTGTCCACACTGCCACTATTCCTCGAGGCTGTTATTGTGGTGAGCCAAGGGTCCCAGCTCTGTTCCTTTCCATCTTTTGGTAAAGTAAAACAGTGAAATTATTAGAATAGTAAATATTTTACAAAACTACTCATTCTTACACTTATATGCATTACAAAAACAGTGAGCAAAGTAAATCATTTCAGTATTCATAAATGTTTTCATAACACTTTTAATTCAACGTTAAAACATGAAACTACTTTCCCCCTATAATTACCTACTTTTCTGGGTGCATTCCAGTCAATGTGCCTGTTAAAAATATATGCAGGTAGGGGTAGTAACATTTTTCAAAGGTTGATTTTAAAACTGATACCTCTGCATTTTCTTAATATGTCTTTTTCCTAATTCTTAAACTATTGATTATCATCTAAGCATAACATATTAATGTTCCCTACATGTTACCAAGTATAGAAAATGGCTTGCCAATGTAATGTACATTTTTATGTGTGCATGACAAAAGTGTTGCACCCATTGTTTGGCTTGCATTTTGGCATTAACTCCCACAAATTGGAAGGCCTGTGACATGCTTTGTGTNAAAGTATAGAAAATGGTTTGCCAATGTAATGTACATTTTTGTGTGTGCATGACAGAAGTGTTGCACCCATTGTTTGGCTTGCATTTTGGCATTAACTCCCACAAATTGGAAGGCCTGTGACATGCTTTATGTACAAAATTAATTCTGCTCAATGAGTGTGTTCATTAAAAATGAAGGTATAATCAATGTTCTTATTAAGCTGAAGTTGCAATACCCTGATGAACCCGACACGACAAAATCCGAGTAGCAGCCAATGAAAAGCAAGGTCATTGTGACTTCACTTCAACAAAATCGCAGCCCCGACAGCCCGACAAAAGTAGATTCTTTTTCTACTTTCCATTGTGTTGGACTCGTCGGGTTGCGAATAAAATGTAAATACAACATAATAAAACAAAATTTCGAGANTGACAAAAGTAGATTATTTTTCTACTTTCCATTGTGTTGGACTCGTCAGGTTGCGAATAAAATGTAAATACAACATAATAAAACAAAATTTCGAAAAAAATTTCCTACTGTAGTAAATAATAAACNGAAAATTTTCCTACTGTAGTAAATAATAAACTAACTTGCTGCCAATTTAATGTTCCAGTTTGTTTCTAAATACTTTTTATCTCTATAAATCAAAATATTGTCAAAAGTAAAATAATCATTCACTTTATCGTGAGTTTTAAAAAGCAAACACTGGATATTATAAGGATAACCTGCCATTTTATAATTTTCCAACAGCCAACTATCATACTTGTAGGGCAGATTTCACTGGGGTATTGTGAACACTGAATAAAATTTAATATGAAATTCCGTCGAGCTCAGACGTCATATCTGTCTGTCGTGTTCNACTAACTTGCTGCCAATTTAATGTTCCAGTTTGTTTCTAAATACTTTTTATGTCTATAAATCAAAATATTGTCAAAAGTAAAATAATCATTCACTTTATCGTGAGTTTTAAAAAGCAAACATTGGATATTATAAGGATAACTTGCCATTTTATAATTTTCCAACAGCCAACTATCATACTTGTAGGGCAGATTTCATTGGGGTATTGTGAACACTGAATAAAATTTAATATGAAATTCCGTCGAGCTCAGACGTCATATCTGTCTGTCGTGTTCGTTGGGCTATTGTGACTCCAGCTTTAGAGATTCAGTGTCTGAATGTATTTATGCAGTTTGTACATTTTTATTTACTGTTTTTTAAATTATCTTTTGTTTGAGATTTATAATCTTTTAAGGTTTTTGCTTATAAATTGAGCCTTGCAAATAATAACGAAACATTGTTATTTTTATATTCACTCCAATTAAAGTGTTTTAAATATTCAGTCAAATAATANTAGTGTCTAAATGTATTTATGCAGTTTGTACATTTTTATTTACGGTTTTTTAAATTATCTTTTGTTTGAGATTTATAATCTTTTAAGGTTTTTGCTTATAAATTGAGCCTTGCAAATAATAACGAAACATTGTAATTTTTATATTCACTCCAATTAAAGTGTTTTAAATATTCAGTCAAATAATAGGTTACTTTTGTCTCGTTTTCTTCTCTATATTATTTGTTGGTGGCTTAATATTAAGCCAATATAAAAGCAAAAGTATATTAGAAATNAATTTTTATATTCACTCCTATTAAAGTGTTTTAAATATTCAGTCAAATAATAGGTTACTTTTGTCTTGTTTTCTTCTCTATATTATTTGTTGGTGGCTTAATATTAAGCCAATATAAAAGCAAAAGTATATTAGAAATTTTGTTTTCATACAGGGCAATTTTGTATTAAGGAATGTTTCAGAATTCAAGACATAATTGCAAAGTTTATTCAATGGTATTTTAGAGTATAGGCCATTCACGGTTACTTCATACTTTTCTGAAGCCCTGCTAAAGTTCTTCTTTTGGTTAACTATTACGTATCCTTCCGCTACATATAAACAAACACTGCCATGTGACTACATTTTAACTGTGAAATGCTTGTTTACTGTCTTCAGCTATTCAATGAATTTAATAGTTATATCTCAAAAACCATTTCGTACAAATGTTCACAATTTAGACCTATAACCTTATTTAAATCAGCTTTATGACTTTTTATCAATGTCTATGTGGACTATAGTTCTTACGGTTATTATTTTACATTGTTAACATATTTGTCATACACGACATAGCACATTACACATAATATACGTTAATATTTTGCTGCGACTGTGTTTAACCCTGTTACAATAGCGTGAGAAATAACTGTAGTATTTAACCTCTTGTTATTGATATGTGATGGGGGTTATTTTGTTAAAAGAATGGCCTGTTGGAATAAAAATTAAAATGAAGGAACAACCAGTCCTACATTAAAACAATATTTTAACTGTTAACTATTTCTTGCTAGCCATTGCCAACACACCGCTGCTCTCACTGTTTTTAATTTGTATTTAATACAAAATAAGTATTACAAGTTATAGACGATACTACATTAAACATTCATTTATTCAAGAATACAGTACTTTGAAGTTAATCACAGTGTTATATATTTGTATTATACAAGTTATTNCAGGCCATTCACGGTTACTTCATACTTTTCTGAAGCCCTGCTGAAGTTCTTTTGGTTAACTATTACGTATCCTTCCGCTACATATAAACAAACACTGCCATGTGACTACATTTTAACTGTGAAATGCTTGTTTACTGTCTTCAGCTATTCAATGAATTTAATAGTCATATCTCAAAAACCATTTTGTACGAATGTTCACAATTTAGACCTACAACCTTATTTAAATCAGCTTTATGACTTTTTAACAATGTCTATGCTGACGATAGTTCTTACGGTTATTATTTTACATTGTTAACATATTTGTCATACACGACATAGCCCATTACAAATAATATACATTAATATTTTGCTGTGACTGTGTTTACCCTGTTACAATAGCGGGAGAAAGAACTGTAGTATTTAACCTCTTGTTATTGATATGTGTTGGGTTATTTTGTTAAAAGAATGGCCTGTTGGAGTAAAAATTAAAATGAAGGAACAACCAGTCCTACGTTAAAACAATATTTTAACTGTGAACTATTTCTTGCTAGCCATTGCCAACACACCGCTGCTCTCACTGTTTTTAATTTGTATTTAATACAAAATAAATATTACAAGTTATAGACGATACTACGTTAAACATTCATTTATTCAAGAATACAGTACTTTGAAGTTAATCACAGTGTTATATATTTGTATTATACAAGTTATTGAAAAAACAAGTTGACATGTTACGCCTAGGGTGATTTTTCAAAGGCTTGTTTCAAAACATTCAAAGAAACCGTGAACGGACAATAGATCAGCTAAGAACTGCAAAGTGTATTCACCACATAAATATCTGAAGTTATTTTGATGTTATTCCTGGTGGGATCACTCCCGGATTTTTGCATGTTGGAATTATGCAGGATAAGGCTTTTGGTCAGCAGATTTTCTCATAGATCTCCTGTTTCCCCACCCTTGCATTTAGACACCCCTCCAGATCCATCTCATTTTACCCTCATCGGCTCTCAAGACCTTGTTAATAGCCGCCCAAACCACTCCACTCCATTATCTTGATGTTCTTTATTTTGTAAATTAGGTTAGTTAATAGAGATATACATTAGTGGCGAACAAATGGTGGCAACTTTGCAGAGACTCGAGAGAGAGTGGAACAAGACTTGCTCGACCAGTCTCGGCAGATGGCAGACAGNCGTTGACATGTTACGCCTAGGGTGATTTTCAAAGGCTCATTTCAAAACATTCAAAGAAACCGTGAATGGACAATATATCAGCTAGGAACTGCAAAGTGTATTCACCACATAAATATCTGAAGTTATTTTGATGTTATTCCTGGTGGGATCACTCCCGGATTTTTGCATGTTGGAATTATGCAGGATAATGCTTTTGGTCGGCAGATTTTCTCATAGATCTCCTGTTTCCCCACCCTTGCATTTAGACACCGCTCCAGATCCATCTCATTTTACCCTCATCGGCTCTCAAGATCTTGTTAATAGCCGCCCAAACCACACTCCACTCCATTATCTTGATGTTCTTTATTTTGTAAATTAGGTTAGTTAATAGAGATATACATAAGTGGCAAATGAATGGTGGCAACTTTGCAGAGACTCGAGAGAGAGTGGAACAAGACTTGCTCGACCAGTCTCGGCAGATGGCAGACAGAATGGGCACTCTGCAGCAGCGCTACAAGCAACACCAAGCAGCCATGCGTGGGACCACCAACATGATACCTCTTACAGTACTGGAGATGAGTCGTCAGAGCGACTCTGAACGAGAGGAGAACAGAATGCCGCAAATGCGGAGCAACAGCCTTTCCACTAACAAGTTCAACGACACCCAGGTTTGTGTTTGCATTAGTTAATGCATTCCGTCATGGACATTGATAGTCACATTGTTGATAGACACTGAGCATACCAGTGGCATTAACACTTGAGTGCTACTAATGTAATGTTACATTGCAGTGAACATAATAAAATCTACTGGTGACCTATGTAACATTACCAGTGTCTTAAAAAAATGCATCAATCATGATATTATAGCAAACTTTCTGTAACTATTTTGAATTCAGTCAGAGTAATATTATATTGCCAGAACTAACAGTGTTAAAACTTTGTGCATGTTATTGAAGTGAAGATGAAAAAACTGGCTGCCATGACTGTGAAGATATTTTTTCATTGTATTATTCATTATGAAGATGGTTCTTTCATGAATGTGACACTCAGGTTTCCTGGCAATTAGCTATGTGTATAATCATATTGCAGTTGGTTTTGTTTAAGGACCTGGAAATCTAATGTGCAAAATCTAGTGTGAAGTGAAAACGCAAAGTATATGATAGTATTTTGTACAGCATAAAGTTTTGATGGTTGCATGTCCAGCCACCTAGCAGAGACAGTGGCTACACAGACTGGGAGACAGACAGATGGGGCACTCCATCCAGACACCGGTCCAGCAGCATTTCCGGCTCCTCGGGGATAGAAGTGAGCCCCAAGATGCGCTACAATGCCAGTAATAACATGTCGAACAACGTGTCGGGACTGGCGACTCTGTCGCGTCACCGAGGTCCTGCAGACTTCCCCCCACCATCACCCACGCCTCCCAGGGGAGATGGGTTCTTTGGGCGCGGGATGATGCAGAGCAGCTCCGTGAGCAACATTCAGGGCATGGCTAGTCCACAACCTCCGGCAGCCTTCAACCACGTGCACCAGGTTTGTAAGCAGCCCTCAGCTTCCTTCTGTGTAAAACAGAGGCAAAGATAGCAAATTGTACATGTAAAGCTCTCTTTGGATGTGAATTTGCATACTTTTTACATTTACAAATTCTTGACTCAAAATGTGAACAATTTCGATGATAAGAAGTGGTTCTTTTCTTGCAGTGTAATGACATCTAAGCTTTATGTTACACTAAGTTGGAGTAGTACACTTATTATATTTTTATTTCAGTAAATCAAGAAAATACAAACTAAAAGTGATAAGTTCCATGTGTACTTGTTCAGTCTTTACCATATAGCTACACTGCAATTATGTTAATTGAATGGGTATCAAGTTTTTATTCCACCACTGTTCACTTTTTATTGTGCAAGTGTATATTACACTGCCTGACAATGAAAATAGTGCACCATGAGGAAACCATACAACAACCACAAAATATTGTAAATAACGAGAGTACTGACTGGTATGCACATAATTTTGGTGTGTTTGCATTTGACCATACACCCAGCAGTGGTGCTGCAAACACTGACCAGTGGGCACAGACATTGGCATGTAGTCAAAGTCATATTAATGTGAGAAACACCAGACTATACCAAACAAGCAAACAGTGTGAAGAAGAATACCAGGAAGACACCAAAGATGTCACTTTTCACAATCGATGAACTCTGAGAGAAGACTCATCGGGCTGAAAACTGCAGGGTGGTCGTATCGCTGTACAGCTCACTATGTAGATTGTTTGCACCATACTGTATGATTCTGTTAAGAGCAATGGATATGTGAAGGCATCCACACACAGAAGACTGGCTCAGGATGGATGAGGTTGACTACTACTCAAGAGGATAGATGGATCTCATGGAGTCCACAGTACTGGCCAGTTTTGGAGCTCTTGTGTGCCCATGAACCATTTCCTGATACCTTGCGGAGGTAAATCTGATTCGAGCACCCATTACATGTGCTGCCATTAACTCTGCAACAGCGATGGCTCCATTTGCAGTGGTGACATGCTAGAGCAATTTTAACGCCATAAACTGGCAATGTGTTGTGTTTAGCGATGAGTGCCACTACATTATGGGGACTGATGATCATCACGCATGGGTGTGGAGGGCCCCTGGTGAATGCCACAATCCCAATCTCTGTATAAAACAACACACTTCTCCCACGGCCGGCACTATGATCTGGGAAACCATAGCCTATGATAGCCTGTCCACTCTCATTGTGTTACGTGAACACTGATGGCCTAGTAGTTTGTGGATGAGATCCTACACCCCAATCTGCTCCCATTTATGGCCGAGATTCTAAGTGCAATATTCCAGCAAGATAACTGTACATGACATGGGTCGCCCAGGACTGCCTCCATCATATCCAAACACTACCATGGACTATCTGTCAGCTTCCCTGACATGTACCTTATCAAGCATGCGTGGGGCCAGTTGAAATGCCAGCTTCCGCTGTGCCACAGTATCCATGATTTGAAATACACCTATTGAAGATGATCAGACAGCATACCACAGATCCATATGTAATTGTCCTGCTGATCTATATTTTTGACCATGTGTATTACTCATTTGTATCACCTTTATAAAGTTTCAGTACCATCCTATGCATCCTTCAATGTGCGCTATTTTTATTGTCTGGCTGTGTACGTTGGCCAACCGATGCACGTAAATGGCCTGGTCCATTGGCTCATCTAATCTTTTAAATTGGATAACTAAAAACATATCTTTTTTACTAATTTAATATAAGCATATTATTCAAAAAGTGCTCCAGATTTTTTTGTTATTGTAATTTTCTACATATAATTTTGCCATTTCTTTAAATGAGAACTGTTTCATTTGAAGAGCTATTAAATTCTTTAAATAAAATTTTTAATTTCTTAAATGTTACAAACATTACATTGAAGACATTTTACATGTATGCGATACGGNTTCTTTAAATAAAATTTTTAATTTCTTAAATGTTACAAACATTACATTGAAGACATTTTACATGTATGCGATACGGGTGTGCTCTGCTGCTAGAAAACAGGAGTTATCAGTGCACTCTAGAGGGCAATGCCAAAACAAGCATATGCAGTATAATGGGCGGTAGTGAGGGGTAGAGTAGAGGGGAGTAATAATGTGGGGGATTGGGTGTGGTTTTAATCCATTGAAAATATTGGTGGGGTTGAGCAAAAGNAAAATTTGAACCCTCACCCCCAACCTCCTACATGTAGGTCTTTGTAAAATTTAAAAAATAAATATTTTAATTAATTTATATAATTTTTAAAAACGTTTTAATTATGTTTGTTTTCTTAAATGTTTAGTTTTAATATAATTATAAGCTCATCCTGGGGTCAAGGCCAACCAAGGTGATAGACCAAAATGACAGAGCATGAACACTGCCAGAACTTACCTCTTCATACTACTAGGTTGGATCCAGGCTCCTATGCCAGACACCTGTGCTAGAACCAGCATAACCTATCTACTACCCTTTAAACCATATACATACCCATATGCTATGTGCACATTTTCCCTCATTAAATAACCCAGAAATAAGATTAGCTGGTTTTAAATAGGTATTAAAACTTTGTAAAAAATTGGTAACTGAAAAAAAGTTGATTCTGTTGTNTTGATTCAGTTATAATGTTATCTTTTCAGCATTTTATTATATTACCAACATTGTGTAATAATTTTAATCAGAACATTGCCTGTGAAAGGCAACATTGTTTTGTGGTGACTGAATGCACATGGGCAATATGAACTACTGTAAGTTGCGTGCTGTGCAATTCTGCACTGTGCCAACCAACATACTGTTGACTAGCCACTTAAGGTACTTTATTCAAATTAAAATTGTGGCATGTAATGCATACAAACAGAAGTGACTTATTTCTTAATATTAATGTCTCTTTAATATTATCTATTGTTTTTACTTCAAAATTGCTACATAATTTTTTTTTCTAAGTAACCAAATCCTGGTGATTTAATATTATGTAGGATGATTTGCTTACAAAATCCATAAGTTTATAGTAAATTGACTATAACTTAACTTGGTTGGATATCTGTTACTGTCATTATTTGCAGGGATGACATAGCTAGTAATTTTTCCAAAGTCTATGCAAAATATGATGCAGACGTGACCTGAAAATAAAGAAGGGCTGCAAAAAGATAATTGTGCATCATTTAAAACTGTAATATTATTGCTGGGTTGTCTTTTGTCATATGCTACATCTTCCCATTTTCTAGAAACAGCATGGAGGAAAGAGTGATGACCTGTTATTGCCTGAACCACATAGCAGTAATGTGAATATATAGCTTAGGCAACACAACCTTGCACCCAAGTATGCCTACATGGTACCAAGTTCTGTTGAACTGTATATAGTAAAAAAGTATTTCTTTTACCTGAAATAACTAAGCAGGTCTTAATATGGGTGGGTGATTGGTGGGAAAATATGTATGTGTGTGCTTTCTGATACATTCTCTTTATGACCATTGAATTCTCACTGTATCATTCTTTCAGACATCATTACACTGCAAAGCCAGAAAACCTAGGATACTCACAAGACCAGTCCTTGACATTTCCCAAGTGTAAGCAAACAANCATTACACTGCAAAGCCAGAAAACCTAGGATACTCACAAGACCAGTCCTTGACATTTCCCAAGTGTGAGCAAACAATATTTTGGTGCCCCCTCCCCTGCCACAGACACAAAAATATTATCACACTGTTATGGAGTTGTGGTTACTACTTTGTGGAATGTTGGTATGAGCCAGTAATTGAATATAGTAAGAGTTTTTATTCTTATATCTTAAACATTGTTTGTTATAATTTTAAAAAAAATCTGAAAAAGAAACATGATAATCACATGGCAGTAGTCCACACATTTACTTCCATGCCACACAACAGCAGCACTCAACGAATAGCCGCAGCTAGGTGTATGCTGGTCATAGTGGCATTTTGCGTGAAGCGGGCAAGTCCAATAATTTTTGAAAGGGTATCTTCTGTCTCACAATGTGAAAGGGTTAAGAAGACAGGAATCATTGCTTACCTCCGTGCCCTTTTCCTTTTTCACAGCATGATGGGTTTCTCCCATTTTTAGAAGTGCAATTATTGTGGGTTAAATAAGTGTCTTTTAGTAAAATTATTAATTTAATAAGACTTAAAATTATAATTAGCTCAANCAATTATTGTGGGTTAAATAAGTGTCTTTTAGTAAAATTATTAATTTAATAAGACTTAAAATTATAATTAGCTCAATAAAAGGTTTTCCTAGTTTTTTTTAATGTTTGTCTTATGTACTGAAACTGTTTCATGGCACTTGGCGCCATATGTGGCTGCTTACTTTGCTTACATCAAGGACCGCCCCTGGATACCCACCTAATACCATGTAGGTCCAGATCATAAATCTTTGTAAACACAATGGGACATGGATGCATTTAGCTTTCTGAAGTAGTCAGTAGATTGTACAAACAAAGCCTTCTCAAGAACGGTTCACAACTCTACGCTGTATGTAATGTTTCAAAGAGGTGGAACTCTGCTTCCAACTATGCATTGAAGGGCATAATAGAAGTGCTTGATAACACTGAAATCAGGTTAATGAAGAGGTCATAGTGTGATCCGCAAACTCAAATGACTGCTCCTCGAACTATAATCAGGATGCTCTGAATATGTGTGGTGGCTCTTTGTCCTGTTGGAAGAGGCCAAACCCATCATGATGAATGCCAGGAAGTAAATGGGTGTAANGTGCTTGATAACACTGAAATCAGGTTAATGAAGAGGGTCATAGTGTGATCCGCAAACTCAAATGACTGCTCCTCGAACTATAATCAGGATGCTCTGGATATGTGTGGTGGCTCTTTGTCCTGTTGGAAGAGGCCAAACCCATCATGATGAATGCCAGGAAGTAAATGGGTGTAACTCATACAAATGGATGTGCATGTATAATGTTCACCACTTACAGATGTTTATAGATGAGGAGTTCTAATGTATGCCAGCTCAACATCCCCCATACCACCATTTTGGAGTCACTGTCAGCTGGTACAGGCTCTAGTTGATAAACAGCACCCACATGGTTTTTCTATACTATAGTATCTGTTGACTTCAATGTATAAAACAATTGTACTTATCAGATCAGGCTGTGTTTTTCCCAGTCAAGTGTCCAGCGGCATTGTTCTCAGGTTAGGTGGTGGCTTCAAAAGCCCGTATTGTGCTGGGTACATTGTACAGTCTCATTCTGGCTTCAGCACTTAATTACAGTGTTATCTACAGTACCTATTGTTGCTTGCCTGTTACTTGTAATGTGTCATGAACTAATGACATTCATGTTCATAAATGGCCCCACTGATGTCATATGTTCAATGTTTTATGGGAATTCTTATAGTCTTAGGTACCTTCTTGAAATTGTTGAATATAAAAAATCCAGCATTAACCTGTATTGCCAANAGGTACCTACTTGAAAGTGTTGAATATAAAAAATCCAGCATTAACCTGTATTGCCAAAATTTTTATGACCTATTCTACAACACTATACTGAGACNTAGGTACCTTCTTGAAATTGTTGAATATAAAAAATCCAGCATTAACCTGTATTGCCAAAATTTTTATGACCTATTCTACAACACTATACTGAGACTTGCTTAAATTATGAGCTTGTGGATGCAACATTTGATACCCAAGGACTCGTCTATCCAAGTTTTTCTGGCATATCATTAGATTGGTAATATATTATTACTTCATGTGCCCCTAATGTTNGCTTAAATTATGAGCTTGTGGATGCAACATTTGATACCTAAGGACTCGTCTATCCAAGTTTTTCTGGCATATCATTAGATTGGTAATATATTATTACTTCATGTGCCCCTAATGTTTGAAGTACAGCTGGTGGTCATATAAATCTGATCTGTAAAGTTATTATGATTGTGGTTTTCCTAGGCACAGTCCATGGCTCAACTGAACTGCCCTAGTTGCAACCATGGCATGATGTGGGTTCCTAACAACCAGTGGGATTTCAACTTTCCTCATGGCCGAACTGCTAGCAACATCAGCATCAATGTTCCTCCTTCCCCACATGGCTACCCCACTCCTGAAGGGGGAGCGTTTGTTCCCATGGGTACTTGGCATGGCCCTCCACCAGGTATGTACCCTCCTCAGTGGGCCTTCCCTGCAGGCATGAGTGCCTCGCAGGCCAACCTGCACCAGCATCAGCACAGGGCTGCGTCCCCAGCACACAGCACCAAGTCCATGCAGGCACCTCGCAGGGGAGCCATATCTCCACCGCACAGTGTCAAGTCGAGCCAGCCCCTGCGCAGAAGGGCCAACTCCCCGGCGCACAGTGCCAGGACGAGCCAGAGCCAGCAGAGGCAGAGGGTGGTATCTCCTCAAAGAAAAGTCTCCTACCAGTCACGCAGCTCTCTGCCTAGGAGGATTCACTCCAACAGGAAAATGTCGACTGACAGTTCGGATGAGGAAGAGGTGTTTCCGCAAGATGACGAAGAGATGGAGGATGTCAGCGACGAGAGAAATGAGGATTTATTGGATGTAGATGACTGCCAAGAAATGGCAATGGAGGAAAGAAGCCCACCACCTCCACAACTAATTGTCCCCAGTCACCAATGGGAGTGTGAACATTGTACATTTGTGAACCGTGCAGGGGTCAGGGTGTGCGCCATGTGCTGCAAAACCCCTTCCAACTCGTCGCACCCTCCCAAGAAACCACCTGCTGTGTCAAAAAATAAGCAACTTCAAGATGGGAGAGCAACACAGAATCACAGTCAGAATAATGCACTGAGCCTCCGCAGGTCATCGAGAAGTAGCAGAAACGACGTGACCTCCAAACAAAGGTTCTCCAGTGAGGTGGGAGCAAAGAGACATCACCACCGCAGCAGTGATGATAGCTATAGGGAACAAAGTGACAGTCCCTATGATGAAAGCTTGGTTGTGGCAAAGTTCAACAAACAGCTTAGGATATCTCAGAAATCTGAAAAACCTGCTGAAGAAGACCCATATGAAAGTGTACGAATAAACTCATCAGGCTCAGAAATGTCTAACGCTAATAAAAAAGGTAGGCCTTTTAGAAAAATATCATTCTGGCCTGGAACTAAGTTTTATAAACAGCATTAGAGAATGTAAAAAATATACGTACCATATATATATATATAATGTTTGTGTGTGAAAATATTTTTTATTAATAAGAGTATTTTTACTTTTGGAAAATATACTAAAATCGTAATTATTTTTAGAAGTATAATGAAAATCATAAACGTGTTTACATCCCATTGAAATGCCCATTTTATAGGAAAAAACAGAGAAGAAGCTTATCCGCTAGAGAAGGCACAGAATGAGACGTTCCCAGGAGAGAAAAAAGAGTTTTCAGAGGTGAAGTCCACGTTATCGCCGACAGTTTCAGACCCTCTGCCCAGAACAACCAATTCTTCTTCCGATGCCATTTCCCAGACCTCTTTCTACAGTCATTCTTCCATGCCGTCGGCGAGCAGCGAGACGCGCCCCAGGCAAGCAAACAGCACTCCACCCACACACGTTGTTGCGAAAGTTTCTACTGCAGTGGGACCATCACCACCCAGGGAAATAGTTCCTGATGGCAGTGCTCCTGAGCCCATGTCACACACACGCAAGATTTCTGTTTCAACAGGAACTCAGTCTCTTGGCGAGTCTCACAGGGACAAACTGAATGACAGTGCAGATCAACCTAAAAAGAAAATGGTAACGTCCACTGGCACGTCCCCTCCACCTCAGAGTATATCAACACAGGTATGATAGCTCAATGTGAACTACAGTTGTACAGAATGACCTTTACTGCGCTTTAAGTGTTGATGTTGATGTGTAACATTTGCAGCAGCATGTGAAAGGTACAATGTATAAGCTCTGCTGTTTGCACGCTGTATAGCTATTCCACTAAACGGCAGAAAGCTGTAGTTCTCACAAAAAAATCTTTTACCTTAACTATAACAGTATGCAAGTTGGCGACAGTAAAAGGGTTGTTCAAAAAGTATGTTCACTGGCAGCTTTTATTATAAGATTATTTTAGTAGTTGGATTTTTAGTTCCGAAGGAAAGTGAACATGGGAACAAGTATCTGAATCCTGATACTGTTTCAATGCTTGGTTTTTAGCCAGACAGAATATGTTTATTCCCCACTGGAGCAGTAATTTTCACCTCCTGTCCAGGTTACTGTAATTTTGGGTATAAGTGGTCCCATAATAGCATTAAGCTATTAAGTAATGGATGTTAAATTACAGTTTCTTTCCCCTTTTTTTTCTGAAGATTTTTTTTACAAGTATTAACAGAAATTATTAGTATGATTAATTTTGGAATAAGAACACACATTATGTTATAAAAGAGTTTGAACTTGTAACTTTATTGCAGATATCCTTCTTTCCTTCAGGAAGAAGGAACTGCACTGCTGCACACATCACTGTAAGGTAAAAAGTCATAAGTTTGCTACAAACAAGATCACAACACATTACTTAAAACTAAGAGACCACTGAGCTGGCTCAGTTTGAAATAAAAACATTTGGAAACGAATGGCCAAATTTTAAACAATTCATTAAAAAAGCATGAAAATGTAATTTGGCTTTATAAATACTCCATTTGTTCATACCACAATATGACAAAATAAAGTTTTAGAAACATAATTTAAAAAATTACATTTATAGCAGAACTTATAAGAATGACAACTTAACACATAAGTTGTTCATTATTGGTACTTGAATTAAAGTAACTACTCATGTATGTCAGCTTCTATTTTTTTCTGATGGTTGTAATGTATGCTTTTGAAGCAAGCAAATAAAAAAATTACTTGTTTTTATGCATAACTTAAAAAACTTATAATTATGTTTATTGCTATGAAACAATTATAGTGTATTATAGTGTATCAATTAAGTATGCATTATGACCATACATTTTGAAAACCCTTTTAACTCTTACACAGTTAATTTGTTGTAATTACATTTTTTTATTATCATTAATAAGTAAATAATTGTCCGAGCAAACACTGAAGCAGTGGTAATAATATGAAAGTTGTGGCCACAAGCTATGTAGACTACCAAGGCTTGTTTATTACACATGTATTACAGTTTTACTATTATCATCATTGTATGTTAAATGCAATTTGCTTTTTTTGGCCTAGCTCAAGATGTCTGAAATGTTGGTATTTGCTGGGATGTTATAGTTTTAATACGTGATGTTATTGGACAACAGACAAGTGCTTAAACAGGTTGACTGCTTAATAATGCGTTTTCTAATCTCGTTGGCACTCCAGCATGCATGTGATATTTCTGGCTTAACAGACGTACGAAGTAGCTCAGGCTCTCTCTGGGAGGTCCAGCTCGCTGGCTGGCGAGGGAAATGACACAGACGGTAGGTATCAAAGTGCTGGAGCTGGTGGTGGAGTTCGCAGACTCAAGAGGGCTATGTCCCTCCACATCGGCACACAGACCCGTGATGATGACCCGTGGGCAGCTCACCCCAGCTACTTGTATCGGTCGCAGAGCAGACACTCTCTGATGAGTGACACGCAGGTATGTCAACCAACACCTTTGTTATGGCCATCTCTGCTAACTGCTCACCTTGAGCGCAATCTCTTTTGACACTTTAGAAGAGTTTTGTATTCGTATTCCATTCTGATTCTTAAATAGAGATTTTTTTTATAATCGTACTCATAGTTTTTTTAATAGGAAATTGGGAAATAGCTGGAAGTGGTAAAACCTTCCTTAAGGAACTGTACAAAGAACACTTCATTGCCAGATAAACACACAGGAATAAAGCTATGCTGTAATGCATTCCTTTCTAATAGTGCATGTCTACTTGGCAGTATATAACAAAATCAATCCAGACTTTATGTTAAAGATCAAAGAGACAGAACGTAACTCATGATGAACATGCATGTAATTTTGAAGTAAATGTTTTTTTTTCTGGAAATTACATTTAATTTGCATAATTGACAATATAATATAGAAGTGTGAAATACATTTCAATGAATGAATTCCTAAGTATGAACACTTTACCATAAATGTGATTATAGAAAATAATACACAGTGTCTCAGTATTCATTCTCCTAATAAGAATATCTTTCATAAAAAAAATCAGTTTTACTAGTTGTGGTTTAGGCATACTTGCAAGTTTAGGCATACTTCCAAGTTTTTCGCATCATTTGCATAGCTAATTAAGGGAAAATGGTGAAATTTTATGCAATAATCTATGCAATACGAAAGTGTCAAAAGAATTGTACTTATTGTTAGAACCGTATTTTGTTGTCTTGTATGCATGGGTATGCTCTAAATTGCTCAATGATGTGAAACTGGTTACAGTTGGTGTAACATGAAAACAGCATTTTCAAAGCATATGAAAAAGTGTTGCTAGACAGTTGTACAAGATATTCTTTGTCATAAATTTCACTTTAGACGTATTTTTTTGTGAATTTTTCCATCTTAGGGCATAAGAAATAGTTTAAAAGATTTAGTAATCTTATTAATATTGTTCTGCTGTTACTATCTGCAGTAGTTCTCAGGAAGTACTGAGTTATTTATTACCAATGATTTCAAGTGAATAAAGAATAGAGGTGGTTCATCTTTATCACAATGAGGCAATTGTAAGGTAGTGTTGAATGTTTTTGAACTACTGTAGTGCAACACTGGTGCTATGACACATACAGGTTGATTTATTATTCACAACCTCAAGATTCTTACATATGCTTTAATTTACTGTTCACGAGGAAACTATATTTCACACCAGATATCACAACGAATGACATATGTCATGGCAAAACACAAGATTCCTTGTAATGCTATTAAGTGCTATAATAAGAATAACAAATGCAGTGCATTCCAGAATGCCTCTTTTTTGGCCTTGTTACTTAGAATGTAAGGTACTGTTACACATGGTGCTGGTTGCACGTGACTTGGTATCTCCTTTCATTACTTTAGCTGGATCATTTTAATCCACCCAGCACTCGACCTGGAATTTTTTGCATAACTTAGTTATTTGTGCATGATGCTAAATCTGGAGTGTGCTAATTACATTACTTCACATAATTTTACCACAGATTATTGGGGTAGTGGTTGCTTCATCATTTTAAGCTAACAATGTGTGTGTGTGTGTGTGTAGCAGCATCCAGAGTAAAAATGATAACTCTTGTCAGAGCAATAGAAAGTTTGACATAGCCTGTTTAGAAGCAAGCTGATGAGAAGATTTATTATGTGTAAAAACAGTAATGAGTTTTTTACATCAGAATATATTTGTGTGCTGAAAATCCCTTTCTTTCATTTTGCAACACTTCAGTAATTTTGGTAGAGTGATGGTTAGACTATCTCCAGCTGTAAATAGAAATGCTCCATCATACCAAAGAAATTGAAATAATTTAAGCAAGTACAGCGTTGTTACAAAGACATTCTCATGAACCGTAAAAAAAAAGGCAAAATGCAAGAAAACTGAATTACAGGTTACTGTATTAAAAAATATGTTCGTTAGTATGCAGCAATAACATATCAGAGGTTGTGCCGCTACCATTAATTGCTACGCTGTAAATAAAACAAAAAAAATCTGCAAAAACACTTTTGAAACTTTGGCTGGAACATGCCCAAAATGCATACACACATGAAAAGAAGTGGTGACTCATGCTGTCCTCTCTCCTTCCTGCGTGCCGCACACCCTAACCTGTTCATAGGTTGATAAAAGCTGGGCNCTGGTGAGTTAGGTTGCAAGTGCGATGCATAAACACATGAAAAGAAGTGGTGACTCATGCTGTCCTCTCTCCTTCCTGCGTGCCGCACACCCTAACCTGTTCATAGGTTGATAAAAGCTGGGCGCATAGCAACACTGATGGGCAATAGTAGCTCATGTTTCACAACCAAACCCTTTCTCCCTTCAAGATTAGCAAAATGGACAGTCAACAGTAGGGCCAGTTTCATCTCTCCCCAGTTCCTCTGTTCCTTACGCACAGTCTTCGTGAACCAGCCATTTTAGCCTGTTTGTGCAATGTTTTATTTTTATATATGTCCCGTGATAGTGCTATTTTAGTAAGCATTTTTGGCTTTCCTTTTTGGATTTTTAAAATTGGATTGCGTTTGGAACTAACTAAATTGATTATTAACGACCTTTGTGCACAATTTTATTGGATTATGATTTTATTTACATTTTCGGTTTTCGGTACAGACATCAATGAGATTTTATGTTCATCAAAGTATGTCGCCAAACTGCTCACACATAGATAATGAAAAAATTATTGATTTTGCTGTATAATTTTTTAATACTGCAATAGTTATTAGTTGATTAAAATCCACAGTTTATTCATTTGAAAATGTTGTTTGAAAAGTTGCAGCTTTCTTGCCCAGCGAACAGAAATAATATCTCATAATGCTCATGGAAAATCAGCTATACTATGGCCTTAGTTTGAATTGTGAGCATAATATGTTCATAATTTTACTACAATTTTTCTGTCAAATCCATTTATATGGTCACAATATATTTTAAATATTATCTGTATTGTAATTTAATATCACAAACACTTGAAATTTTATTATAATCAAAAGACTGAACTCGCATTTGAAACTTTCATGTCTGTTTCGCTGAATACACCTGCAGAGTCGTGTGGCTAAGTGTGTACTTAAAAGTACGACGTACAACTGTGGAGCATCGTTTGTTATAGCCAGTGAATTTGAATTTGTAATAAGATGTTAATTGTGGTTCTTATGCAGTAGCAGTTTGGAAGTTACAGTTTATATGTGATGGCGGAAGTATCAGAAATTTGGGGAAATCGTTAAGACAGCACATTTTAATTCATAATAATAAAGTATTTTGTGACTAAAAGTTGCATCAGCCCAGCGAGATAGGGTAGTTTACATTTTGTATACGCAACGAGGCTATTTATAAATTAACTGCGGTACTAAGTGCACCTGGATGACAAATATATCACAGTAACAAAAAATATGATTTTCTGCAAAAATGATTCCATCGCGAAACTGTGCATGGTTTTAACAAATAAATAACATTTATTTTTGCCTTGTAGATAGAGTGGGAGGTGACATATGAGAAACAAAATGGTGAGTCGGCCTTACAAAGGCTTGGTGATTACATGCCCAGTCGAAATTATTAGCAAGCAGAATCACTGAACACAGAAATATAAGTTAAAAATATATATAACACTTGTGGAAAATATAAAACTGTGGCAATTTGTTCATATATTTGTATTTTACACATGAAAAAAAAGAGTTATTTCATGAGGGAGTGGCTTCCAAAGCGAGCCGTGCTCTGGCCAACAGATGGCAGCACAGTCGCCTACTCCACTACTGTATCACAAAAGGATATTTCATTTCCTTCCAAAAGTAATTTTTTCATCTCGTACAGGCTCAAAATGACTCGGGTTTGAAATATATTGCGTCAAATTAATGTAGCATTGAATAAAAATAATATTTACATAATAACTCCTCTTGTTTTCACTCAAGAAGACACTGAAAATGGATTAACGCACACTGAAAATTACATTACTTCGTGCTCCTGAAACTGATTACCGTCCACTAAAAAGTATGTGTCACTCAAGGTTTTTTGTGTCTAAATGTATTTATATAACTGCAATATGATTTAATACTTAAAGGTCTGGATATTAAAATAATATATATATTTTTTATCAATCCTCTGGTCTTCTCGCGAGAAGTGACTGAAAATGAACGCAGTACTTGCTAAAAGTTACGTTGTGCACTGTTTAAAACTTTTCTTTTTTTTCAGCGATGAGAGGTTATCTATATTTCTGAGGCATCATTTCATTCTTAAGACACCAACATTTTTAATTAAATTCATATATAATCTCATTTTGTTTTAATGCCAGGGGTGATTAAATATGGACGTTATCCACTTGGTAAAACTTTGCGCCTACAATGTTTTTTAAAATTTTGGTGACAGGAAGAGGGTAAAAATACAAGCTTATCTGGTATCATTTTATTCGGAAGACATCTGCCTATTAAATTAAATCAATATTTCATTTTAAAAATGTGTTTTTTTTACACTAATAACAATTAAACACGAACTTTAAGCAAAAAAACACTTAAAACATAACTTTTTAGGTGTCAAAATGGGCTATTTTTTAGATTTTGCGGCAGCAGCAGTCTTACGGTGGTATTCTTGGTAATCATGGACACTCATAAAATGGGGGTTCTACTGTACCAACTTAATTACATATAGTATGCATTATTGCTTAATTAGTATTATTTTCCTATAAAAGTATTTTGTCAACTTGAGCTTTTTCTGTTATAGAACTCCACTTGTTGTCTTGTAAAAAAAAATTGCACAATTCCACTTGTCTTGTAAAAAAAATTACAATGTGTAGAATATTTTTGACGCACATAAGATAATAAAATATAGCAAGACTAGATATGCAATCGAAAACAGTAATTAGCTTCAATAAAAACAAATCTTCTTAACAATAACGTTTTTTTCTCCTTCCAGAGAAATGGGTAAAAACCAACATTAATAAACCTAAGAATTTTGGTGGTGTACAGCAACGTAAAAAAAATTTAATGTGCTTCTATTCATGTTCTCATTAATTTTAATTAGATTGATATATACTGGGAACTTGTGCTAGGTTTGTATTTATGGAGTTTCTTATTCTTATGATTGGAATTGAATGCTGTTTGTGTTGCATCAACTATAGCATGAACTGTGATGTGATGTGATGTTTTGCACGTTCCTATCAACACACTACTTGCATGAATAGTAGAATGCTTCTGCAACAGTGAAGAGTTGTTAGAGCTTTGAAATCATACATACTAATTGTGGTTGCCAAATCAGATTGATTAGTTATGTTGAGTTATGAAAACTGATAAATTTAAAGCAAGTCTGTCTTATGTTCAGATCTTTAGATACCTATAACTTTGTTAGGTTATCCAGCCTTTTTTTCTCGAATGAGCTTTTCTGTGGAATTATTAGTAAACTTCATTGAGTGAAGGTTTCTGATTTTTAAAAGTGAATGAATACCTTTCAACTTCTGGTAAATGTCTTGCACTGCAAATAATGTAAAACCTCTGATCAAGTAATGCAACCTAAAGTGAAAACAGGTTGCAGAGTGTTGTTATAAGAAAACTGTTTCAGAGCCTTTCCTTATCCCACGTGCAGTCGCGAGACACGAGCCCACACCCGTCGTTTGACAGTCGCTACATCGACGACGAGGTGATAGCATACACGGAAAGAAACTTAGGTCCTTACACCTCAGGAAGCAACAGGAGAAGAGAGAGTTTTCACGAAACAAGATCAAAATCTATCTCAGGTGCCCCAAGAAAGAGCTTGCCATCATCAGACTTCTCCAGGAGCCAGCTCGACCTCCGCATTTCAGACATCGTGGATTCCCACAGAACATCATACCCAAACCATGCTGGATTTGATAATTATCAGAGGGTGTGAGACAGTAATTATAGAATTAATACAAAAACAAAACTTTATTACCTGACATAAGCAGTAGAAAATCATCAAACAAATCATTTGTATACATGACATTTTTTTTCAACATTTAAAGTTTTAACTAGTAAGTACCCAAATTTAAACATAACTCTTGTAAAGTTCATGTAGAAATTCTATAAGTACTAATTGTATTACATTTTACCAAAAAATTTTTTATTTCAGTGGTAATTGTTAAAATTACCCAACCAAAATGCATTTTTTTAAATGTCCAACTGGATCAAGCTCATAATTTATTTTACGTACATTGCTTGACACAGTGAAAGACAACAAATGTTACACCAGAATAATGTGTAGCACTAATATAATGTAGAAAGTTTATCATGATTTTCAACAGCTTTTGTCTGATATAGTTGATGTTTAATAGTTTGCTAATTTGTGTACAGTTAGATTATATATTTATTAAGTGATATATTTTAAGAAGCTAAAGAAAAATTGTATACATAATTTATGCATTTCTTAAGATGCACTTTACACAATTATATTATCATATACTTGAATCTAGGTTAAAACTGATAGGTATTTAAATTCATTAGTTTCTTGATAATTGGTATCCGTAAACAGATTCATACGAGTGTAATGTTCATATATCTTACAGCCAGTTAACAAAAAAATTCTTATAAGAAATGGTTAGTAACGTGTTTGAGAATAACAGGTGTGGTTCTCAGAGGTGCTGTAACACACAGAACTTGTACTGGTTGCACGGGCGACACGTAGGTAAGGCAGCGAGTTGTTGTGTACGCAGCAGGACCTGCAGCCACAGGTAGTGGGTAACCACGTGAGCCGAGCCAGCTCCCAGCCCCCAGAAGGTCGACTCGGCTCCAAGATGCCAGAGTACCTCTCCAATCTCGAGGACTTGGTGCAGAAGCAACACTCTGAGGCCATGAAGTCTCAGGGCCTGGAGCTCGTACAGCTTCTCAGGGTAAGAAATCTTCATTCAATTACATATTTACTCGGGTTGGATAACAAGTAGTGGCAACACTGTTATAATCTTGCCTTTAATGGAAAAGGAGATACAAGTTACATTCCTTCATTGCAGTTGCCCCCCATCCCTCCCATGTCTACCACCTTTTGCCACAAGTGTGTAAGGCGTCATACATAGTCAAAATAGCCAGCTCTGTTAATGTCCCCACAGTGACCACCCTATGATGTGGGCTTCTCTTATGTTGTACTACTCCATACGAAATGGTTCCTTCATTTTGGTGAATGAGATCTAAATCACACTGACTCATATCGGGTGAATACAGTGGATGTTCCAGTAAGTTCCATAGTCAGTTAGGTAGGATTACAGCATTAACAATGTGATGCCATACATTCAGGGGTCGATTTTAAGGAATTTTAGTACCTGTCTGACGGACAGGTTCTTATTTCTTCAAACCTGTCCGTAACACTTTCAACTCGCCTAGCTATTTAAAATACAATAACAATGAAAAAAAAATAAAAATTATAATTCTGTTTCTATATATTGTTGATGCACTATAAATTAATATAAAAAATTTACACTGCAAACTAAGTAGAATATATTTTTATACTAAAACTTATTGAACACTGATTTCAGTTTTCATTATACTCTTCAATCTTCATCGCTATCACTTTCATTGTGGGAAGCATCCATTTCCTCTTTCTTTTTTGCATTTGGTGCTTGAAACGGATGGCGTTTCCTTTGACTGATGTGCAACCTGAGGTTTATAGCTTCATCTGGGTCATAGTCACAAACACTTGGTGACTTCATTTGAATTCGCATCAGTGATGATAGAACGTTGTCCCCAAGCCGATTTTGCCAGTGAGAAACCATGTTCACAGTCTGCTATGAGCTGGCAGAGACAGTAGGAGATCAACAAGGCCAAGAATATTAGGGTATTCAACTTTGTGTTTTTCATTTAGAGCACTCGAACTTGCTTTTGTGATGTGCCTATTTTCTTTATAGATAGTTCTCTGGTGGTATGAATGTGTTTATCATTTCAAGCTTGAAGCCATTTCTAAAAAGAATAAGTGAAAAAATACTTATTGATATTACACTGGTATCTCCAAATGTAGCATTTGCATACAAAGTCTCAGGCCATGATTTGAAATTACAGATCTCAGCAGCTTGGAACAATTCTTTGCGGTGATTGTAGTTGTCACCTAGTCTACGTTACATGCAGTTTACTAGTACACATACCTCATATTTCTTATTGTCAGCACTCAAACCAGTACTATATTTTATCAAAGTTAACATCGTCATTGTTTTCAGCTGAAGACCATGTACATCGTCAAATTGTTTTAATGCTGCTATGGAGTCTTCCAATATATTTGTTTCCTTTTGGAAAAATAAGGACAGAGTGGAAGAGAATGTCACAAAAAAAGTGCAAAAACTGAACATGTTCCAGGTTACTGAGGAGATTCCTCACCAACTTGATTTATCACTTTTATTTCCAGCTTCAAATTTAATATTCTCTAGAACTGGATACAACTTGATAGCACCTGTTACAGCTCGTTTAACCCGGGAAAGCCAGCGAATGCCCCCAACTCGTGTAGGAGCACAGAAGTCAACACCATTTTCACAAGCTGCTTTCAAAATAGTTCTGTGAACTGGACTGTGGCGAAAAAATTAATATAGTAACTTCAAGTAGCATTCAAGCTTTGTACACAATGGTATTTTGCCAACTGCATCCTTCACTGCAAGTTCAATGCAGTGTCTAAGTGATGCACATTAATCAAACAGGGATTCAGCTGTTTAAATTTTGTCTGGACTCTACTGTGCATACCATGCATCACTGCTGCACCATCACTTGCAAAACCCACTAAGTGATCCTTAGTTTCTGCTACTCCTAAACCACAGTATTCTTCTAATACTTTTACAATGCACTCATATACCTGGGAAGCATTTGGTCTTTCAACATGTTTAACAGCAATGAAATCATTGCGTATTCTACCTTCAACACAGTATAGTACATACACAATAACTTGTTCAAGAACAGCACTGCCTGTAGTATCATCACACAAAAAATGGAGCAGTCTTTAAGTTTTTCTTCAAGTTTCTTTTGCTCAGCGTTGTCGATGAAGCTAATAAATTCATCACATTTTTTGTCAGTGATTTAGGTTTCACCAATATCTAAACCTTTCTTCTTGTTCAGCTCACACTGCCACTTGAAATCTGTAAATGGTCTTCCGTGTTTTGCAATTGCACAACTACTTCGAAAGAGAATCCTCATTTTTTCAAGTGCTTCTTTGCTTAGTGACTGAAGTTGTTTTTCTGCTACCGATTTTCCTGGTTTTGCATTTTTTGAATTTATTATCTCTGCACACAGTTTATAACACCGACTAACATTGTGTGAAGAAAAATTTTCTTTCCTGAAACTGCTGCAGCCAGTGATGAAAGAAGACATTTCCTGGAATTGTTCAAAAATATTGCAAAACATTACATTTTTATCAGAGTCATAACGAACCTAAGGAAATGTGACTGACTAAGTTTCTTGGTAATTTCTACGCTGTGTCATTTTGTCATATTTCTTATCATAACATTGTTTATCAGCATCGGTTTGCTGTTTTTTTTCCGGAAGGTTTCGACACGTTTGGCAGATGTTTCTACATACTGCAATTATAACATTTACTATGCACTACTTCAAAATAAATGGTAAGATTTCTTTATCTGAAAAGTAAATGAAACAACAAACACAAACACCAGTAAAAGCGACACAATAAATTCATACGGGCCACCCACACTGCTGGAGTATTGCACACTGAGCTTAGAAAACCCGACTGAGGCATGGCTACTGATGGCTTATCTAGGGCTGGATCTAACACCACTTCTTTTTTTTTCTCCCTGAGCAGGATGTATTTTGACAGCTGAAGGGGGAGAAAGAAAAAAAGGGGCAACACAACTCCACGGGTGGTGGGCAATGTGTGAAAAAGTGTGTGCGCAGCCTATAGACTGCTTTCCAACACCTACTCTGTCTAGATTTTGTAACACTGGAATGTAGGCTGGATATGTTTCTTTTCAGCACACTGCCGGCATAAAATCACTATTGACGACAGTACGTGTAATGAGGAACTGCTTTTTATATGTCCCATGTCTCGGCCAGCATCACAAAGAATTAGTTTCCAAAAATTTCAGGAACTAGAAAATTCTCGCCCAACAGATTGGCAAAGTAATTTTCCAGCCTTTTGCCCAAAGTCCCAGAATCCTGCACATCCCTTAAAATGATATCTAGTTCTCTGACCATTTTTTTACCTGTCCAATGGATAGGTGAAAAATTACATTCACCTGTCATTACCGATTTTTGCCCATCCTGGGCGGCGGACAGGCATTGAAGTCGAACACTGGATACATTATCATGAAGGATGATGGGAGTCCTTGAGAGGAAATATCATCACTTTCTCCTAAGTCTGGGACAAAGGTGGTGTTCCTAGAAGTTGCAGTAGTAGGCTGCATTGACTGTCTGCCTGTGAGAAGTACAGCATGGTGCAGAAGTACCCCATGGATGTCATATGCCACAATAAACATCACCTTTACACCTTGTGCAGGGCATACTTTCTTTAGATGATGTGATCCAGAATGCAACCATTCACTGGATTGCTGCTTCAAATGTGGTTCTTACGACCGAACCCAAATCTTGTCCATGGTTACTGTCCTTCTAAGAAAGTCTTTACCCTCTCTTTGGTGGCAGTTTAGCGCTTCCTGTGCAAATGTATAATGATGCCACTGTTGCACTTCTGTGATTATGGGGTATCCAACATGCTGAAATTTTCGATAACCCAAGAATGTCATGCAGAATGTGGAGCACTGTTTCGTGGCATACACTTACCTCCATGGCTAAGCTGCACACACTCCATTGGTGACACACTTATAGCAGGGAAGTAAGAAGCCGAATTGTACTGTTGTCAGTTGGAGGTCATCCTGAATAGGAGCGATCCTGGATGGCATTCCTGCCTTCATGAAACTATATTCCCCATTGTGCCACTGTACGCTACATCAATGCTGCATCACTCATGCTTCACGCGTCCCTGAAACACTTTTGTACACTCATACCTACTATGTGCCACTTCAATTTTGAACTACACTTTTTATTCTTTTGTAAACATATTGTTGGGTCACTTCCACTCTCCTCTACTTCAGGGCACTGTAGTAGGTACTTAACTGAATAAATCACAGCCGTTCCTGCTCATTATATTTTCTCATCTGACCTTCATATATCTGCAATGGAAACATAGTGACTCTGAGACTCATGCCTCTGATGTGTCAGCAGTAATGTCATTACTATTTATCTAACAGACAGCAATCATATGGAACTAGGTGCTCGGACAATCATAAGAGGAGGTGGAACTCGCAGTGGCAGTGTCAAGACCATCCCGACGGAAAAGTGAAAACTGAAATCAGGATGGCTGGCCCAGGAGACAACCCCGGGTCCTCCCAAATTTGATTCCAGTGTGTTTCGACAGCCTCATCTAGCTCAGCGAAGCAAAAATAAAATGCTCTATAACGACATGTTTTGATTACTGAAACTGCATGGTAAGCCTGTACTTGACAGGTTTATTTCTGCATCTCAAAGGACCACATTAGGTTCATATTTATGAACTTAGCCTGCCATCTCTGAGGTTCCCTGTCCATTCCCAGGTTCCATTAGGTCAGGAAGTTTTCAGATGGGATTCTCACCAGGTAAAGAGTTCACTGTAGCGTAGGGGCTTTTCTCTGAGTATGTCTGTTTCCTTTCCTACTTCACTATCACTCTCCAACCTTGCCTCTTCTTGTCCCAGGGATTCTTCAGTCTTTATAAACAATAGTCTATTTCACAGGTGGGGCAGCATGGTTCACATGGCAACTGCCTCCACTCATCTCATTCATGCTGAACATGTCTCATGTGAAAACAAATACATTGATGTTTATATCTACAGTAATAAGGTAGGTCTTTGGATAAAGGTTCAATATGAAGGGACAGTCTTTACTAGCCAACAGGCCCACAAGCCTTATGGTAAAAGAGTAACATGTAATTTGACAGCAAAAGAAAAACTTGTCTTTTGCAAAATCCTGTTAATGCCTTTATGTATACTTGGTTCAGAACTAGTAAAATAGGTGATTAAGGTTTAAAACTAAGCACTTAGACTTAGTATGACTGTAGCACATTGAGAACAGCCGTGAGGTCTTGGTTAGTGACTTGTCAGGTCTGCACACAATGGCGAAACAACGTCTCCAACTTAGGAGGTGGTATGCCTTTAGGATGGGTATGCCTTTAGGATGCCGTAGATGGGGGGGGGGGACCTTTAAAGGCACACATTATTGCTGCTCTTATAAAATTTAGTTTCAGTGCAATCAGAACCTAAATTATACAATGCAAAAAAGGTAAGAATTCCAGAAGCAAAGATCTATATAAGTATCATGCATACACTATAACAATTCATTAGAGATTGTATACAATATACTACATCTACGCATCTTAGTGAACAAAAAGAGTGTGGATTCCCATTTGCTCTAATTCTGGCACCCATTGTACTAAATTCAGGGAGGGTATACCCTGACCTCCCCTTTCCTAGTTGTTACGCCACTGCTGACGTAGACACCAGACTCTTGAATGTGCAGCGTATTTACCTTTGTTACAGTTTCTGCAGCAGTGTTCGTTTCAAGTCTTGTTGAATCTTGTTGTGTTGATTTACCAATGTTTTTATTAAACTAGTTGAGAAGTAAAAAATTTTTTTTGCTGACATTAGCAATAGAATAGTGTATATCACCATATTACCATCACATTTATAGTCCACCTACCAACTGCAAGTACAAGCAACAGGGACAGAAATGTTTGAACTTGGGCGTTGAAATGGCATTTGGACCCATGTTCGTTGACAAGGTGGCGGCAAGACTGGTGCACTGGCTTTCTGCAACAGTGATCTTGGTTGAATTCTTATTGGGACCACACCCAGATTTCCCCATCTCGCAAACATAGTGCAAATCGCCACTGGATTTTCCGAGGGTATTCTCTTTCCTACACCACTGACTTCAATCACCACTCTATCCCAGGGTCTCCCTCCATTTCACGCTTCAGGGATGATATGCATCTACTCTAGAGCTCACAAGAAGGCGAGGCTTTGGAATGTGAACACAGTGGCCCCAACAAAAGATCTGCAAGTTTGCCACCCTCCCTTCTAAATTGTTTTGTCAAAATTGAAAATATGAGTTTGGGAAAAAAAAAATTTATGATACATGTTTATTCACACACAAATATTTTTATACATAAAAATTCACTGCACAAATGTTATGTTTAAAGCATAACTAATTATTTTGAATTTTTTGTTAATGCAAAGTATGTATCATAATCTTTTCACACCCATGATTACTTTATAACAATGCTGAAAACATTTATTTTTTCCGGAACATTTTCAGTGTTTTACTGGTGTTAACAGCAAACTGTTATGAGTGTTGGAATCTTACAATAATTCCAGTTCAATGTTTATGTGCCTAACATGGGTTGCGACTTGAGATAATAATTAATATATCTGTCCATACACTTCTTAGACACATTTTTGTTATCACACTGATATATATCTCTCACTTCACTGCATTATAGTATTTCCCTTCTTTTTAGATTGTTCTGTGATACACTATCGGGATACACAACCATATCTCGAACTCGATGCTGAATAGTAATGACTTATTTTTTTTTTTGGAATGACTAGTAATTTGGCTTTGCCTTTATTGTGGAATCACACGTTCATTGAGGGGGTTTTGGTTTGTAACCCCAACCACCATAACCATCTCTTCAGCTCCTTATTGTGCAAGTTCCACATCAAAACTCGACACCATGTGGGTACATCCCCATTCTACGCTAATTAATTCACTGAAAGCAAAAGTGTCACTCCTGAAAATTTTTAACACTGGAAGAAAAAGTTCACCAGATAGGTAGCAGGATTATAGACCAAAAGATAACTTGAGTGGATATGAAAATATTATTTTGTAGTTTGATTCTAAAATAAAACTTAAATTTGCACCAGTTTTACTGTTAACAGACACAACTGGAAAACCTTTTTTTAAAGTTGTTAAAATATATTTACACTAATACAAGAATTAACTTAAATGGTAAACAGCGGTTGAAATTTACTAGATATATACTTTTTTCAGATTAAAATATTAACGTTAACTGATAAAGATAGCATTAAAGTTCAATTGTTTCCCTTTATTTGTATTTTCCCTCGATTTACACCATTTTGCATTTGTCCCTAGAAAAAGTGTAGAGTAGGGGTTGTACTGCTATACACTGTAGTAGTATAAAAAGTTCCTTCTGGCAGAAGGGTACTTGGATATGGATTGTGGATTGTCTGTGCCAGGTGTTCCTGCCACCTCAAATGGTTGCCTAATGATTAAAAAATTCCAGTTTTCCTGCAAAATGTTTCACTTTTGCTTCAAAAATTCCCATTTTGCCACCAAAATTTTCCTTCTTACCCTTGAAACACCACAAAATTTCCCCAAAATATTTGAAAAAATTACTTGCAGCTCAATGTAAGAGAAAAACTTCACCTGCAATAAGCAAACAAAATATAATTATTAATAACATTATTTACATATCTGAATTTAAAAGTACAGTATTTTATGTTTAAAAATCTAAAGGCATATGTATACTGTTACATAAAATTGGACTCATTTATGTATCTGCAGGAGGCGGAACAGAACAACTTCAGCCCAGAGGAGCTGCAGGTGGCCATGAGCCACTGCGGGGACAAGAGCCCCATACAGTGGCTGCAGGACAACTGGCGCAACATGATTGACACGGTTGTCACCCTTGCTACCAACTATGGCCATGAACGCAAGGAGAATAATGTGGGCACTGTGTCCGTCAAGGAGGCCCGCGATGCCCTCCGTCGGCACAAGGGCAACATTTGGGCCGCCGTCACCGAGTGTGTCGAGCAGCGCCAGAAGAACGTATGTAGTACTCACCCACATGTTTGTTTTACTGTACAGTAAAACCCTTAAAGAAGTTCCTTTTAAAAAGTTTTCCTACTTGATAATTTGGCACCTGGTCTATGAACACCAAAGTAATTTCACCCTCTTTAATATGTTTTTCTACTTAACAATCCTAAATTTTTCAGTCCATTCAGAAACTTCTAAAGAGAGTTTTGTTATATTCGAATGTATGTTGAACCTGATCAAGCTTTTACTAGATCAAAAAGTAAAAACTAGTGACTTTTTCTTGACAATCATATGTTATGATTGCAAATAACACTGATGGAGATTGACCGTATTAATAAGACTCTGTCATAATAAGATTTTTGTTACGGCCATTAAAGGTTTTGCAACTTTGTGACTTTTTTTTAAACTTCTATGACAATTTATTTTATTCATGACTTTTGAAAACTTTGCGACTTTTGTGATTCTTAAATGAAAACTTTGAAATCAAAATTATAATGACAATTAAAATTAAATTATTTGTTTATGAAATTTAGACAGTCTCCATGCTAAGTGCAGCATAAAAAGAGGTTCAGGATCTAAAATTGTGATTTTTGTTTTAAAGCAAAGTTTTTGCTTTGAAGTTTAATCAGATTTACATAGTTCGCACGTGTAGGGTATTGTGCATTTTTGTGTGAAAGACTACTGGTAAAACATTTCTTTTTTAAGCACAGAATACAATCTATACATTTTTGGTGATGATACAGTTATGTGTTTCATACTTAATTTTAATAGATGAAATATATAACTAATGTGGTTTAAAGAAATACAGTAAAACTATGTTAAGAGTTTTTATTTAAGGTGCCAGATACTATAAACTTATTTCATACAAAAAGGCGTGAGTGAGTGAAGAGATTTGGGTGGCTCTTAACATAGAGGTCTTGAGAGACGACATACAAAAAGGAAAAATCCCCTTTTTCATAGTGTATTAATGACAGACATCAAAAAATTTGCTAATGCAAACATTTTATGACGAAACATAAGCCTGTCTTACAACAAAGTCAACTCTTGAAACTACAACAACCTTTCAAGATTCCCATGAAAAGGGTAGTTATTTCAAAGGGGTTGTTATTGGAATTTGGACAGATTCTGACCCACTCCTGACTCCTAAACACAAAATAGCATCAAAATTTTACTTCTGTAATTTTTTTTTGTTTCAGTAGCAAAATTATACGTTATATTTGTTAAATACAGTCAAATGACGCCCATGAATTAACATGTAGGATCTACATGCTTGTAACTGTAATGTCAAATTTGACTTATTTTGATTGACTTTGACACCCAAAAACTCAGAAATTGCATCAGTGTTCAGTTATTTCTGGAGCAAAAATAGTATGCCGTTTTATTGAAGTATTAACTTATATTAACATTGTGACACTTCCGAGATAAATTATACCCTAGATGGACATATAAATCCTTTCCTTGTCGCCAAAAACTTTAAACACAGCATGCAGAGCAACTTTTAGCGAGCACAAACTATATTCATTGATTTCTTGCAGGAAAATCAGAGGATTTATTCATTTAAATGTTAAATTATTATTACAGGTTCATTAACTGGTCTTTTGCAGACTTTATACATACTCAACATAAGGATGGAAGATGGTAAAAGCTGAATTTTTTTAATGCAGTTGCAATTAGCATGACTCTATTTGTTGTTGCTTCGACGAATGAATGAGCAATGGAACCAAGCGACGACCTTGCCAAGGTGACTTGTGAGGGCAGCTGGCTTGCCCCGCCCTGGCAGCAGAGCTGTGTGTTCATCCTCCCGATCGATACTGCTGTTCCGGCACCTTACCTAGCGACTTCATAGCAGAGCATGGACTGCTTACCTTGCCTTCTGCTGTTGTCTGAATATTTTACCGGCAGTTAATAATAATTTTTGTTTTTACGTTCATCAAGTATAGTTGACTATAGGTGCCTTTTCATGCGTCTTCTTGAGCAAAATATAATATTTGTTGATACTTTTCAACCACTTCGTAAAATGGCTTGATCTGCTGCAAATACACACTTTAGCTTACTGCAATTGAGGTTTCGCTCGTCTGCCTACCAGATTATTCTGGTAGGTCATCTAGAGCCTAGCCCTGTGTGGGTCAGCAGCAACGAACGTCGCAGCGGATAGTTCATGTATCAAAGAAAATATTGCTCAACTGCCACTGCGTCTTGGGATACTGTGTGGTAGTTGTTCCATGTTGGTATAAGCTGTTCACGGTAAAGTGAGTACTTTTGAGGCCCTAATTACTTTTTCCGTTGAGTCATTTTTTTAATCCTTTAACCACCTTTTTAAATAAATATTACCATGTAAGTAATAAACACAGTGTGTATATTCCACCGCACTCAGAATTTAATGTCTAAGGCTAAAATAAAATATATACACTGAGGCGACAAAAGTCATGGGATATCTCCTAATATCGTGTCGGACCTCCTTTTGCCCGGCAAAGTGCAGCAGCTCGACGTGGCATGGACTCAACAAGTCATTGGAAGTCCCCGGCAGAAATATTGAGCCATGCTACCTCTATAGACGTCTATAATTGCGAAAGTGTGCCGGTGCAGGAGTTTGTGCACGAACTGACATCTCGATTATGTCCCATAAATGTTCGATGGGATTCATGTTGGGTGATCTTGGTGGCCAAATCATTCGCTGGAATTGTCCAGAATGTTCTTCAAACCAATTGCGAACAGTTGTGGCCCGGTGACATGGCGCATTGTCATCCATAAAAATTCCATCTTTGTTTGGGTATATGAAGTCCATGAATGGCTGCAAGTGGTCTCCAAGTAGCTGAACATAACCCTTTCTAGTCAATGATCGGTTAATTTGGACCAGAGGACCCAGTCCAGTCCATGTAAAAACAGCCCACACCATTATGAAGCTACCACCAGCTTGCACAGTTCCTTGTTGACAACTTGGGTCTATGGATTCGTGGGGTCTGTGCCACACTCGAACCCTACCATCAGCTCTTACCAACTGAAATCAGGACTCATCTGACCAAGCCACGGTTTTCCAGTGGTCTAAGGTTCAACCGATATGGCCACGCGCCCAGGAGAGGCACTGCAGGCGATGTCGTGCTGTTAGTAAAGGCACTCAAGTCGGTCTTCTGCTGGCATAGCCCAGTACAGCCAAAGTTTGCTGCACTGTCCTGACGGACATGTCCGTCGTACATCCCGCATTGATTCTTGCAGTTATTTCACACAGTGTTGCTTGTCTGTTAACACTGACCATTCTGCGCACACGCCGTTGGTCTCTGTCATTAAGTGCAGGCGGTGTCGGCCACTGCGTTGTCCATGGTGGGAGGTTATGCCTGAAATTAGGTATTCTCGGCACACTCTTGACACTGTGGATCTCGGAATGTTGAATTCCCTAACCATTTCCGAAATGGAATGTCCCATGCGTCTAGCTCCGACTACCATTCCGCGTTCAAAGTCTCTTAATTCCCGTCATGCGGCCATAATCACGTCAGAAACCTTTTCACATTAATCACTTGACTACAAATGAAAGCCCAACCAATGCACTGCCCATTTATACATTTTGTACGCAATACTACTGCCATCTGTATATTTGCATATTGCTATCCCATGAATTTTGTCACCTCTGTGTATATTGACTATTATTCCAAATGAGATGGCTTTCTAAAGTGCTCACTTCACCGTGAATAGCCTATAGTTGCCTTCTCACTTTTATTTTCCTGCAAGAGTGATATGTCATCCTCCTCCTCATGGTTGGCTGACATTAATTATCCTGGTGACAGGAAGTGGTAATACTTTGACAATAGCTGTGGAGTGAAGGAAAGAGGGGGAAATAAGTCTCTTGTGTCCGTGGAAATGATTCACTTACTGTTTGGAAGAAATTGCAAACAGAAAGGTGTAACTGTTGGATACGCCACCGCTCCTCTCCTAAGAGCAAAGCAAAAAAAAAAGAACTCAAGTTTCCAGCTCACTGGGGTCAACCCACATGCTTTTCCCAGGGCCCAGGCCTCTCCAACCTCTTTATTTAATTGTCTATTGATATAAAAAAAACCAGTGTTACAATTCAAACCTATCCGTAGCTTATAGAATAACTTGTATGAAAACACAATCAAATAGCTATTCTACTTATAATTCCCTAAATTCTTTGGGATCCCAGTGTCGGACATATTGAATTAATTGTTCACATCTAAGCATTTCAAAGAACACTAAATAACTCGTAGAAGGATACTAAAAATTTGTAGTTAGGTTAAATACTGTAAGAGAGCAACCAACGAATATTGAATAAATGTCAGTAGATAGATTACGCCGATCAAAGGACAAGGGCTGGGGCTACAACTGTTTGGCTAGGCTGCCATCTTAGACGTCACAGCCCCCATCTTAAATGACGTTACAGCAGCCATCTTGTTTCCGTCCGCCAGAACACTGACTTTGTATCCTTCATTAGTTGCCGTCATTGTACATTGACACCTTTGTGGGTTCCAGCTTCCTGTTACTACTAGAGCACTGCAGATGTTGGCGATTGTACAAGGTTACGCACACCGTCAATCAGGGTATCGTTCCGTGTACATTGCCACCGTTCTTACTGTGTTTCTATGACACTCACCGTACAACAAGAGCATATCCAGTTTTTCTTCATTACTGTACATTACTGCACCAGCTAACTGTTAGCCGTATTATACTAGCACAGATATGAGACTACACAGGAACAACCAACAACATTGAGCACTGCACTGTGTGTCTAACCGACACGTATCTGCACTGCTGATGCACACATCACAGACTGTATCCCCACTACTACCATTCCTATCTCCGAAGTACTGTAGATTGAAATGTGCAACCATTCCTGTTATCCGTAATCTTGCACTGCCACATTTCTCATAGGGCAAGTAAAACATGCCTGTTCCACTTAAAACATACCACGTTGTGTTGAAAGGGGTGTCTGGATAGTTTACTGGAGTGAGGTGATCCTCTCAATCTGTGAGCTTCTTATGTGGGAACACTCCTGTGAACGATACAATACGACGTGTATTCTGTTATGTACATAAGTACGTATTAGTCAATCAGTTCGCTGTACAGTACCGTCGATACAATGTGTGCGAACATGCGTGTTTGTGTTAGCATTTGAATGTTTCACACAGTGTAATACCATTGTAGGTTCATCTGATTGTGGACACGATCAGAACTACGAATGTCCTTTATGTGTCGCTCATGGTTCACGACAGGCGTCTTGTTTCTTTGGTGGCTGTAGTAGCTGCAGGTCACGCGTTCATGTGCGTCACAGTGGTGATGCAATTTACAGATACTTACGTTAGTTATATCTCAGCAAGCATTGGGTTTAGGAACCTGCAACCTCTTCCGTTATTCATAACTGTGCACCTAGTTTATAATGCGGCAGATAAACTATGTACGCTCCATTAAAATAAACATAACTTTGTGTTGAAACTTGAAAGGGGTACTACTTTCATACTTTATAGGAGCGTGTTTATCCATTCAATTTGTGAGCCCCTTATGTGGAAACAATTCTATGCAAACAGTTTGGCAATATTTTGTTCTCTCTCAATATTATTTCAGGTTGCAGCATTAGGTGAGACATACTGTATATATTTGTTGTTTACATAATAGCTGTTCCAAAAAAAAACTTGTGAGGTTATTTTGGTTTTAAAAATAGTGATCTGCTTACATAGTGGCTTAAAAGAAAATAAACTTTTAACAGCTTTCCTTACAGAAATCACATACAAAAGAACATGCAATTCAATTTCAACAGTGACTAGATTCAAAATTCTCTGCATGAGAGAAAAGAGGCACATTACCCTTCCATAATAAACACACAAAAAATTCTGTCCCTTCAGTTTTATTTTACAGAGGTTTTACTTAATTTGACACTTCATGTTTCATATTGAGTTTGAATTTCTCAAGTTTTACAACCCCTACCTGAATCCGCTCTTAGTGAAGAAAGTTTAAATTGTAATGACTTCATCGTTATTCCAGATCATTAATAGTCACACTGGATTCTGTTTGGCAAACTGGTTGTAACACAACTTGAAGGTGCAATTGTGTTACTTACATCATCCAACTTTGCCATAAAAAAATTCCATATTCTGAGCCTTGGTTAAGCAGCTATTTTGTGTGTTTGAGGGTTCGAAAAGCATGAACTGTAAGGCTGACACTATATTTTAATGGNTCTTGCTCACTCACCACTTGCCTGGATGTGACTTACGTGGTGACACTATATTTTAATGGTACACTAATAAAGAGAAAAGTATGATGTGTGTCTAAAGACAGCTTTGAAGTTTCTGTGTAGAAAATTTTGCAACTATAACTGATTCTAAAATCATTGTTTTAGCAAATTTTCATGCCAAAAAAAACCTTGGAGTCAAACTGAGAACTTAAAATTTGCCTTTGGGCACAAAAAATCTCTTAAATGTTTTTTGTATNACTATATTTTAATGGTACACTAATAAAGAGAAAAGTATGATGTGTGTCTAAAGACAGCTTTGAAGTTTCTGTGTAGAAAATTTTGCAACTATAACTGATTCTAAAATCATTGTTTTAGCAAATTTTCATGCCAAAAAAAAACCTTGGAGTCAAACTGAGAACTTAAAATTTGCCTTTGGGCACAAAAAATCTCTTAAATGTTTTTTGTATTTAGACGTCGCTAAAATATATGCAACTGTTTTTGAATCACGTGTTTTCTACCCAATCTTGGCAATGCAATTAATATGCCAGTCAGGCAGAGCCCTTAAAAAACTAATATTACTGTGTAATTGCTGAAGTTCTGTTAACTATGATATTTTGTTTCAGTATGCAGAGTTGTTCTCCCGTGGGAACTTTACACGGGAGGACATCGTGACGGTGCTAACTGCCAACCACGGAAACATAGAAGCTGCATATTTGGAACTCAGCAAAACTCAGCTGAAGCCATTCCTAATGCGCATCTGGGGGCCTCCAACAGGCACAGACAATGAAAGTGGCAACATTGAGGCGGAATCTTTAGATAAGCTGTACATTGCAGAAGGTGGAGCAGCTGCTAAGACACACTTCACTGATGAGGGTATGATGCATTTCACTCATTCTGCAAAAGAGATGGACTTAGCACTTTAAATGTATTTCACTCTAATCAGAAATAGTAAAGAAAGTTTTATCAATATATGTTAAGTAATATACGAGTTATGTTCTTAGACGCACTGGTGAAACAACAAATAAACTGAATTCCTCAAGCTCCTCTTTTGCTCATTATGAAAGGTCATAAAAATATCGCAAGATGAGCAAAAGTGAAACTGGACATAACGTAGGAGCAAAATTAGTTACATCTATAAAATAAAACATACTGCCAAATATTTTTTTTTTGTTACCGAAAAATAGTTTACAGTAGTACTGTTACTTTTCAGCTTTTTATTGTGGTGGTTTGACCACGCGTCGGTCAGCCTATCTCAAGTGTTTCAATTTTAATTTTTCTAATTTTTCACCATTTTAAAAATATTTATTTTTTGTGCAACTTACTCTATGCATTTATATCTAAAAACCAGCCGTCATTTATTTTGATCATGGACAGTTTACAGATGGTAATTTGCATAAATGATGACATATTTTTTTTTTTACTTAGATACTTGAACCTTTAAGCACCATATTCAGTGAGCAAGTGAGTGAAGAGATTTGGGCGGCTCTTAACAGCGAGGTCTTGAGTGCTGATGTGGGTGAAGTGAGGTGAGAATGGAGCAGCACCGAAATGAAGGGGGAGGGGAAATGGGAGATCCCAGAGAAAACCCGCAGACCAGCAGCATCGTCTGGCACGATTCCCACTTGCGAAAATTTGGAGTGAACCATCCGGGGATTGAACAAGGTTCGCCCTGGTGGGAGGCCAGCAGTCTAACCGCTCAGCCACCGTGGCCCCACCGTATTCAGCATTTGAGTAAACTTATTTGTATTGTTACCACTTGCTTTAATTTTCCTTTGAGATTTAAAATTGAGCACAAACTTTTGTCACCATTTTTAATTCAGAGGTGTACTGTTGAAGTGAGGAATGTCTAAGAATTGAAACACATTTTAAATTTTATTTTAAACCTCTCTACTGGTAGTCTGTGTACACAAGGAATGCTTTATTTAACTTCTGTGAGCTCATAAGGTTCCTATTTTATGCAGTTTCGACAAAGTTTATAGGTACTTAAAAATCTGAGATTGTGCTAGGTTGAAGTCCTATTACTATTGGTAGTGGACTTCGAGATTAAGCTGTTGGTGAAGGAATAGTAAGAATAAAAAGTGAAAAATTAAGCCAGTGTAGTTTGTGTGTGTGTATATATACACATGTGTGTGTGTAAGAGAGAGAGAGAGAGAGAGAGAGAGAGATAGATAGAGATAGAGATAGAGATAGAGAGAGAGATAGAGATAGAGAGATATATAGAGAGAGATAGATAGAGAGAGAGAGAGAGAGAGAGAGAGAGAGAGAGAAATANTAGATAGAGATAGAGATAGAGATAGAGATAGAGATAGAGATAGAGATAGAGATAGAGAGAGAGATAGAGAGATATATAGAGAGAGATAGATAGAGAGAGAGAGAGAGAGAGAGAGAGAGAGAAATAGAGAGAGAGAGAAATAGAGAGAGAGAGAGAGAAACAGAGAGAGAGAGAGACACACACACACACAAACTCAACTTACCATGTTTACAGACAGTNTAGAGAGAGAGAGAAATAGAGAGAGAGAGAGAAACAGAGAGAGAGAGAGACACACACACACACAAACTCAACTTACCATGTTTACAGACAGTGTAAGTGTACTTCTTGTTTTAAGTATAGATAAAAAAAAGATAATAATAATGATGACCTTGATGATGGCTTAGTGACAGCACAGAAATGGGAGGGCAAGCTGGGCTGCTGTGTATAACAACTCCAGTCAGGACTAAAAAAATTCGGAAAAGTGACACTTTAGAAAATGAACCATGTGAACTCTTTTGACACAGTTCTAAAGGCATGTTTCTTGGGACATGGTTATGCAAAAACAATAGAAATGGGAGTGATGCATCAAGGTTCCACTGAGATTTGTTTACTAATCAATTTCATTCATTGAAGTATGTTGTAAAAATCAGCCTCATCTGGAGCAACAAGTCAAACATACTGTTGCCTCTTTCTCACCAAAAATTGCCCCCACCCCTCCTACTTGCAGGGATCTTAGCCTGTCATGGGATCTGCCTACACAGTGTTTGGTGTAGTTTCACAGCTCTCACTAGTGGAGTGGCATGTTTTCCTGGACATTTGTTGAATTGTGGGTGGCTTACAGCTTTTAGGTATGGCGGTTGAATTACCCACTGGCAACCCCCTTTGATACTTCAGATTCCTGAAATTTCTGGACAGATTCTGATGGGGTATGAACTATGTTCCGTTACCACACTGCGTTTCTTTGCTAATGGTACAAAGATGCCTGGAGGGCAAGGCATGTGCCAATGAATGAATGTGCTCAGCCAAACCACGTTGCATATCCTGCTTGATATGATAACCCAGCATAAGGGTGCAAGGACATTCTGGAACACATCTCTTTTCTCTTGGATGGTAATTGTGGGACATACCTAGGCAAAAATCTATTGGCATATTCTCTCACCAATGGGGATGTCTCTTCCACAGCGGTGTCAAATGCAATCTCCGTACCTAGCTAGCATTGCTCCTCTCCGGAGTCTCTAAGGAAGGGGGTATGCCATAGTAGGAGTATGAGACTGGTTTATTTAGATCTCAGAGTATGACACTGTGCGTCACGTACTATTACCCATTAATGATCTGTATTGATGATCACTAGAGGAGGCTGGGCCTACTGTTCCCAAACCTGCAGCCAATACATGGACCAATCTCATACTGGCAGGGATGCAAGTTTAATGGTTGGACTCTCTTTTGGTGAGAAGCTGGGTCCTACATATACCAAAAATGTGCCTGCTGACAAGTGTCCTTCATTGAGCTAACCTCAGGGTAGCATGATAACATTGGTCCTTGCTAGCAGTGGAACAAAGCTTCATGGTTCAAGGTTGCATACTATGGTAAATAACCACAGCATATTTACACACACTCTTTTATTTCCCTTAGGGCCCCATGGCTTAACCCTACATCCTGACTTACACATGACGACTTGTCTAACTGGGGAACTCTTCATTACTTTACGCTTTGTCTCTCTATGGCTTGGGATGTATCTGAAGGCTGATGCCAAACTGTCAGGAGTGGCACTGCACATGTGTCTGCAATCCCCAGTATAGCTGTACAAGGGTGAAGGCAGATGTAGACCAGACTAACAGGTGAGAATGTGGCACTACTACTATTAACACTCTATGTAGCATCACTGGGCTCCGCACTCCATTTTTCTCAGGCAAGACATTTGTCCTATTCTTGCCTGGTGATGTCACTGCCAGTTGAACAGTGGGGCCATGCTGGCTGGCTGCCTACAATGGGCACAGTAGAACACAGTGAGCAGGTATAGAGCTAACCACTCACCATACAATGGACTAAACCCATCACACAAGCGCTGAATTTAATTATTAACACAGTTTTAACAGTACATTTACTATCAGTCTATCAATAATATCTAAGGGTATCAATTTGGTAACAATTTTTTCAAGCTTATTTCTCCAATTGTTACACATCAGCAGTATACATCTGACAGAGATAATTGGGAGTTAGACAAACATGGATATACAAATTTATATTTTAAAAAAATCCAAAAAAATCTGCATTTTTTTACAAATTGGCTTTCTGCTCTGCAACCACCACCTTAATTTCCCATAATATCTAAGCCTATTCTAAACCACTTAAAATGATGGTGGTTTCCAAAATCTTGGTTTTGGGGTGGCAACCCCTTCCAAGAGAGGCATATTTGGGCTTTATTATATAAATTTGGTGTGAAGAAAAAATCTTCTCCACACCTGTTATTTGGTGGTGGCTGCACACCTCTCCTCCCTCCCCCCTCCCTTCTCAAAGCCAGGAAACTTGGTGTGCTCCATTGATGAAGATAACTACAGTTCTGAAGGTGACCTGGCTTATGTTTCAATGATCAGTCTCTTGGGCCAATGAGGAGTAGGTTGGAGTGTAAGCAGGGTGGTGGCCATGTCCATTGGCTGCGAGGATAAGTAAGGTTTGTCAGGTTGGTGCAGGTGAGCAGGAGATAAGGTGAGCAAATTTTCTGGCAATGATTGGGAATTGAGCAGAGGGGTTAATTTAGGGGGAGTAGGAAGCAGTGGAGAGATGACCAGAGGAACGTTGAAAGAATCAGGGATATACCTACCCAGCGGTGATGCCAGAGTTGTTGGTTGGAGACCAGTAGGGGTGGACGAAGCTACAAAAATTCAAATTCAAATATTTTTAATATTCTGCTTTGTATTAGAAATAAAAAAATTTACTTCGAACTTAAAAAAAAAAGTACTTTTGGGCAACTTAAATTATTTATTATTATTTGCCCAAAAAACAAAAGAAGACGACGTGGTCTTAGTAACATCAACATCAAAGTTTTTATTTGACGTATGCCACACACATGGCTAGTGAATTATGAAAATAACCTCAACTCAACAGAATGTTCACAAATTAGTCCAAACAGCATTTCAGTGTAAAATAATTGTCAGTGTCTATAATTTTACTCACCGGAGAGCAAAACAAAATTATTGGGAAAAAAACTATTTATATTATGAAACACTTTATTCTTCCCAAACTTTATTCGGCACCGCAGATTCTAATAGGTAATAAATGTTTATTTCTCTCATGTCCAATAGCGACTTAATGCATTATGGTGTGATAAATAGGAGATTAAACTGCAAGTTTTACAAACTTAACAGTTGTGAAATTGCACCCACTGCAATTCAAATCTCAGTAATGTAATAAAAATAAAGCGGGAAATCAACAACTGTGTTTTATTTCACGCCATACAGTCAACAGTGTTGACTGTATGGCGAATGTGACCGAATGTGTGACCGAATCATAGAGCAGGTAATAAATGAATGGTACAGATGCCATGCTTATTTATAGAAGACAAAGATGGAGACCGAACAAAATTTAAATAAACTTGACACTCCACAACATTAACTCACATAATTTAATAATGTATACGTATGCAATGTAACTACTGGCATGAGCACTGTAGTTAATTATTTTGTCCAAGTTTTGTATGTTTCACACTTTCCTGGAATATTTTTGAAGTTTCTTATTTATAGTGTTATTTTGCATTTAATTCAAGGAATGTGCTGATGTGATGAAAAATTATTTTTAAATCTTTTATTATATGCTACTTTTAAATATTAGCCTGGATTAATTTTCAGTTTGTTATTTAGATGTGTTTGCTATGAAAGGCAATATGTGTTCTTACATAGTAAAAAACTAGGATCAAGTTTTTTTGTAAATCAGTGAAAAATACCTCTTTTTTATGTGCCTTTTACCTAGCATGTACAAAATATGTATTTATTAAATTTAAAAAAATTAATTGGTGCAATGTATACTTGTTAACAAAGCCCTTCAATTCAATATTCAATTAAAATTTGCAAATATTTTAAAAAATCGCTTTGAAATGAAATTTCCAGCTTTGCCCACTCCTAGAGACCAGGTCTCTACAGATATCTGGATGCTTGCCTTCCAGCAGGCTGCTGCTTCTTAGAGCTCTGTGCATACTTTCTGGCTGTGAGATCCCTGTCTTTAACAGCACCTTCTTTCTCATAGCACAGTGGTGGGGCATGCGGTAAGGCGTTAACACAGTCCCAGTTATGGTCGGGTGAAGACAAAACCGTGGCTATGTGTGTTAAGGTGGAAGGGGGCAGACCTCCTGGAGCTGTAGTGTCTCTTCCGATGCCAATGCTCGGGACAGTCTCAAAGATAGGGTGATAACTCTACTCCCACTCTGTCAGAAACCCAAGAGAAGCAGTGCTACCAGCTAGCAACCAAGTGGATAGTGGTGAGCCCCATTCCAAACCCAGAGGTGTTAGCCGAGGCCAGGAATTTCGCATGTGAACTCATTTGAACCCCCTGGGGGAGAGAAAAGCAATACTACAGCCTCCTTTGAGAGTCCAGAGAAGCAACACTCCAACTTGCATCCAAGTCTTGGCAAGAGGAGGGTAGTGGGCCTTGCTCTCAATCACAATGCTACCATGAGAAATGGCAGAACCAGTTAGTAACAAGGTGCTTAGCTGAGAGAGGGACAGAGGGAGAGGAGGAGAGGAAGAATGGGAGGGGGAGAGAGTGAGTGCAAGAGGAGGGAGAGAAAGAGAAGGAAAGAGCAAGGGGAAGAGGGAGAGAATGAAGCAATGTGTGCATTATGTGCGACAGGGTTCCCAAAATGTGCTAAAAGCCTTAAGGGCTGTCAGGGTAGGCCAGGCCTGGGTATGGAGAGAAGTGATGGAGATAAAATGAAGTAAAAGGCAGCACTGAAGTTAGAAGCCTGAGAAAAAGTGAAGTATATGAGTTTATTTGAAAATACAGTGGAACTTTGCTATAACAATTTATAATGGCAAGATAAATTATCACTATAGTGAATTACCGTTATAACCAAAAATTACTATGTAGTATAATTTCATGCAGTGTTATCGTACATTCACTTAGTAGGCACATTATTTTTATGTTCTTTTAACGCTCTTATAAACATGGAAGCTAACAAGTTTACCTTGAAATACAATGTGTAGTGCATCTGACAGTGGCATTTTCCACATGTGACAACCATTCACGTAAAGATTATTGAAATGACAATAATTGATAATCACTGACAATTAAGAAAAACTTTTATTTTGCTGCCCCTCATCAGCAGATGCATGCAACAAAGACTGAAAATAAACATGCATCACATCTGCCTGAAACATTTGAATAATAAGGCTGCTAAATATGATGTATGTAATTGCAGGCATTTTATTTATGAAAATAGCAGTAGATTTATCTGTCATTGTTTCAAATGTAAACAATGTTGAAGGCTGACGGCTGTGTTTCCCTGTAGATGACGACGAACCTACTGTGGAGCGTAAAATATACTTTTTCTTTCCTCCACCCTGCTTTGTTTCCCCAGAATGGAACTCCGCCTGGCAACAGGGCATGAGACAACCAAGGTCAAGAGCGCGAGTGAATAGGCAGTACAGTATTGAAGGGGAAGAAAAGGAAGCCACATCCTTTTGTGTTCAGTGGAAAGAAAAGTTTTTGACATTATTTTGACCTTTCTACTGCAGGGCTTCTGCAGACAAAAAAAAAGAAACCGTTTACATGTGTTTCAACTCTAAGAAAGAGTTATGATACTATTGTTAATAGCGAGCAAGAACACACAGCGTAATAGCAAGGGAAACATCCTGCAGATCACAAGCTAGGAGCCCAGTGTGGCTGTGTGAGTGTTCGAAGCGAAGCAACTCCCTAGAGTGAAGCCTTGCAGCATGCAGTGGAACGACTAGCAGACAAGAGTGAGGTAGTCTTGAGTCACAAAGTGATGAGATGTGATAAGCGAGGTGGACAAGTACTCCATTGAGCAAAACTGCAAGAACTGCCCGTAGAGGGACATATTCGAAGGGGTATTATACCCTGTCAATCCAGGGGTGAGTGAGGGAGGAGAGCAGCATAGGGGTGAGGGCCAGCTAACCCACCTGCACGGCAGAGATGCACGGAGCAGCCCAGAACCCAGGCGGTGGGAAGCCTGCACGTTGTTGCCTGTATAGGTGAAGAGGTGACATTGTGTTGTGTGGTGGTTGTGTGACATTGTGAGGGGGTATGCAACAGACGCAGATACTCATAGGGTCACATATGTCGTTCATGGTACGTCAAACTGTATGCTTAAGAATTTGGAGTTGTTATGTGAACTGCTAAATCAAATTTGCAAGGATGCATAAATATGAAAACAGATAACCTAAGAAAAAGGTAAACAAGCTGAACATGTTGAGAAATTACTCTGAAATATAAACTTGTGTAATGAATTACATATCTTCAAATGTTCTTTCTACATATATTTACTCTAAACATTTATAGTTGTAGTAAATTGCATTTCACAGATTCATTCTACATTAATAGCAGAGAATAATGACAATTTTTACTGCATTCATTTTTCATTACATACTTGCATCAAAGGGATGCTCATTGTTTATATTGTAAATGAGGTGTACTTAGTTAACATAAGTTTTTACTCTAATTTACAGTATTACTAAATGATGTGGGTAAAGTTATTAATTTGTATCAGCAGGCATTTGTAAATTCATTTACATATTACTTTACTATAAAATACCATGTTGTATTTTATACTTTATGGAAGTTAAGTCTTAAAAAATAATATGTAATGTAATTTTAATAATTACAGTTTTTAAAACTTTTTTGTGCAAATTAAATTGCTTGTGCATCCTCTTTCATCTTAGGAATAACACCAGAGAATCATTTCTGGGATTTAGGAATAATACAAGAGAGCAATTTTTTCAATGAATTAAAAAATGTAAAATAGAGCCATCACATATTAAAATAACTTTCCATTAAATATTAAGAACTTGAAATTCATGCTTGTTTTGCAGATGATAGTGTCTCTGTAACCGACTTTGTGGATGCACGCTCAGATGTGGATGAACTGACAGACGAGAGCAAAGCGGTGAGTCCAGTGTCCGAGTCTTTGTCTGCCTTGGACTCGGATGATGCAGCAGCCACCGGTCCATCCAAAACTCCTTGTGCCCAACAGGAGCATCACGAGACACAGGTATGTGAGGGTAAGAGCTTAGCCAGAGATGTGCGACACAACACTGATGGCTCTTCTCATCCAAAAAGTGGGGCGGAAGTTTCACAACCTGATGCAGCGCTCAATATGTTACTGAAGATTTTAAATATTGTCAAAGAAAATGAGACTGAAGATGTTAACATTCCTGAACTTGAAGGTCAGCGAGCAGCAATATTAACAACTCTCAATAGCCTAGCTATCAAGCAGATGGATCTGATTTCTGTAGCAGAATCTAAACTACTTAAACCAACTACAGAAAATAAGACTGTTCAAAATGGAAGGGAAAAAAATTCTAACATCCAAGAGGCCTCACCAGCTGAAAGTTCAGATAGTGAAGAGCTAAAAAAACAAGAAACCTCAGAGGAGGAGTTGCACAGTCCTCTTTCGGACACAGAGTCTGATTATGATGAAGAGTATTCATCAGAGAGCACGGCTAACATTATTTTGAAGAATGATGAAACAAAATCACTAAAAGATAAAACTGCAGTTTTGTATGCAGCAGAAAATGAAGAAGGTGATGATGAAGATGAGTATGAAACAGAAGAGGAAATTACTGATGATGACTGTGAAGAAAGTTGCTGCAGTTCATCTACAAGTGAAAAGAGTAATGAAAACAAAGACCCAACTATTGAAAATCATGGAGGTTCACAACAAAGCAACGTTATGCTCACTAAACTAAGCACAACAGGTCAACTTTCAAACATTGGTAAGACAGGTGAGATAAAAAATTCTGAAAATTTAAGTAAACAACTTGAAAAATCAGATAAATCAAATACAGCAAAAGTATCTCAAGAACACGTGAATGATGAGAAAAAGACTCTGATGCAAAATGATTCAAAGATTCCTTTGCCACAATCACGAGCTGTTCAGAAGGGTCCATATTCTCACACAGTACAAAATTCTGACCAAGTTAAAAATTATCAACAGAAAAAAAACATTAATAAAACAGAGGTGAAGGCAGTCAACAAACCAGAGATGAAGGCAGTCAACAAACCAGAGGTGAAGACAGTCAACAAACCAGAGGTGAAGACAGTCAACAAACCAGAGGTAAAAGCAGTCAACAAACCAGAATTGACAGTATTTAACACAGTTAACAAACAAGAAGTGAAGGTTGTTACCAAACCCGAAGGGAAGTTGTCAAACAAACCAGAAGTGACGGTGATTAGTGCAACATCAACAAGTACAGCTTCCTCTAGTGTAACTAAAAATATGGCATCAAAAACTGAAACAAAGATACCAAAACTTCCTCAAAGAAAAACCACTTCTGTTAAATCAAATGAAAATAAATTTAACGTAACCACAAAAGCACGACTGCAACAGCCCGTCAGGCCACTGGATGTGAAACCCCGAAGTACAGTTTCTTCAAGCAAAGATCAGTCAAACATTACAACTGTGAAAAAAGTCTCAGTGGACACTTCCAAAAGTAATCTTCAAAAGAGGACCGAGACTGTAAAAGAAAAAACTCAAATACCAGCGACACATGGAAAACAACCTCCTTCAAAGGAAATGGTGAGCGAGCCTACAAATGGCTCACCAACAAGGGAAGGAAACCAAGAAATCACTGAAAATGGGACTGTTACAGCAGCTGTAACAACTGCACCAACCCCAGTAGAAGTTACAGCAAATGTGACAACTACACCATCACCAGTGAATGTTACAGCAAATGTAACAACTACACCATCACCAGTGAATGTTACAGCAGCTGTAACAACTACACCATCCCCAGTAGAAGTTACAGCAAATGTAACAACTACAACATCCCCAGTAGAAGTTACAGCAACTGTAACAACTACGTCATCGCCAACGAATGTTACAGCAACTGTAACAACTACACCTTCAGTGAATGTTACTGCAAGTGAAACTACTACACCACCGACAGAACATATTCATACTGATGAAACTGATGGGAAAGCTGAAAGTAAAGATGTGCAGGAAANGTGAATGTTACAGCAGCTGTAACAACTACACCTTCAGTGAATGTTAATGCAAGTGTAACTACTACACCACCGACAGAACATATTCATACTGATGAAACTGATGGGAAAGCTGAAAGTAAAGATGTGCAGGAAACTGAGGAATCTTCAGATAAGAGCTCACCCGATTCCTCGGAGCAGAATGCAGAGAAAGCCCAGCCTGAGAAACAGACTGAAGTATCGGACAGTGCAGAAGTAACCACACAAGAGAAATTTTCTGTTCAGAATGAACAAACTCAGAGAAGTTCTGAGCAAACAGACGATGTGCAGTCTGAGGTGAGATGCTGAGGCACATGATAATTTTACATGCATTATTATTATTATGCTGTGTACACTTACATTTGCAGCAACAGGTTACTTCGCTACATCTTAATAAACATACGTGTAATCAGGATAATTTGACCTTGTAGAAATATAAAAATTCTGTTTGTTGCCATTTTCAATTTTACACCACGACTCTGGAATCAGAATGGTGCCCACATGTGCTATTCTAATATCTCAGCATACTTTTCATACATACAGTTTTAAATAGTTTTCTATCACCATTTAAATTAACTAGTATAGCACGACATTTGTAATGCCACTAAAAACTATAAACTTCACTTGGGATAAATCCCTCCACATTTAAGCAAGAATAGCCACGCAAACATAGTGATGCAGATTAAACTACCCTCCTGATATTTGCATTGATTTGCATCTACAGAAATTTTTTCTCCTAATTAAACTTATATATCTGTCACAAAACCATGCTGAGGTCAACACCTTGTTACCTTATATTTTCTAGCAAAGTGATGCTACTAAGGAGAGATGGGTGTTTTCCCATATGGGAATTTGCATTGAATTGAGAGATTTTGGTTGGCACTTAACAGTGAGGTCTTGAGTAGAGGTGGAGATGCGCACAGGGCGTGCCGAGTGCGTCCAAGCACACCCTAATGACTGGCAAATTTATAAGTTTATTCTTGTGGTCTTTGATATTTATTTATTATTTTCATATAGGCATGCTGGTCTGTACGGGACATACTAAGGAATATGGAAACTGGTTTGTCCATTGCGTTTGGGCTGTATGCAGGTTGCTCCTCTCAGCCTCCCACGTAGCAGCTTTCGCAGGCTAACCGTATGTAGGAACCCCTGCGAGACAGGCAGCCCAGTGAACGACCAGTTGCAGACTTCAAGGGGCTTTGATTAAGCTTGTAACTGGTTATAACCCATACCAGGCACTCGTGCTGACAGTTTCAATTTTTATTAAAAGTGATGTTTGTGTGTGTTTTTGTAGTAAGGCTCTCTGGGTGATATTGTTCAACTTCAGAGCTAGTCTGCAGAAAAATATGCCTGCTCGATTGGGAGCAGAAACACAGGATTGCAAAATATGGTGTTCTTATAATATTTTATTTTTGCTAACTTTTAATAACTATAATGATTTTGAACTTTAAAATTAGTAATTTCCAGTGCAAGAAACCCCTCAATCTCTCACTTTATAGTGACCATTGGTGATTCTCTAACTGTGTAGCACACCCTAATGATGAAGGCTGTGAACGCCTATGGGTGGAATGCAAGAGTGGGGTCAACGGGAGTGACCAGAGATAACCTGCTAGCCAACAGCAATGTTGCCACATTTCCCACATGCAAAAATCTGGGCGACCGTGCAGGAATCAGATCTGGTTTGCCTTGTTGGGAGGCAGGTAGTCTTGCTACACCACCCTGGTCCTGATAGGAATTTGGAAAAGGTATTGCTCAATCTGGTAGAATGTTTTGTTAGTGGCTTAGAACTAAACTTTCTGCTACTCTGTTCCAAATGAGCCATCATGTCGTATCTTGGCATCAACGTAAAAAATACTTTGCTGAGAAGCAGTTCATACAGTATTTGTGTATGCATATGGAGTATATTACTAGGTGATAAACTACGTTCCATAAGTGATTACATCATCACTTAAAGAATTTCATCCTATACAAATACATAATAAGTTTTATATGTATTTTTCAACGCTTACTGTTTACGTCACCAATTTGGATAATAATTAACACATACAGTGTTTGGCCACATCTTGCTAGAGTATAGAAAGCTCAGTAGGCATACCTTCAAGTTTCATTACCAAATTTTATCAAGATATAATACAGAGATGCCTGTAGAACCTTATTAAAATTACCTCTCATGGTTTCCAGAAATGTCATTAAGACAGGTCGGTCACTATAGATATTTTGGACAGATCTTTACCCATCGTTAACACCTATACATACATTAAAATTTGCCATTTTTTGCAAATGTATGTGTGTGTTGGGGGTGGAGGGTCATTCAATTTTTATGCTATACTCAGCATCCCAGGATAACAGTCTATACATTTCCTACTTAGTGTAAAGTATACTTGCATCATGAGTGGACCCACTTGGATGTAATCTTGGATTTTGGGTTCTCAGTGCAAAATAAAAGGTGGCAACAATAATTTTAAAACTCTGCAGGTTCACAGTTTTAGCAGCAGTATGTACTTGTTTTAACACAGAAACTGCCCACTGGAGAAGCTTCGTATCATGTTCCTAGAAGTGCAGAGTAAAGGGAATAAACAAAAAAAATGGTGCTTATATAGAAAAACCTATCAAAGGAATCATGCATTATATCCCCCTATGTAAATTCTACTGGTGTACAAAATTAAAGCAACATACACAGTAAACTGCATTAAAATGCATGACAATGTTTCTGCAGAAGTTAGATTATTTTTGTAGGTACTCCGTTCAACATAAAACTGATGTAAACTAACAACAAACCTCTGAAGAAAAAAAAACTTAAAAGCAGGAGTAAAAGTTGTAATAATTACATGCTCATCAACATCATAGCTGAAGCCATATTTTCCCATCAATAGCGTGTGTGTGATCTCTGACAGCAATGTATGCCAGATAACTAGAGAGCTGAAAAATTTGTGAGTTCAATGACCTGTAGGTCAGACCTCACAGTTTTATATACTCTCATGCAGATATCAACTTTACAATGGTTGCTTGTTGTAGTAGTACAAGGCGGCGATTGGGCCTACAATTTATTGCATGTTTGTTATTGGCTCATTTATCTCCAGGAGGTGTCAAACAACATGTCGACCAATTGCAAAAGTAACAGGAATGTACAAGTTTGTGAATTCCAACTTGTCTCAAAATGAATCCGCTAATTTTTCGGGTCTCTACTGATAACATTGTGACATGATATATGTAAGGATCTCAAACGGAGCATAAAAAAATTGCTCCCAATCCTCTTGAAGCACTGTTTTTAGTATCTGGAAAGTGGTAGGAGGGGGTTGGCCTGAAGAAACTTGTAACCCTAAGAGATCCAAATAGGCTCTACTGTATTTACGAAAATCTTATGGGTAAGCAGGCCAGTTTATGTATGTAATATCCTTTCAGTGAAGGAAGGAAGTTGTCAACCAATGCTGTTCTATGCGTGCAGAGTAATCCAATAGGATGAAATCGAACCCAACAGCACTTCAAAACAAATGAACATAAAGTATCAAGATTTCATCTTTTTACTAATGGAAATTACACCTTGTTGGTTTGAGCAAAGAGGTTTTAAGACTTGTTTTTCAGTTCATTAAACCTTTTACCTCTATGCAGGTCTCTTTCCTGAATGTTTGTGGGCTGGTAGCATGTTCCCTATATTCTCCAAATCTGAACCCTTGAGGAATTACTACAGATACTGAATACCGACTCATCTGGTAATGAAACATTACGCCACTGTTCATCAGTACAGCTGATGTATTGACAGCTCCAATTCAGGTGGTTCCTTGTATGACCTCAAGTTGGTAGGACACATAATTGGTGTCATGACATAAAGGAATCCTTGCCCAAGGCTCGGGTATATTACACTACATATCTGGATAAAGACGTTTACACTGATGCCACAAGGTCCCATACCAACTGCTTTGTTGCTCCAAAGACCAAATGATGAGACTCTCCTTGTGATGTTGCTCTGTGTATTCCTATGAGATACAATTTCAAAATCTAAGAACTGCTGCAATTGTCATGACAACAGAAGAATGACACATGTAGCCACCTTGCACCTCCACCTTCGTGCCATAACAGCAGACTATTTGTGAGGTACACAATGATAAAAAAAAATACCCATACTGCAAAAGTTCCAATAACTGCATGGAAAGTATAAATTTGGTAGGTGAATGGGGGACACAAATGTATTGTATTTTTGCATTAATCCACATGCCATATATGATGGCATCCATATTCACTTTTATGTCATTTTCCATGCAAGATATACATATCAGTGGTGTTTTGATTTTGTGCACCAGTTAACCTAACCAAGGAGTCTACAGCAAATTCCTTTCTCACAACATGTGGATATGCAGGAATGGAGCTGCTCCAGTAACACTACCTCCCAAAACAAACACTTTAAAATTCTGCAGGAACTATTTACACTGATAGTCAAACACAGATAACTTATTTTCTCAGCACAGTTTTTCTCTCCTGTTTGACAGAGGCTAGTGCGACGGTTCTTGGCAGAAGGTCTGGTGGACTCCTACGAGCAGGCAGAGGTGGCAGTCAAACTCCTCGATCTGAAGTTTGAGCAGAAAGATGCACTGGGTGCAGCGCGGGAGTGCTGCACTTTCAGCTCTGCCATTGCCTACCTACAGCAGGACTGTGAACTCTGTGCCGAGAAGTATCCAATGAAGCAGGTAACAACGGCTGCTGTATGCATGTACGCAGCTGTGTGTGGGCATGTATGTGCAAATGCATAACAAAAACACAAACAAAATATGCTTTAAAGCTGTTCACGCCCATGGTAAAGTGAGCTTTTTCAAAATAAAACTCTGAAAAAAGCACTGCCCGTAACTACACGTCTACTACAGCACGTAATGGTATGCTGTCTCCTAGTTAAATTGGCAACAAATGAATAAATATAGTTCTAAGAGACTGCATTGTATTGGGAGTGTAATGTTTAAATTTAAGGCCACTAAGATAATATTTCTTATTTTATACACATAAGAAAAAGAACTTGCATACTATTGATACATTTACTTTCTAAAAAATTCCACAGTTTCACTTGGATACCATTTGAATGTGACTGCAATCAAGGCCATCATTCGGGGAGTTGCGATAGGTGCGGCGGCACAGGGCCTTGTACCGGTAAAAACTATTTATTTAATAAAAAATATTTAAATATTTGGCATTCGTTTCACGATAAAATGTTAGGCGTAAAGTGCAGGTGCTTGAGAGGGCAGAGCACATTGTTCGAAAGGTGATTGCATTGTGGGAAGGGGGGACAACTACATAATTTGGAAGGGAAGGTCCTCACAAAAGTTCTTGCACGTGGCCTCACTTTCGCTAGGGACTGTGCTGATGGCAATGTTATATTTACATATGGTAGAAGGATACAAATTGAGATGGAAAGTTGACCTTAAGAATCGCTTTCAAGCATGTTAAATTAATCGTGAACAATTTATACCAAGTGTTATTGAGAATAATTTTTATTTTCTCCCATTTTAAGCATGTCATGTACCGAATCTGGAGTTTGTTGTATTTAATTTACATGTACAAATACTCCACTGATAGCAAACTGTTAAATATGGTTTTGGAAAGGTACAGGCTAAAAGAGAACAATAATGACTTCTATCACACCAATTTAAACAAAGGACCTCATGTGTGCTTGGTTGATGGTAGTTGTAGTCTTGGTGTCTCTGGCTGTGTTTATACCAAGCTGTCTCTTGTGGTCGGCTAATATTCCATCCGTTGGCTTCTGTTTGAGAAGTCATTCATGACAGTAGTACCAAACTAGTGTTTCTGGCAGAGAGAGAAAGCAGTATCTTATTTCCCCTTATGTATGACTGATTAGACAGTTAAATAGTGTAACAGAATAACTGGCCTAAATAATTTCCTTCCCAATACATTAAAGAAAATGGATACAACACAAAATCAGTTTTTAGGTTTCAAGATAAAACTGGCCAAAGGATAAAATTTGAGAGCCATATCCAGTCAATGTGACCTCTCTAGTTGTGTGCGCATGGGCACTGTGCTTGGTGAAGGTAAAAGCTATACTAGTCATTACAAAAGTGGGTGATCTGCCATGCTCCGCCAGGCTTTTTGGAAGTTCATGACACAGCATGCGTCAATGACACATGTCGAGTTCTGCTCTAGAAGATGAAAACTGGTATACTGTCATCTAATGATGCCAAAATTCAAAGTTATAGTTTGTATACATATGTACAGTTGACTCACTATCTGCCATTTTTCAGGGGACTGTCAAAAAATTTCCATACATGCGGGATTTCAGTAGATGAGGGTTCTGACATGTACTCCAATAAAATACAACTTCTGACCTTATTAGACTTCATTTTGAGTATAATGAGAGCTGTACATTGTATATGAACAAAGTTTAGCTAGTAAACACAATAAAAATGGGAATTAAAAAAAAAGTATTACTGTAATTGTATTACTGTAAATATTACGTTAATAAAATTTCACCTCAACTCGTTTAAATTAAGAATATAACATCTCAAAATACTGTATATAATTGATTGTAATCCGACACCAAATGCAACCAGACTTAAAACTTTCAAACCCTATGAAATTGAAAATAATATTACACAGAATGCAAGTCAAATTTTGAATGTCCCACATGCACTCGATCAGCTGAGAGCATGCCGAGAGATTATCAATCAGGCAGTGTGCTCAAAGCGGCAGGCAGAGAAGGAAAAGAGGCGGGAGGATCACCTCTCCACGCCTCTACATGTTAGCAACACCTGGCGGGCGTGGCAAATGTCTGTCTATTAAAGTAATTAATTATATTCTACTGCAAAAAAAACTTGTAATTTTGAGATAGAAATGAATAAATAAGGCGATTATAATATATTTCTTCACTGTCTAATAATTAATCGTTCCAAACCACATGCTCTGATTTTCCGTGTCGTGAGCTACACTGCAATTGGGGTCGGTGCTTACTCATTATTAGACAACCAAAGGTGTCAAATAGGCCCCTTACATTTTATCAGTTTATTGAAAAGACGCGTGTCTGTTGAAATAAATAAATCTAGCAGGAAAATACTGAAAATAAACGTTACGCTTGATAATACAAGTCGCTCGATGTTCAAACAATTTTTGGCGACAAGGGGAGTTCAAATATATACTTCTGGCCATATCATTTTATTCGCAAAGATGCTGTCCATTGAGTTAAATGAATATTATGTTTTAAAATCATGTTAATTTTACGCCAGATATAATGAAACACCAACTTTATGGCAAAGAAAGACCTTTAATCACAAAAGAAAACATTTTTGCAAATAATAATTCCTCGTTAAAATATATTGTGTAACATTTCGAGGCAAAAGCATTTGCTTTGAAATACAAGTGATGATAGGTGCAACTATTTTGAGCAACGGATAATATTGATAAAATTTCTACGTTCTCCAGTAGCACATTTGCTCTGCGGCCGGCGTGTGAAGATAAGTGCGCATGGCCGAGAGAGAGAGAGAGAGAGAGAGAGAGAGGACATGCACCATGCCGCAGATGTGTTGGGAAGACATACAACACGCTTCAGAGCAGTGATAAACTGCGGCATGTGTGACGCATTTCACATCTAGTTACTAGACGTTTGCATAAACAACCAGGTTAAAAACTATAGTTGTGGGAAATCTTAGGTTACGGGAGCAAAATATGTTTTGATCAACGCAACAGCCGATAAACGATACAAGCAGTTAGCTTTATCATTATTTATATAGGAGTTTTGCCGGGATCACTGAAAATTAACTGTGGATATGGTTAATCGGTACACGTGTTTTCGGTAAAACGAGAGTCGACTGTAGCTGTTTGTTCCAAATGAACAGCTTTGGAATTGTTACATGTGGTTTTTCTAAATTTGGGGGTAATGTATTTTATAGTTCCTTGAAGTCTCATGAAAATCAGAGAGTTGGCATGATTCTCAGGCTAGTCTCAAAGTTAATTAGTAAACCAAAAAAAAAAAATTAGATTTTGAGCAAAGATTTTTATACAATGCATTAAGTGCAGTAATTGTTCATCTTGTTGCAGATGGTGTCGATGCTTAAATGTGTCCACCGATGCTGTAAGGACTGCACCAAGAACTACTTCACCGTCCAGATAACAGACCGTAGCATCAAGGATGCAGTGTGTCCCTTCTGTAAGGAGCCAGAGCTGGATGACGACGACGAGGCGCTGGAATACTTTAGCAACTTGGATATACTGCTGAAGAGTATTCTTGATCCTCCAGTTCACGAGCTTTTCCAGAGGAAGCTCCGAGACCGGACACTGATGCAGGATCCCAACTTCAAATGGTGTGTCAAGGTGTGTGAAAATAACAACCCCAAATTTTGTTGGAGCGTCTCAAATAACCACCACATTCGAGCTGTGGTAATTTTAGCAATATAAGAATTTTTTTTTAAATTATTTAATTTTAACAGAAAAAGTGTGGGGAAAATGTATTAAATTGGGGCAAACCAAACCTCAATTTATGGCCTTTGTTACAGATCAGAAAAGATTAGCCAGTTTCAAGGGAAATTCATAACCTTTGGAATTGAATATCATTGTATGTATAATAGCCCTACAACTGAGGCCTGTGGTGATCAGACCACTCACCTCGCACCATGGCAAACTAGTTACGATTCCCAGCAGGGTGGACCCAGGTTCTATTCCTGGCCCAGCCATCCTGAATTTTGTTTTCTATGGTTTTCCAAAATCACTCCAGGTGAATGCTGGGATGATTCCTTATTACAGGCCATGGCTTGTTTCATCTTAGTTTTGGCTGGGGGTTTTCTCAGGGCACTCCGTTGAACCTACACAAACAAAATTGTACTCTGCACATGCTTGTGAAAATCAATTCTGCAGCAGAATTTCTAGATTCAAGTTCTGTGTGGTTGATGTTTACAAATTCAATTTTACTTCAGAATTTTTTATTTATAAGTTGCAAATGATGTGACATAATCATCATGAGAGGGATAGATGTATATTTACTGCTTTAATTTTTGGATACCAATGTATTAAACTTAAGTCAATTTCTACAAAATGAGTTTGAGATTTTCCTGATAGGAGTTCCAGTACTAAATTTCAAAACCATAACTCCGATGGCTCAGAAATAGCACCACAGTAAAAACTTAACCCTGAAAAACTTACACCCTCAATTAATATATTTCTTGCAAAGGTTTTTGGTGGTTTAAAAATGGTAAATTTTAAAATTTAATATTCATTCTTTGTTAATGATTGTATAGAAGAAGGTGAATCAAAAAGCATTTGTAACATTTGCATGTGGGAAACATAATTGTGTGTCACTAAAATTTGATTCTTCACACATGCTGCTCAAACAAGGAAACTGCATTTTACAAAATTATATTCATTCTTTATTAATGGTTATATAGAACAAGGTGAATCTGTAAGCATCTGCCTAATATTAGCATGTATATATCGTAATAATGTAAAACTAAATTGTGATCTTCACACATGCTGCTCAAACAAGGAAACTGCAAGCTTGACAGAGTTTTCTGGTGAGTGTTCCCAAAACTGACAAGTAGGAAATTGTGCAGTGGGCAAGGTGAGCAGTGTGAATGACCTCAGCCATGCCAATGTGAAAAAAACCACATACATTTCCGATTCCTTACTGATTTTCGACAACTACCACCCATACCATGCCAAAAAATCCCTACCCTACAGCCTTGCCACAAGAACCAAACGTATCTGCTTCACCAACAGTGATCTCAACAAACAGTGTGAACAAATATCCAGATCATTTCTCGACAGGGGCTACCCCAGGCACCTCATCCACAACCAGATTCAGCAAGCCATCTCAAATAACGAAAGACAAACCAAAGTCAACAACTCTTATATACCCCTGGTGGTCCCATATCATGAAGGCCTAAGTAAACTCAGAATCATTCTCCATTCTGGATACAAAATTCTGGCTTTCTCACCACAAACACAAGACCTGCTCTCCAAACCACCCAGATTGGTCTTTGAAAGGCCACCTAACCTCCGCAACAAACTGGTTCGTCCAAAGCTGCAGCCTACCACAAATGTCAACCAAACGATCACCCCCAGAGGATCCGACCCCTGCAATAGTTCACATTGTGGCTCCTGTGACATCCACCAACTCTCAACTTCTTTCAATAGCAGACTCGCTAGCCGTACATACCCCATCCCAGGCAACTACAACTGTGCAACAGAAAATCTGATTCATCAGCTACAGTGCCAACACTGTAATGCAGAATAGATCTGCCTCACCACAAATACACTCAGGGAGAGAATGAATGGCCAGAGCAGACACCAAACAAACCGTAGTTGGTCACATCAATAACTTAAAAGACATATCAGTTGCAGCATATGCAGCATCACACAACAAAGATTTGATTCCTGCTACAGTACCAGAGTTGTGAGAGCCCTACCACCTTCAAGAAATAGCTCAGAACTCAGATGCTGGGAATTAGATCACCAATTTATAACGAAATCCAGGCAGCCGCCAGGCCTCAACGTAAGATAACCACAGCTCCAAACCACACTCATCAGCTATAAGGTTTACTACCAACAGCACCCTTCCACCATACTGCAGTGTCCTACAACTCACCGCCTGATGAAGCTGGCCTAGCCAGTGAAACGTTGCGATCACGCAGCCGCGTTGAAAATGTGTCATCCTTCTTTGTGTGTACGCGCGCCTGTCGACAAGTAGTACACTGTGAGTACTTGAAATTCCTGTCCTTTTATATATTTTTGGTAATCTAGCAGCCTACTTGCAACCTTAACTAACATGATGGCAAGAAAAGCAGGTTATTTTTTGACTCATTAAAATTATGGCAAGGAAGGGTGCATTAAAATAATCTGTGTGCAGTGTTGGTAATGAAAAGACATAAAAATGTAATGTACCATAGTAAAAAGTGTGTACTATTTGAGAAAATATGATACTTTAAACTCTGTAGCAATATTTGATGAATGTCTTTTACGGATGTATGTAAATATAACATTTATTGGTAATTTCTGTTATGTTTTATTTTTACAGTGCTCGTCAGGTTTTATTGCCAATCCCCGCCAGAAAAGATTAATATGTCCAGACTGCAGATCTGTCACATGTGCTTCATGCAGAAGGCCTGTAAGTCATGTTTAATTCATTATCCACGAAAATAGTCTTTAAGTCTATAATAGCATGGACCATAATCTTTGAAGTTTAACATTTCTAATTTTCAACAAGGGTCCATGAGTGCATATTACTATAAGCAGAAAAAAAAAACATTTTTACACAGAGTAATACCTACCACCTTCCTCAGACCACCAAATTTTTTTGCAAAATATTGAACTTGAAAAATTATACTTATGAGCACAAATTTGGTCATTAGGCTAACACAAACAGACAGCAAAGTGATATGTGTTAGGACTAGAGATGGGTTGGTTCCACTTTTCTTTACCAGTTATTGGTTTGGTTCCAGTTCTTAAAAATTGGTTCTCAGTTTTAATTTTTTTTTCTATTAAAAGTGTGAAAACACTGGAACTTTTTAAAAAAAATCTGTCTTACTTGTGATCTGTGTATTTTGGTAGAGATGTAATTGTACATTCCATTTTCAACAAATGTAAATATTTAAGTGTTTTCTTTAAGTTTGATGAACTTGATTCTACCCGCCTCCCCCTTCCAGAAATCAGTTTTTCATTTTTCACAAACTAAAAACTTTGCATAGAGTTTATTCACTCTAAATGGCAAAATTCTGCAGCCATTATTTGCTTATCTGGGATAATAAAAGTAATCTATCATCTACAATAAAGAACTACATTTTTGGTACCAACGCCACATGCAAATTTGCGGTAATAAGACTTCTTAACCTCAAAGCGCTCAAATTGTTTTTGTTTGTGCCATAGATGCATTACCAAATTGTAATGACAATAGTTTCCTCTAATGGCATATAAGGATGCCACTTTCCTGTGATCAACCTCTCAAGCAGTCCATTGGAATGACGGCAGTGTCAACAGCGCAGAAAATCTTGTGCACACAATAGGATTCAGCAACATTTATGGCAGTTTATTTTAGTTCATAGCTGACTGACTTGTTTGTTTAAAATAGTGAAATTGCATTTGCATTGTGTGTGCTTGGTTCCGGTTCTCAAGGCTAAGAACCAGTGGAACCGAGAACCAACAATTGAAACCGAACCATCCATATATAGAACCTCAATTTTATATCCTCATCAATTACATTTTCCTATTAAATATATCAACTTATACAGATTCCACCATTTCCGCTATGTTTACAATATATTTAATTCCTACAATTTACACTGCAATTCATTATGATCTTCCTTAACTTACACTTTTTTTTTAAATCCATTTGGTCAGCAACAATTTATTCATTACTGCAGTCTTGTTTAGAAAACTCACCCATGTCAATATATTGAGAGTACAACACAATTTCATGTGCAAGTGAAAGCGTCACACCTAAAAATGTTTAACAGTGGGAAGAAGAATAAAGATTCTGCCAGATCTGCATCAGTCACTTAGAACAAAAATAACTTAAATGGAGATGCAAATGCAGTATTATTCTGTGATTTAGTTATAAATGAAACTAAAAAATTTCATCAGAGATATCAAAATAAACAAAAGCTAACAGTTTTACTGTTTACAGATGGAAGTGGAATACTTATCTTTAAAGTTTTTAAAATATCAAACCAGTATCTTCATTACCTATTAATCAGCATTAACATTAAACTGCTAGTCAGTCAGTCTTCAAGTTAGATTGTTCCCCTTCATGTACACCTTCCTCCGATTCACTCAAGTTTGCTTTGTCCTGTGCCGTACTTGCTTGAATACAGTTCGCACTTGGAAAATTAGTGGGGACAATACAAGGCACAGTAGTGTTTTAAAGTCATGTATATTGCATCTGGAATTCAGGAATTATGAACTCATGGTAAAGTATAAGGCTCTGTTTATTCCCTCTTGCCATATGCCCATCAAACAAATCAATAACCCTGAGCAGAATCAGTCAAGATCAATCACTACAGTCAGTGCACAAATCCTAATACGTCCAACCACACAAGATACTCAGCGCTTAAGGACCATGTATCCCTTTGTAATGTTACAACAATTTCACAACTCATAACTTGAATTTTACGTAACATTTTTTGTATGCCAATTCTCCATCGCAAACACTACATTAACGTATCACTACACCTCTATTTCCCTTTAAACCCCAGCTGAAGGGTCATGGTGGTGTGGTGGTCGGACTATGCACTTGCCTCCCACCACAGCAAAATGGGTTTGGTTCGATTCCTGGCAGAGTCACCTGGATTTTCACACATGGGAAACATGGAAAACGTTGGCATTGGCCGATGGTTTTCTCAGGGCACTCGCGTTTACTCCACCCTTGCACTCCATCATTGCTTCATCTTCACGTTACTTCACCTTCAATAGCGCTCAAGATCTCATTGTTAAGTGCTGACCTCAACCTCTGAACTCAAATTAAATTTAAATCCAATTCTGTGTTTAGCTGTTCACTTTGTTCCCTTCAGAGTCATGTCAGACCCCATCATTCCATCCATAATCAGGTACTTATTGGTAGAAAAAAAACACACTATAAAAAGTTTGCTGTATCAAAAGAAAATAGTTGTCCGAAACTTACCCCAAAATTTTTTACGGATATACAAAGAAAAGGAAAGGATTTAGATGGGGGAACTATGGTTAAGTAAGGTAGTGTAGTGAGGCACTGAGGCACTCTTGGTACAAGAGGATGCGTGTGTGTTTTCAGTGGGAAAAGCAACACGAGGGCATCTCGTGTGAGAAGTTTGCAGAGTGGAAGCAGGCCAACAGCCCCGAGATCCAGGCGGAGGGTCTGGCCAAGCACCTGGCGGAGAATGGCATCGACTGCCCCAAGTGCAAGTTCCGCTACTCGCTGGCGCGCGGGGGGTGCATGCACTTTACCTGCAGCCAGTGCAAGTACGAGTTCTGCTTCGGCTGTGGCAAGCCATTTGTGATGGGGGCCCAGTGCGACGTGGGGCCGTACTGTGCCAAGTTAGGGCTACACTCCCACCACCCTCGCAACTGTCTCTTTTACCTTAGGGACAAGGAGCCCGCAGAGCTGCAAAAACTGCTCAGGGTGAGAATTTATTGATATCCGTGGGTTAGCTCAGTGGTTCTCAAAACTTTACAGTGGACAACTAGGCGCACTAATGTCATTCTGACGTGAACCACCTGCCTTGACACATCTTCAATAAAGATTTTCCAAAATGTAAGAATAAAAATTTTACAACTTATTAAAATAAATTATGATCATAAAAAAACTTGTATGCCAAAATCATTTTATAGCATGAAAAGTTAAAAAATAAATTACTAAAAAAAGGACTATTATTTTATTATATTTTAAGCACAAAAGGAAATAGTAAATAACTGAACACAACATTACACAGAATATAATAAACAAAATTTTAAGATTTAGAGCTAGGCATCTTATATCACTGGAAAGACTTAATGGTTATCTTCAGAAATTTTCACAAACCACTTGAGAGCTAGCCACGAACCACCAGTGGTCTGCGGACCACAGTTTGAGAACCACTGGGTTAGCTTTATGCAGTTGGTCACTAACTTTGAATATATTATGTATTTTAGTCAAATTCTCTGCAGTTAATATAAAAATCTAAAACCTAAAACTAAAATCTTACTCACACTTTGTCCAGCCCTATATTTTTTTAAATTATAAAGCACAGTCTGTGAATGTTTTTAAGATTTTGTTAGGTAGATTACATACAGTCAACTCTCAAATAGGACCTTTTATGGTTCCCAGGAAAAGGGTTGTTATTTCGAAGGGGACATCATTGCAAATTGGACCAATTCTGACCCACTTCCAACCCCTACATGCAAAATTTGTATAAAAATTTTATTTAGGACCTTTTTGCACTGCTTTAGCTGCAAAATTATGCAGTATATACACAGTCAAATCACATTATTATGACCACCTGCTAGAAGTGCCATCTGTCGCACATAGCCCATGATGTATGGCCCGTGACGTGGGCTGGTGAAGCGGGGATATAATGTGACGGACAGGCTGGCTGTACACATTGTGCTTCCTGCTGTCATGTGTAAGGGAAGCGATTTAACCGAGTTGCAAAAAGAGATGATCATCGGCTTTCGGGCCAAGAGGGGCAGTGTTTCGGAAACAGAGATGTTTGTGAACTGTTCACGTGCCTCTGTGGTAAAGATGTATCGTGAGTGGATGAATGGTACCATTGGGAATAACCATCGTGGAAACTGCGAAGCTCCATGCACCATTTATGTCCGAGGTGAACTTCAACTACGATGGTGCGTGAAAGCCAACCGACAGGCTACAGTGGAACAGCTCATCATCCAAATGAACCAGGGGCCATCCAGATGCATGTCTACTGCAACAGTTCAGCGAACCCTGTCAGTTCGTTGAACACATGTCGGAGAACTTACACCCTGCATAAAAAGACCAGTTTAACAATTTAACTTTAAATTTATAAGCTATGTGCTAATAAAAACAATGTAAACTTTTAACTCAAAATTTTTTTAACATGTTGAAGAAAGGAGAAAAAAAAAACATTTTTTTTTTCCACGTTGTTAGCATTTAGGCTGAGTGAATCAGATGATGTGTAGATGTGGCTAAAATGATATTCCATTAAACATGGGTGGCAAAATTTAAAAAGTAAATAAAAAATAATTACACACATAGTAAATATTTTATGACGACAAAGACAAAATTTACAATTTTTAATGACGAAAATGTTATTAAAATAACACCATAAAACAACATCATAAAAAGTGATTTGATGAATGCACGTTGCTTTTACAATTGGACAGAAATTGATGAATATCTTCTACAGATACGAAAATAGTGATATTTCGATATATATATATATATATATATGTGTATGTATATATTCTCCTCTGTAGATGTGTACTGACTGAAAAATGTACTTAGTTTTATTTATCTTAGCTAGGCTGGTATAGTCTATTCGCAGTTTCTTCACACTTCAAACCTTTGAAAAATCACCCCATGTATGACGTGCTTGATTGTTTCATAAATATGTCATTTATCGCAATAATTTTATACTTGTGTTAATACGAAAATACCTTATTTGGTAAATTTAACTTTTACTCAGAAATAATAATATTTAACTTATAATTAATAAGAATAAAAACAGGGAGAAAATGTGTGTTGGTAATGCCCAGTAAGAAACAGTTCTCATGCAAAATATATTACACTGAGTGTGCACGAATGTGGTGCATTGTCCCTTTGGTGTAATTTTCTAGACTCGTTTAAGCTTCGTTTGAATGAGGCGGAGGAATATATTGGAAGTAGAACTTTAGCAGGGTTTCAGAAAAGTTGGAAGTAACTGTGAATGGACTATAAGTAATATTTTGTACAGTTCATATCATATATTGCTTATAACAAATCCTATATCCAAGAATGTATTTTTTAATGAATGATACAAAGGTTTAAAATAAATAAATAGCTGACCAGCAAACGTTACTCATTGATCGAACATTGCAATGAGAGGTGTTTGTAATCACCACCTGATATCAGTTAAACCGGGCCACAAGGCTCTTATGCACTGTAAATATTAGGTACAGTTTCCACCTCGCCTCTTGCCATAATAACCTTTATATAAAAAAAAACCTGTACCTGGATATGAACTTATAATTGATCTATTTGCTCATTATCATGTCAGAGAAATATATTCTGTATTACTCCTCTCAGCAGTTCAGTCCATTGTTTTTTATTATTTTGTGGTCTCACAAAGGGTGGTCTCTGGGCTACGCAACCCTGGCATGTAATGTAACAGCAGACGCAAGTGGGAAAACATTGACGACCTTGATGGAAGCGGTGGATAGTCAAGTGCTAGTGGGGTTATGTCTATTTTTAGATCTTTAGCGCTTTGGAGTTGTGGCAAAGAGAATCACAATGGTTTGTGACCAAAATAAATGAACTAACTTATTGTTTAGCCTTTTTCCTTCAATTTTTTTTCAAACAAATTTTTACGGTTTCCCAAGAAAGGGCTGTTATACCCAGGGTAAAGATGCAGGTTAAACAGAAAAAAATTTGCGATGAACACAATTTTCTACGGGGATGCACATTCACAACGTTTCACTGGCTAGGCCAGCTTTTTCAGGCAGTGGGTGGTGGTACACTGCAGTCTGTTGAGCGGCGATTGGCAAACAGTGAACCTAGCGGCCACGAGATTAACTAGGGTGAGATAGGAAATTTTAAATGTGGTGGAGGGGTTATATTATGTTTAAGCCAGGTGTCTTTCTGGATTTGGTGATGTATTGGTGGGCCAGTTCCCAGCATCGCAGTTCTGCACTATTATGTGAAGGTGGTAGGGCCCTCACCATTATGGTTGTGTAACTCGTGTTACACAACCATAGTGGTGAGGGCTCTTTCATTTTTACTAATCAGTGCGTAGCATATCAACAGTGTTAGCCACCTCTGATTACAAGTATGAAATTAGGTAGCAATTTTGAGGTCATGCTTGGAAACCATACAAAAATTTTTAAAAAATTGAAGAAATACAGAAAAATTTCAACAAAGATGCAAAATGCTGTTGTCAAAATCTATTTAAAAAATATGTTAACTAGCAATGAAATATAGGTGTTGTAATCTCATTGCCCCTGATTGATAAGCCACATGAAAAAATAAAAAGAAACATGAGGAAAACTAGTTAAACGCTGCAGTTTAGAATGAGCATCATAGTACAGTATGTGCTTGCTAGGAAAATGCCCGGTGAGGGGAGGTGAAAGAAAAGAAGAGAAGGGGAAATCTATGCCCCTTCCTGCCCTTCAGGCCACTTAAAATATTTTTCTACTGTCACTAGACACTGACATTTACTGTCTTCCATAGCAATAGAGCTACAGTAATACATTATTAATGGGTATGAAACACAAATAAACAAAACGAGAAACACCTGATGCACATACAAACCTGAATAAAGTACGTAATATGTGTGCACCGGCCTCGGAACACAGCGAGCCATGCTCAGACTTCTATCTCTGACTGTCCCTGGCCGGTGGGTTGGGGACTGAAAGGAAAAGGAGCAGTGACTGATGGATCTGCGTGTGGATGCCCAAACAGTTTTCTGACTGGCAAGTACTTACTTTTTTTTATGTAAAACACGTTATGCTTAGAATAAAGAGGGGAAGGGACACGCTGCAACAGCCCAGGCCATACCGCCACAGGTTCCTTTATCCTCATCTGGTTGGTCACTAGAAGGGAAGACACAAGGACACCATGCTGGCTGCTAAGCAACCATCTCTCACTCACCAACCACATAATGGGAAGAAACGAGGTCACCCGACGCCAGCCAAAGCTTATCCCTTCAAACAAAATGTTCACAAGTTTGCACTTTGCATGTAACGGATGCTGTGCACTGGAGTTTGTGCATCATATAAGATTGTTTTATTTGGTAGATATCAACCTTCTGAAGTGATTAATAATATTTCATTTAAAAAAACATGCAATTTCACAGTGAATAAAAACGGTCATTAAAGGACCAGCCTGCCTGGTGCTCGAAATTCATTGCAGTGTGTTTGAAATACCGATTTTTTTTGCAAAACTTTTAAAATGTACCATCAACGTATTAATCTACACGAAGAAAATAACACTTCAGACTATGCTTGTCTGTTACTTTCAAGACATGGCGCACATTAGAAACACAATTTCGAGGCACTCCAACATAACTGAAAACAGTTTTTCAGAGCACTTCATCTCAAAATATTTGTGTGAGATACATACAAAAAAAGTACTCAAGGGGCATGCACTGAACCTTAATACAGACTTTCCACCAATAAAATTATAGGGTCACCTTAAAGTTCCATAGGTAAACTCAGTACAAAAGAGAACACTGCACGCCAGTTAAGAACCTTGCGCATAGCGGCAATGGCGCACTTGATGCATGTGGCAATGTCGTCCTTATCGCTTGGCCTCAAACATGGAAAACAGCTCCAGGCAGAGGGCGCCCCCTTAAGATATGTATTTTCACAACCTTCAGTGATTAATAATTCAAAACCATATCTTCTGATTTTTTCTTCAAGATTCCACTTGGCGCTTGCCATGAGTTCTGTGTCGCTCTGGCTCGGTGCTTACTATCACTATTATTTGACAAATAAATGCTCTTCCAGGATATAATTTTATTCAGAAGGAGTGTTTCTATTGAAATAAATTAATATTTCAATAACAAATCCTCCAATTTTCTTGCAAGAAGCCATTGAAAATGGACTTCGTGCTCTGTAAAATGTACATGAAGCACAATATTTAAACATTTTTGACAATGAGGGGAGATCAAGTACACAGATCTGGTGTATCATTTTATTCTGAAGATGCCTGGCTATTGAGTTAAATTAATATTTCATTTAAAAATCATGTTAATTTTATGCTAGAGACAATTAAACACGAAAATACAACGCTTAGCAAAACTTGGTGCCACACAATAATTTTAACATTTTTGGCGAGAAGGGGAGGTAAGTATACGCTTCTCACGTATCATNTGTGCTCTGTAAAATGTATATAAAGCACACTATTTAAACATTTTTGACAATGAGGGGAGATCAAGTACACAGATCTGGTGTATCATTTTATTCTGAAGATGCCTGGCTATTGAGTTAAATTAATATTTCATTTAAAAATCATGTTAATTTTATGCTAGAGACAATTAAACACGAAAATACAACGCTTGGCAAAACTTGGTGCCACACAATAATTTTAACATTTTTGGCGAGAAGGGGAGGTAAGTATACGCTTCTCACGTATCATTTTATTCGGAAGACATCTGGCTATTAAATTAAATCAATACTTCATTAAAAAAAGTGTTGATTTTATACTAGAGATGATTAAACACAAACTTCATGCAAAAAATGCATTTTAAAAATAATTTTTAAATTTTTTAGGAGTCAACATTGGTTAGTATTGAATTTGCAACAGTATTCTCGAGAACCATGTACAGTTGCAAAATTGGAGATCTACTGTATTTGTTACAGTATTCATAATTAAGTGTAGCTGTAAACTATAAATCAATCTTAGAATTAATTTATAAGTATGAGAGACATAATAAGAAATAATAAGACAAATAAGAAGAAAAGAAACAATAACATACTTACTTTTACTTCTTAGGAACATAACATCCCTTTCGATACGGAGCTGCCAGAGAACCTCAAAGATGCAGGTGTCACAATCAAATGCTTGGTTCAGCTCCAGAAGGAGACCCCAGCAGGGTTGGTTGACGACATCTGTAAGAACGAAGTGCAAGAAGAACAAGCAGGTCTATGCAGGTAACTTTCTGAACTTATTGCTGCATGTAAACAATAACAAACAATTAAAAATATTCCTTTCGACTAATACAATTAGTAGTGGTGCACCGACTATGATACTGAATAATAAAAATCGGTGATTATTGGTCATTATCTATTTATCGTAACTACCTATTATTCAAACAATGACGTACTAATAATGATTATAATCAGTTCAACAGCAACATATCCAAAGTTTCTTAGCCGCAGAATTTATTACATCATATAGAGTATTGACCTTATAAAAGGAAAATTTGCATTGTCTATTAAAAAAATTTATTCTCTTCACACATTATTGATAAATAACCAACAACGACTGCATTAATGCTTTCAAATCAAAATTATGACACATTTTCATTAGATGAGGTTGGTACGTAGAGAAAAATAAAGTAGTACCAACTCACTGCACATGTGCCACTGAATAGCTGTCCATTGCCAACGCTTTGTCTAAAGTATACAGAAATGAATTATTTGGAACATTAATTTGTCCAAAACTTCCAGGAAATTATAGTTTCAGCTGCACTTCTGTTATGGATTTGTTTATTTTGGCTTAATATAAAAGCTGTAATTTATTTATTGTAACTCATCTGTGTGATGTATTTGACAAGTAACAATATTTGTCAGGTGCGTGTAATGGCTATAAGAATTGTTGGCGAAGTTGTTCCTTAACTTAATGTGTAGTTATACAGCAATTTCCGAATAGAAACTTCTATCTTGAATGTTTTTCGCTGATATATTTTTTAAGTTTTCTATAACTGACCTTTTTTTTTTTTTTTGGAACTATCCCCATATTAATGTAGGTTTTCTTAATTTTTCCGTAATTTTAAAATTCTTACAAAAACTGTTATTATTTAGAGTACCTACTGTACATGATATGTCTCATAATTTATTTGTTGGAAACATGCAGATAACAATGTGGCCATGCAACATTTTTGATACACTGTTAAATATCTTAAAATTTGTTCTACACGTGTAGTTTCTGCTATAAATAAAATTTCTGGTTTAACTGTTAATATTTAGACACCAATATTGTTCCTAATTAGTAAGAAACATAATTATTTTTACCTGCTGAAAATATGCTGAGGTAATCAGTAACTAAATCAGTATCTGCTAATTTTGTGTTTCATAATCAGTAATAAAATCAGTGCATCACTAACAATTTGTAAAAAGTAGAAAACACAGCAGATTAGAATTCTTGACATCATGTAAAATAATACACAAGTAAATCATAACGGTGTTTCAAAAGATAGATACAGTATTTTTTGAACCACAGTTGTCTTGCATTAGTATCACTATTTGCCTTTATTCAATCTAGGCTGGTAAAAGATCAGGTTAAAACATAGGTTACTAACTCAGCTGCAAGTTTCTCATTATGGATAAATATAACACTAACTGTAACATGTTTAGTTACATAGAATCAGGTGTACAAAATAATGTTTTAATAAATCCTTTATAACTGAAATGGTGCCATTGTATAGCCAAATTATATTGTATTATACTCAGCTTAACCTGATAACCAATGTTAAAACTTTTTTGGTCATATTCACAAAATCAAATCAACTTCTTTTTTTAACCAGGACAAGGCATAACTGCATATAAATGTTACTAGTAACAGTAAACATGCATAATATTTACCTGGAAGATACATTGTTTAAATAGTGAAATGTGAGAACATTCTGCTGCAAATGGTACCATATAAGTATTCAAAATCATCTAGATAGTCACTGTTTTCTATTTTAGAACCATATATATAAGGCATTATTTGAACATCAAAACAAGTGGTAATGCATTAAAAGCCTTTGAAACACACAACTTGTCCACAATTTGTTCCACGACAGTATTATTGTTCCTCCTTTGTAGATTCACCTTCCCAGGCGTTCTGGTTAACAACATAAATTCCTAACAGTCCTAGCTGTGTGTACAACATGTGTGACTGGAAAAATCAGGCAAAGAAAAGTTTGTATTAAAAGCCACAGTTGCATTTTGTACATACACACAAATGTGTTGAACTTTGGTTTTTGTAAATGCCACTACCAGTTTCAAGTCAGTTAGTTTATTTTAAAGTTGTCTCCACTATTCTGTTTGAACGTATTGTAAATGATCTGTAAATTCATTACAGAGCTTTTTAGTTTCAAGTATTTGCAACTTAGGCTAGTGAGAAGTGGATGACAGTTAAAAATAAGAAATGACAAATAAAATTTCCATTTTATTGCAGGAACCACTATGTAGAGTATTTAAGCTTTCTGATACGACGGCACGACTTGGACCCGATAAACATTCTAAGCACAGATGATCTCGAAACACTAGTTAGGCGAGCCAGCAAGTGCATGCCGCCCAACTGTTACGGAACGCCTGTGGAGGTGTTTCGGGAGAGATTGCTCAAGGTACTTATGCGTGTCCCTCTCTTTCTGCTTTTCATTCGTCTAGGGTACACTACGTTGAGTATTTAGTGGGCCTGACCGCTAGGCACGGGCTCGACCCGGTCACGATATTTGACCTGGTGGATGTGAAGCAAGAGCTCAAGAGGAGGGGAAAAGCTCTGCCGACTCGCCCGGACAAAGCCACCGATGACGAGTTCAGGCTTCTGTGTATTAAGGTACTAGTAGTGTGCATGAACAGCATTTTGCCAAGCACTAAGGCCCAAGACTTCACTGGCACTGGAGCATGTAATCCTAGCCAATTAAATTTTCTTCAGTGAATAATGGTGGCTTGGTTGGCATTTTAGTGTTCTTTGGTGTTTAGCACTCTCACCTCTATCATTTATCTAATACCATCTCATACATGGCCTTGTTGGTGACAAAGTTGTGAGACCCGAGCTTGTATATATCAACCAACTATTACAACACAACTGAATCAAAATGAATAGTTCAGGTCTCATAAAATGGCACACAGTTTCGTGTCTCAACAAGGAGCTGCATCAACAACAACTACTGTAGCTTCAACAACTATTCATAATTAACCAAGTGCTTGTACTCTAGTAGTTTTAGCATGTAACAGCGTACCACAGTACAAACTCAATACAACATTGCTACATTACTTGGTAACAAAATATTTTCCAACTGGAATTTTCGAGTATTTAAAACTTTAAAAGTACATTAAACAGATTCATGATAACGTAAACATTTTTGACAACTTTGTTCAAAATCTCAAAAGAAATTCTCTGCAGGTACACCACTTCAAGTGGCATACTGTAAATGTGTTATGAAAGCTGCCACCAACCCGTACGCCAAACTTTTACTACAAATTTCAGTAAAAACTGGACATCACATCAGACTAGACAGTACTAGCGCAGAAGTTTGTTATTCTACGACGGCACTATGCTGTATTAGTACTCACACATCTTTTAGTATTCTTGCAGAACAGTTTTGTATAAATGTCATTGCAATAATTTTTACCTCTACAAGATTACGTATGCTAAGATGTAATGTTCACTGAACACAAAATAAACACATTTCACTCAATAATTTAAAATAATAATACTGCTAGCATACAAGTAATCCCTTCATATAAAAAGAAAACTGATTACAGTTTTTACAAATTGCATAAATCAGTGGTACCAGACATTACAAGTTACATGCAATTTTACTAAAGAAAAAATGTTGAAACTGTCTTTTCTTAATGTTTAATGTTGCCAGCCCTTATTTTGCTACCTAACAAAGACAAATAAGGGTCTCAGAAGCTTTGTGGGTTAAGGGGAAGGGGGGTCTTGTAGAGAATCTCTCCTGGTGCTTGAATATAGTTTTGTAATAAATAACATCAGTATTTACACATAAATTGTTTACCATTTCCGAGTGGGCTAGTTTGATTTTTACAGCTTTGAGTTGAGTTGTATGAAACTCAAGTCAAGTCGAGTTTCAAGTTGTATCAAAGGCGAGTTAAGTCGAGATCAGTACAATTTTTTTTAGTTAAAATCGAGTTTGCACCATAAATGTAAATGTGTATGGATGTACATGGGTATAACACCAGCCCCTTATAACTTCCTCCCTCTTATATAGTCACAGTTTACCAAGAAAAAAGTTTGGGACTAGTTTCTACTTAAAGGCTGGTCCTCAGCATGACTCATCAGGAGTGAGCGGACAAGCAGTCCACATTTAAAGTTTTTGTTACCTAACAGAAGTTTTTTTTAAACACATGTTTTTAAAACAGTAATTATGTGAGAAAAGTAATGACAAGTTTACAGTTATGTGTTTTTCTGCTGAAGGTGTGAGTGCCATGAGACAAAGGTTTTTTTTTTCATGTTTAAATACTGTGCATCCTATGGTTGTACTGCGACTGTACCTATCAACCTTGAAAAGGGTCCCATTATCTGATGGCAAAGAGGAAGCTCTTTGCTGGGAAGCAAAATGGTTCAAGTCACGAATATAACACCCACCAAATTTTATTACAGCAGAATATAACAAACATCAACCAAGTGTCAAGGCATGAAGCCGAGTTATTGTTTTCATTCCGGCACAACTTTAGCAGTTAAGAAACGTAAAATTATTGATTCGCAAGACACAAAAGGCAGTTGTTAGGTGCAAATATTTTTTGTTTATAACATAAATGCAATGATTCGACTTGCACGTTCAGTAGCTCAATGTTTGCTGTAAAAAAACTTGACTCTCGAGTGACGAGGCAATTTTTGTTGACTTGACTCAACCCATCACTACCACTTACTTATTTGACACAAATTCGACTTGAGTGACGAGGCAATGGTAAAATTCTAGTTTAGGGGCTTTTCTGAAAATAATAAAAAAAACTCCAGAAAGTGGTATATTTCNCTTATTTGACACAAACTCGACTCAAGTGACGAGGCAATCTTTGTTGACTTGACTCGACCCATCACTACCATTTACATATTTGACACAAAATTCTTACTATACCAGTACAAATAAATACCACTATTTAAAATTATTATTGACATCCATTTTTATTAAATATACATACAGTATGAATCTTAGTCTACATTGTTGTAGCACCCCCTCATGAAGTCTTTGGAACCCCCAAGTGTAAAAAGGGGTGATAAGCAACAGTGGGATAAAAAGAAACAAAACTTCAAATAAAGTTTAAAGTCATCATATTGAAAAACAAAACCAAAAAATTTAACAGAATTATTTATTGTAGAAAGAATAATACTCTCATATTTTATTGGTTTGTATTTCAGTTATGATAATTCAAAACTTTTGTTTTGAAGTTTTGTTTATTTTCTCCCCACTGCTGCGAATCACCCCATTTTACAGCCAACACTTAAAAAAAAATGGGAAGGGGAGGCAAATGCCCCCTCGCCACCTCCCTTTTTCCAACACCCCTGGGGACAAATATGTTGAGTCATTTATGTACAGGAAGAAATAATAGTAATGCTCACATGTCACAATTAACATACTAATTGTTTTATATTGAAACTGGTACAGATTGCCGATTTGAATTTGGTAATTTTGCAGAAAGAAGGTCATTAGAGTTTAGTGGTTTACAGTGCTTACCTGTTTATAGAATGACCTCAAAAATAAAAAAAACCACCACAATTTTACTTTTGTCTGCAGGAAAAATTTATTTCTCCGCAAATTATTTGGGCATGTAATTTAGTAGCATTGTTTAATCTTGGCACTAAAATAAAGGTTTAACATCGCCAAATTCTGTACAGTTGATAATATAAATTATATGCAGTATACTCTCACCAGTCCGTGGTTCTCAGAGATTTATAACTTTTGGATTTGTGGAAATTACGGATTTTTGAAAATTCTTAGCTACCTAACAAACAAAAAGTTTGTAGAGCCCTCAAAATGTGTATTCTGTGTAAGCTATCAACACAGGTTGAATAGGTACTAAAACACTGGCAATTATTAGTGTGAAATACTGCAGCAACATGTGACAGGCAAATTACCATGGCAGCCTGTGACAAATCTCCATGGTAATATGCCGTTCTTATATAAACAACTTGTCACTGTCGAAGAGGAAGGAGACGGGGAAACCATAATTGCTTCTTCTGCTTTCTACCCGTGGGCCAGTAAAGGAAACTATATTAAAGCAGGAAATAATAAAAACAACATTCAAAATTTATGAAAAAATACATTAACTGTAATTACCAGTAAACAATGCCCATTTACAATAAAACCACAAAGAATAAAAATTAAAATGATCACTTGTTTAAAACTTTAAAAAAATGTTCTGTTAAATTTTTTGCATACGCTATAACTACAAACAAAAGGTTCATTTCAGTATATACTGCCGGAGTTGGAAGTGAATGGCACCCAATGTTGAAGCAGATGACTGACTCTGTTTCTGCATTGCTTGCATCACCATGCGAGTACTAATGTCAGAGTTTAATGGCCTGTCTTCTTTTGTGAAAAAATGTAGAAGGGGGTATGGAGAAAAGTACTGATTCATTGACTACTCAAAGAGGTCGGGTGTGAGGTAGTGAGCAATGAATGAACGGACTTAAACATGCAGGAGACATATACTCTACGAGTGCATAAATTGTGTTGAGAGATTTGGGCAGCTTTTAACAACAAGAGCTTGAGAGCCGATGAGGGTGAAATGAGGTGAGAATGGAGCAGTGCTGGAATGCAAGGGCGGGGGAAACAGGAGATCCCCAAGGAAACCCTCCGACACGATTCCCACTTGCGAAAATCCAGGAGTGACCTGGCCGGGGATTGAACTCGGTTCGCCTTGATGGAAGGCGAGTAAGCTAACCGCTCAGCCACCGTGGCCCTTCAATGAGTACATAAATATTAAAACACAGCCAGAGGATTAAAACTATACTTACAAGTTGGTTCCATGTTGTAATATTTGTCATCTAGTAATTATAAACAAAAAGCAACAAATACTGAGCCTAATGTTGAAGATTATTTGTGATTGTGAAGGCAGCGTGGGTAAGAAAGAAACCTGTAGGCAGTATAGCCAGTCTGCAAACTTCTACATTGTTACATTTCAGAAACAGATAAAAACCTCTGCTTTAATACAAAACCAAAATGTGCCTTTCAATGAATAAGAAAAATCACACACTTCTAAATTTGGAAGTGTTATTCAGGCAACTTGCGTGTTTATTTTCAAACTTCATTATGTGTGTTAAAAAATAAGGGACAGGAAAAATAGTTGTTTTTTTTTCAACTACAGGCTGTTCACAGTATCCTTTTGCCAACTGTTAATACAAAAATTGCAACGTGACTAATAAACACAGTGTACACATTTCGTGGCTCTCAAAAGTGAACATCTGAGGTCCCAATAAAATGCAATCCTTTGGTTATTATGCCTGGTGGGTGATCTTAGAAAGTGTTCACTTATCTGTGAATAGCCTATATCATTGAATACAATTTATTTTAATTATTTTTAACAGGTGGCAATGATCATATGCGCAAAATTGCCACTGTCAGCAACTTTTCAGCTTGTGGGTGACTAACAGTATTCAGGAAACACAAGGCACCTATAAAAGGTATATAATTAAACTGCATGAAATAATGCTGTATGGTGGTAAATTTGGTTATACAGACAAATCACTATCACAATAATTTACCTAACCATCATCAGATGTTGTAGTGCATTTGCCATAGTTGCCACTCATCTGGAAAACAGGGAAAAGTCAGGAAATTTTAAAACTGTCAAGGAAATCAGGGAAATGTCATGGAGTTTTCCAATGGGAAAAAAGGTGGCAACCCTGAGTTGCCATAAAATAATTAATTGATGCACAAATAAATGACAGTACATACAGCCTACTGTATTTACACTCATTTTCAAAAATAAATTGATCACCACGAAAGAATTGTGCAAGTACAACAAACGTTGCGACACAGTATCGCCATAGCCCAACATGCATCTCGTTTGCATTTAATGGGGTTTGCTTGTGTGGATGTGCCATCATTCACAGCTGCAAGAGACAGAATTAGGTCGTAGTAGCGATGTAAGACACAGAGTCAAGTTCAGTGAACATGCAGCATCTCCGACAGCACATTCGACAAGCCTTTGCCCAGTTGGATGAGTTTAAGAGAGGCCACATCGTCTGCCTCACAGAGGCAAGTTGGACGTTTCGGTGCATTGCTCGAAACTTGAACTATTCTGCCTACACTGTGAGTCTGTGTTGGACACAGTGGGAACAGAAGGTTACACAAACCCATCGAGAAGACTTGAGTCTATCCCGGCAGACCACCAGCAGGGAGGAAACGCCTGTGTCCACCAGTACCATATCCAGGCGTCTAGCAGAGCGGGATCTGCCATTGTAGCATCCGTTACGACGTATACCTGAGCAACGCCGAGTATACAACCTGAGCATCGCTGAGTATGTGTGATCTTCTGCCGGGAACGGGTAGCTTGCAGATTGGTGACGAGTGTGTATTCAGCAATGAATCATGGTTCTGTTGGGATATAGACAACCAGCAAATTTGAACCTGGAAACATCCTGCCCAGCACCGTGATTCATGATTCATTGTGGAGCGGCACACTGCCCCAACAACAGATGTCTGGAGTGGGGAGCCATTTCCTACAATTCCTGCACACCTTTGGTAATTAAAGGAACCCTTATAGCGCAGTGATACGTCCAGGAAATTCCGCGACCATGTGCACTCCCCTGCCTGGTGCAGCTTGACAACCCTATACTTACCAGCACGTTTATGCTTGGCCTCACACTGTACAGATATCTCTGGCCTGCCTTCGTGATGTCAGCATGCTTTCTTGGCCAGCAAGGTCCCCAGACCTCTCACCCATTGAGAACGTTTGGAGCCAGAGTGAACGGAAACTTAGGCCAGCAGCAACTATGGCAGAATTAGAGGGTTAGTTGCACCTGCTGTGGCAGGATCTTCTTCAGGAAAACATCCAACATCTGTGTGCCTTCATGCCTGACTGTATCACTGTCTGTCTCCATGCTATGGCAGGTCCAACACCATACTAAGTGCATCCTGTAAGTGTTGGTCCCCTTCAATACATACTTAGTGTGGTACAATATTTTGATGTTTTCAGTTTACATACTACCATGTTCTGTGCCTGTACCCACTTACGTGGGCACCTTTAGGGTGATAATTATTTTTTTCTTCAAATGAGTATACTTCTTTTATTGTGGCACCTGTGAAATTCCCATATTTTGGATAGTCTATTACTCCTATCCAATTAAAAATTAGGCCATTTAAACTGCTGTTCATTACTTAAGGTGGATTTACAAGTAAAGTCTGCATTTGTTTACATCTTTTTTAATGCAAGTCTTTCAAAAATTGATATAACTTGCACTGCATGTTGTACTAACTGGCACAGTACAAAACATAATTTTCTGCAAAGAAACAATCGGAAAATAAAAAATAATTATTCTAGCTGCAAACAATGCATGACTAACCAGAAAACATGATATCCCTTCAAATGTAATCAAGCATTTGTTGTACTGAGAAGCAATGCTGTGAAAACAATCAGTTTTCTGAAGAGGCTTGCTGTCACTGATGAAATAAGCATTGTTGCTTATAAAAAACATTTGTGAACGAGCTTATAAATACTTATATTGCTTAATTTGTGTAAAAAAAAAAATTGCTATATTTTTCAACAAAAGGCTGCAAGCCACTTCCACAAAAAAAATCAAAATGAATCTTAAAACTGTGTTTTGCTACAATAAAATGAGTTTATTGTGACTGCCTTAATCAGCTGTGGTGGAAATAGCAACATGCGTNATTGCTATATTTTTCAACAAAAGGCTGCAAGCCACTTCCACAAACAAAATCAAAATGAATCTGAAAACTGTGTTTTGCTACAATAAAATGAGTTTATTGTGACTGCCTTAATCAGCTGTGGTGGAAATAGCAACATGCGTAATGGTTTAGCCACACATATCAGGGCCGGGCACCATCTGGGCAACTAACGGCANGTAATGGTTTAGCCACACATATCAGGGCCGGGCACCATCTGGGCAACTAACGGCACTCTGAACCAACTTAACACAGATAAATGAGCGTGTTCGCACATGTCTCCGGAACATGCTAGGACCATGTCATGACTGTGTCAAGGTGCCAGATCAGGGATCAACGAAAATAGTTAGTTTACTTTTCCCCAGACTCAGCCCTAAACCAATAGATTAGTGCTTCATAGAATTTCATAATGGCAGGACGCTACATTGTTGAGGCTAGCATTGCACCAAGAGTTTCTGGTTTAACTTGTCCTGCAAATTTTTTAATAATATATAATCTGATTCTGTCATGCACAAATATATTTAAATGATATTTCATAGAACATTTTCTTATATGGCACATGATGTCACCAGTCAAAACACTTTCGAAATTTTGTGTTTACGTAGCTGTGTGAACGGAAGTTTGTCATGTTTTAGAAGCATTGCATTTTATTTNACACTTTCGAAATTTTGTGTTTACGTAGCTGTGTGAACGGAAGTTTGTCATGTTTTAGAAGCATTGCATTTTATTTGGTTATTTCTTTACTACAAAAAATTACACTATTAAAATTATTGACCAAATATTTTAAGTATGATATTTATAGTGGGCAGTGAAAAGCAATTTATTAAAATTATTTCAGTTTTTTAATTTCAAAACTGGAAGCTTGAAACTATTGAATTCCAGGTACGTAGTATGTAATCAATAACATGATCATGGTAAAATTTTGTTTCATCATTCATCAAATGATGAAACAAATTTAAAAATCCCCTTCCTCTGGCTTACTTTGCAAAGAACTGCGAATCTACAGTTTTTTTTTTTTTCAACCGCTTAGCTCTTCTGCACTCTTCATATTTTTGTGCTTGTGCTATAATTCCTAAATCGCTATGGCTAAAATTTGAAAGTACATTCAATAAGAAAATTTGAACACAATACAACACTGCAGACTGATCTACAAATGTTCTGCCTGGCGTGGTTGTGGCCCTGAACAGTGTGATACTTGGTTGTCAGGCCTGGGTCAGGGCCAGGTACCCCCCATTGCCTGGAAGAGGCCCGGTCCACACATGGCCAGACCTTTAGGCTGTATAACCTTAACTGTACTGCCTCACAAGTAAAATACAGTAAAATCTCATTACAAAGTACAGTTTTCACTTTGATGTGCATGTTTCAGATCTCATATTATTAAATACTTGTTCAGTATAAATTACTTTACTATTGAGAACAAAATTTAAAGAGTTCCTTAGTGCACTTTGTGCAGAGTATTTATGTTAATTGCATAAAATTAAAATTCATTTGAAACTTATTACACTTATCACTTATGCGTAGGTGCTGTAAAATATGTTAACATAGTAATTCCCATGACTTGGTATGCAAAAATAATTGTTATAGCAGCACAGAATTTAAAATTTAACTCTTTTAGTGTTGTAGTGTATATTAAAGAAAATGTTTTGTTTTTAGGTCATTCAAGAACAGATACCACTTGAATGAACAGAAATANACACTTTCGAAATTTTGTGTTTACGTAGCTGTGTGAACGGAAGTTTGTCATGTTTTAGAAGCATTGCATTTTATTGGGTTATTTCTTTACTACAAAAAATTACACTATTAAAATTATTGACCAAATATTTTAAGTATGATATTTATAGTGGGCAGTGAAAAGCAATTTATTAAAATTATTTCAGTTTTTTAATTTCAAAACTGGAAGCTTGAAACTATTGAATTCCAGGTACATAGTATGTAATCAATAACATGATCATGGTGAAATTTTGTTTCATCATTCATCAAATGATGAAACAAATTAAAAAATCCCCTTCCTCTGGCCTACTTTGCAAAGAACTGCGAATCTACAGTTTTTTTTTTTTTCAACCGCTTAGCTCTTCTGCACTCTTCATATTTTTGTGCTTGTGCTATAATTCCTAAATCGCTATGNTTTTTTTTTTCAACCGCTTAGCTCTTCTGCACTCTTCATATTTTTGTGCTTGTGCTATAATTCCTAAATCGCTATGGCTAAAATTTGAAAGTACATTCAATAAGAAAATTTGAACACAATACAACACTGCAGACTGATCTACAAATGTTCTGCCTGGCGTGGTTGTGGCCCTGAACAGTGTGATACTTGGTTGTCAGGCCTGGGTCAGGGCCAGGTACCCCCCATTGCCTGGAAGAGGCCCGGTCCACACATGGCCAGACCTTTAGGCTGTATAACCTTAACTGTACTGCCTCACAAGTAAAATACAGTAAAATCTCATTACAAAGTACAGTTTTCACTTTGATGTGCATGTTTCAGATCTCATATTATTAAATACTTGTTCAGTATAAATTACTTTACTATTGAGAACAAAATTTAAAGAGTTCCTTAGTGCACTTTGTGCAGAGTATTTATGTTAATTGCATAAAATTAAAATTCATTTGAAACTTATTACACTTATTTATCACTTATGCGTAGGTGCTGTAAAATACGTTAACATAGTAATTCCCATGACTTGGTATGCAAAAATAATTGTTATAGCAGCACAGAATTTAAAATTTAACTCTTTTAGAGTTGTAGTGTATATTAAAGAAAATGTTTTGTTTTTAGGTCATTCAAGAACAGATACCACTTGAATGAACAGAAATAATCTCAAGGAAAATTAAACAGAAATGTAGTAATGAAGTTGGGAATGTTTGTTGGACTTATTAACAAAAACTTTTTTTTACATGCATATGATATCATTTCAAATAAACTGTAATATGGTGCAATAGAATGACTTTTATAACATGTACGTATGATTGTAACATTTTCTGTCTGGAAGAATAATGCCACTGTAGAATAAAAAAATCAGTTTTCGGGAACAAATCATCTGGCGTGGAATAAAATGTAGCAGAACACACAAGTTGCAGCACATCAAGATACCCCAATGGACTAGTGGCGTGTTCCTTTCAATTTTCCAGCTTCCCTATGCTGATTATATTGTTTGTGAATAAACAATTTTAATACAAACCTGTTAAAATGTGTGTTTGCTCATTTATTTAAATTCCANACTGTAGAATAAAAAAATCAGTTTTCGGGAACAAATCATCTGGCGTGGAATAAAATGTAGCAGAACACACAAGTTACAGCACATCAAGATACCCCAATGGACTAGTGGCATGTTCCTTTCAATTTTCCAGCTTCCCTATGCAGATTATATTGTTTGTGAATAAACAATTTTAATACAAACCTGTTAAAATGTGTGTTTGCTCATTTATTTAAATTCCANGATTATATTGTTTGTGAATAAACAATTTTAATACAAACCTGTTAAAATGTGTGTTTGCTCATTTATTTAAATTCCATCCTAGTAAATACTGGCACATAAGAGCTGCAATATATGTATGTGCCAGGATGTCTGTCAACTGATAACTTGTTTTCATAAACCATTTGTCTAACAAATTAATTTAAGATTAATTTGTGAATTGAGACTATCGATACTAATACTGCTTTGGGCACATGTTGAAACTAAAACTAAACGTGTCTTGCATTCAATCCTGTAATTTGCACTACTATTGTTTAAATTCTAAATACACATTAAAAAACAGACAATTTATCCAAACTATGGCTAAAAATGAGCGGAGCAGAGAGGTTTGGGCGACTCTTAACATCGGGCTCTTGAGAGCCGATGAGGGTGAAGCAAGGTGAGTATGGAGCAGCGCAGAAATACAAGGGCTGGGAGAACGGGAGATCCCCATGCAAGAAAACCTGTCAACGAGTGGCATTGACCAGCAAAATTCCCACACGCGAAAATCCAGAAGTGACCTTGCCAGGAATTGAACCTGGTTCGCCTTGGTGGGAGGCGATACCTCTGGCTGCTACGCCACCATGGCCCCCCAAGTCGAAAATGAAATTTGTTAAGTGCTGAGTGATTGGGCAACTTGAATCCTTGACTATCACTCAGTGCCAAGCAGACATCACAGTAAAAGTATTAGAGCTTTGATGAAACCGGCAATTTGAGCAAAATTAATGGATTAACACAAGAAGTCAGTGTTAATCCAAAGTACACTGTAAGTATAAACAGTACCAGAGTGGTTGGTCAATTTACCAACATTTTTCAGTGCTGGGGCAAGTACTGGGGAAGACTGACTTTCATAAGTTATAAAGAACATACTAATAGCACACAGCAAAATTACGGAAGGATACTCACTTCATTGCTACTACAGTGGAACCTCTAGGGACCTAAATTTTTAGAGTTTGTAATAATGTTTTTATTAAAAGGTGTTTACAATCATTATAAAAACTCAAAAAATGTAAAATTATGTTCGTTGAAAAATAAAATATTCTTATCACCAGAGCGACTTCTTTTTACCAGTGGCCTTGAGGATACATTGTAATACAAATTAACAAGTATATTTTACTAAGTACACAAATTAACATTAAATTCTCTATCTCACTCCAAGGGGATATAAGTAAACATTGCATTCATGAGAACTTTGTATCGCAGAGGTTTTATTAATGAGATTTCACTGCAAAAACTAAGGAACCTCCTTTGTTCTTTCAGCAAAGAACATTTATGTTGTTATAGTGAATATGGTAGTGTGTGCAACTTTATTACATTTATATGTGGGTGGTGCTTTCCACACTTGCACCATGCAAAAATTGCACGTCTGCTAGTTCTGGCCATGAGAAACTTTTCATGTACCTCCAACCATCAAGAGCAGGACTGGTCAGTAATCAGTACCATGACGTACATAAGTATTCCAACAGTGAATGGACTACACTGCACACAACAACTGCATCTTGTATAAGTGTTTCTGTTTCCTGCCTCCAAGCCATTCAAATGCTTCACTGAAAGCAGTTAAATAGTTGTGGTATTATGGAGTCATTCACACACTAAGTTTTACATTATATTCTGGGTCTAGAGCAGAAAGGCAGATGTTTATGATGACTATAAAATTGCAGCGTTTTGGCATAGCATTCCACATGTCATGTTCATGCATGATGAAAAGGACCAGAATGTATCCATTATAAATTCATAAAAATGGGTTTTGGCAAAAAAAAAAAAAAACTAAAGTAATAATATTAGTCATACACACAAAATCTGCAGTTAACTACTATATCAGACTTTACATTCCTATATTCTTCATATTAAGCCTACAAGCCCATTTTAAACAAAACATTAAAGCAAAATTAATAAAATGTATGGTTAATAAAAGTATTGAAAACTCAACACTACATGATAGCTTGTTGACAAGTTGCTACGTCCTGTAGTACTAACCAGGGCGACACAAAGGAGAAAAACTAAATTTTTTAAAACATCTCTTAATGACAGCAGAGTATATGAATTTGTTGAATGTCTTAAAATGAACACAAGTTGTTTTGTTAAGAAAATGTATTTTTAATATAAAAAACAACTTGGTGCCATACAAGAAGGTTTACATAACAATTATAAAAATCAGTGAAGGCCACCTCAGAATGATAATATCTTGTCTACAATTTTTATAGCAAAATACTTTGGCTTGTACTGATTATTTTCAAACACACATACAGCCATTTACAATGAATGGTAACCATAAAAATAGCAAACTCTATCCAAAGAAAATTTTTACAAACATTATTTTCAAACTACTGAGGGACTCCCAAATGTTCCCTTTTAATTCCATGACAAGAAGGGTCTGATAATATTTATCTCAACATAAAGTCCAAGAGTTGCTTCTCAATGAGACTGCAGTATGCCCTGGCTTATATAGCAAGAAAAACATATCTCCCTTTCTCAATCAGGGGCTTCAAATGTTACATTTTTAATTTAACCAATCAGAGGGCTGAAATATAAGAAAACAGTCTCTTTTTCTTGTAAATATTGCCACATGCAGCGCTGCGGTGCTTCCATATGACAACGCTCCAACACATCACAGCAACACTAGCACTGCTAAGCGGTGGACTTGCAGACTCTTCGCTGTGCCAGCAGTATAGCTCTGTGCGTGGCTTGATGGCCATCCGAAGCGTCTTCACCATCGGCGCTGCCCCAACTTGACCGGCCACCATGGCTGCCTTACGCAAGGCAGCGCAGGAAAATGACGTGGTGTTTCCACATCAAAAGGTAGGACATCTACTTCACGTAGTTGCATATCATTTCGCGAAAAGTACGGACGGGCTGTACGTAGCGGGCAGGTGGAAAATTTGACGAAAATGAGACACCTCATCTTAAAGTCAATATGTCATTGAGTACTTTGACACAATTACGCTGATAAAGGGAAATGTTACACAATTAAGTAACCTAAAAATGGACTTTAAAAACAAAAAGCCATGAATGATTTACACTCTGTGTGTGTGTGTGTGTGTGTGTGTGTGCACGTGCGTGTGTGTGTGTGTGTGTGTGCGTGTGCTGGGTAAATTACTAAATTTTTGTATACTGTAAGATTAGCAAAAGTAAAAAAAATGCATTATTGTGCTTATAACAACAGAAGGATCAAAAAGTACACATTAAGTTCCAACAAGAACACAGCATTATGCTAAAACATGGCAGATGACAAAGATGGTGGTGATGGCGGCGGCAGGGGTGGTGGAGGTGGCGGTGGTGATTGATGGTGATAATTGATAACGACTGATAATAATAATAAGAAATTGTAAGGGAGGAAAAAAAGGAAGCCTTCAACCTGAACTAACGCGAACTCCCAGTATGTCAACACAATCAAATTCATCTACTTGACAACTACTGACAAACAAACACTACCAAGAACCAAGTTGCTTAAATATGTATAAACAAGCAGTATGCATAAACATCAAGGAAGTTTACAACAATATATGAGTAGACAGACTTAATACGTACTATTATAAACATGAAGAATTTGTCAAACTTGTCTGCCGGAACACATCAGCCATAATGCTGAAGCAAAAATTCCAGTAATTATATGGTAAGGTCATCAAATACTAAAAATTGATATAGCCATTGCTCATGACCTATCTAAACCGGTTGCTAGAGCAAGAAAGACATGTCTCCCTTAAGCAACAAGGTATGTACTTACCACTCTACCCTTCCAGCACCAAGTGGACTAAAAAAAAAAGAGGTGTACAGTGTATGAAAATGCAATCCCCAACACTGCCATAATGAAAAACTTGCAAAAGAACTGG
>NQII01000899.1:454299-571995 GCA_002778355.1 Clitarchus hookeri
CAAAGACAACCAAACAGGAAACATAGCACTGACAATGCAGGTGCAAAGTTCCACCAAAATAAGTCTGCACTATAAAAAATGCACAATTCCAAACACTGGATGTGATGTGAACAGTATGTAAATGATATAATGAAGGCATAGTGTGTGCTTGTTATTACAAAATGAATATAATTTATAGACAATTTATATGTACAAATTTTATTTCATAAAAAGGAGAATATTTGAATGTTAATAACATATTACGTATTTATTGTATACAATTGAGTTACATGAAAAGCAGACATGTTAAACCCGGGGTGATTTTTTATGAGGTGTGAGACATATGGATAAGAGCTGTGAAATAAATGTTCATGGCGTAAGATATTATAAAAATTATGTTAATCTTAAACTGTAGAGTAAGGTTGGATCTCAGGTCACTTTTTGAAATTTCAATATACGTTCAGGTTTATTAATTACAGAGCTACAAAAATTAAGAAATCCAATAGACGAAACATAGTTCATTATTATTAAAATCAGAAAGTAAACAAGAAGTTACTGATAACTAATGAGCCTACTTTCCTCTTCATGGGTGCAAATAAATAAGTTCTTGAAAGCAATATCATTAGAGATGAAACCAAAAACATGTGAAACGGTACAAAGACAATTAAAATACACTAGTGACTTACCCGGGATTCGAATTCAGAAAAAACTAGTAAAATGAAGCTAGCTTGCAATCAACTGCATCACAGAGGTAGGATTCGGAGCATCAACTTTGGATGTAATAAGTTTAATGTGTTGAATGATAGGGTCCTCTAACCTGAAATATATATACTCAGCCATCATTTTGAAAATAAGTGTCTGGAGCCACTAAAACTCATAAGTTTACATTGTCTACCATAACGCTACTTGTGTGAAAAATTTGGTGGAAATAAGTTGATTGGACTACGAGATATGGCATAAAAGCCTTAATTTCTTAAATGGGGCTATCTTAAAAATTACATAAAAAGAGGTTCTGTACACGACTTTGTAATAGATAGTGTCAGCATAAAAATTTAGATTGAAATTTTTAAATAGATATATTAAACATACAAAAATATTGATATGGCCGCCATTTATAAAATCATTGCGTGACCCCATTTAATTCATGTAACTATACTTGGCCTTCTGTACGTTTGCAAAATTTTGTGTAAATTAGTTGAATTATTCCGCAAATATGACAAAATGTTCAGTTTACTCATCTGACACTACTTTGCAAAAGTCCGGAAAAGGAGGATCTCTCTATACATATTGGTAGATTGGTCCTCGAGATATGGCATAAAAACTCAGTTGATCATGTGACGATCTTCATAAATGGAGGTCAAAAAGTTTACATATTAGCACGTTTGATTATTGTCATAGATAAAATATACAAAGTTAAATTTAAATCTGTTACATAGTTTTGTATACATAGCACACTAAGCTAAAATGTTTGGTTATGCACCATTCAGAAAATAAGAAACTTACATACTTAAAACATATAAATTAATGTAACCCACCAAAGTTAAACTTCTTTGCCAAATTTGAAAGAAACTGGTTGATTGTTTGCAGAGATATGGCATAAAAACTAAATTATTTCATGTGGAGTTATCTTACCAAATGGCGGAGAAATAAGGCTTTGCATAGACAATATTGATGGATACAACTGATACTGTCAGCATACGTTAACTTAAAATTTGTTTTGCAGTTCAGTAGATAAAAAATTTGGAGTTAAAATGTTTATATGGCTACCATTTTGAAAATATGTATGTCTGACTCTCAAAATTTATCAGTTTACATAGCCTGCCATAGTGCTAATTGTTTGCCACATTTGGTAGAAATTGGTTATTTTTTTTGGATATCACATAATTTAATTGAAAAAGTGATACTATTTTACAAAATGGCAGAAAAAAAGAGATTTTGTGTGTATACATTTGATTGTCGTAATATATACTGCCATCATACAAAGTTTTGTTGGAATCAATTACATGGTTTCGACGATATAACTTACAAAACTAAAATAGCTATATGGCAGGTATTTGAAAAAAAAGTGTGCCATACCCAAAACATATCAGTTAACATAACCTACAGCAGTACTAATTGTTTGCCATATTTGGTAGGAATCGGAAAATTTTTTCCTGAGATATGACATAAAAATTATATTTATTCACGTGGCACTATCTTACAAAATGTAGGACAGAAGAGAGTCCGTGTAGACACAGTTGATGTTTGTTATATGTACTCCCAGCATACACAGTTAGGTTGGAATTGATTAAATGTTTTAGAAGATGTAGCATACTACGCTAAAATATCTAGATGGCCGACATTATGAAAATAAGTGTCTGACATACTTGAAACATATCATATTTGTACATAACTGTGGCAGTACCACTTGACTGCCAAATTTAGTAGGAATCTGTCAATTGTTTTCCCAAGAAATTGCACAAAAACTTGATTAATTCTAGTAGCACTATCTTACAAAATGGTGGACAAGTTTTATTTTTTGGCTTGTTCTATGCTTGCAATAAATACTGTCAGTATACAAAATTTGGTTGAAATTGGTCAAATGGCATGGTAGTTATACCAAATAAACAAAATATGTACATGGGTGCCATTCTGAAAATAAGTGCCTACTAAAGTTAAATAACTCATATTTACCTGGCCTATTATAGCATTTATTAATGCCAAATTTGGCAAAAATAGGTTCAGTAGTTTTTGAGATATAACATAAAAGCTTTATTTATTAATGTGGCAGTATCTTCCAAAACGGCAGATAAAAGTGGTTATTTGGCTTATATGATGCTTGTAGTAGATACTGTCAGCGTACAAAATTTAGTTGAAATTGGTTAAAAGGAATGGTAGTAATACCAAATAAACCTAAAATATTTGTATGGCCACAATTTTGAAAATACATGTCAAATTAAGTTCAATTAATGAGATTTACCTGGCCAATCATAGCATTACTTACATGCCAAATTTGGCGAAAATAAGTTGAGTAATTTTCGAGATGTAACGTAAAACTTAATTTTTCCATGTGGTGCTATTTTCTAAAATGGCCGGCCAACAACAATATTTACCTATGAATTAAATTCTTACAACTTTTGCTGTCATCATACAAAATTTGGTTAGAATAGGTTGAATGGTTTTAGAGATGACATATCGCGGTAGATTTTTAATAGTGGCCATTTTGAAAATAAGTGGTCAGCACGGTCAAAAACAATAAAAGTCAGATGTTTTTACTTAGTACTATATGTGTACCGAGTTTGGTGTGAAATAAGGTTCACGCGTAAAAAATTTTTTTAAATGTCTTATGCCATCTCTCTGAACCCATTAAATAAATTTGAAAAGAAAACTTATTTTGCTGAAGTACGCACTCTGTGCTCTGTAATAAGCTGCTGTAGTTTCAATCATCCCCCATTCTGAAGGAAGAACCATCTAAAATATTATAGTAATTTGTCTCAGGAACTAATAAACCAACTTTTATAATATTTTGGTATAAAATTCTTTCTACGGACTAATTTCTGAAACACGACATCCTACTACTTCTTAGCATTTGATGACTTTCAAAACGGCATGAATATGCATGAATAGTGGAAAGAAAATCTATTAGTTTGGATAATTTTATAAAAATGTCTAATTTACTACTTTAAGTTTACGTGGCCTACCTTGGCACTGCTTTAACGTGGTTCGTTTGTAGTTCCTGATTCCGTATGCAGATATAGTTTTTAACATAAATGTTTACCAGTACCAGTAATTTTTTCGTCTCTCTCATATTGAAAGCCAAAATACACTGTGTCAAGTACATTTCTCAGTAAAAATTAATTTTTTTTTTAGTTTTGAAAAATTGACATTGAAGCTATATTTACTAAGAAGAAAATTCAGTTGCTCAGATCAAGTACATTTAGTTGAAGATTATTTGCTTAAATTTACCATTATTTTGTTAACACAACCAAGTAGATATTTTGTTAGATGTAATGTAATCGGGCCATACAGAAGTCAAATACACCTGGAGGTTTCGAATGTAATTTCGGACACAATAAGGATATTAGTACAACTTGTCTTTATATTTTGTTAATCTTAACGGCTCTGCCTACGAAGCCTGCAGCTACAGAGTTTAAATGGGGAATCAAAGTTAAAGAAATCCCTTCTAATTGTAACAATTGTCAAGATAACTGTTATAAAAAAATATTCAAAGAAACCTTTTCAGAGAATATTNGGGCCTGGTAACATTTACTGCAGGAGCCATAGATGATAATTTTGAAACTTAGAATGTCTCAATTCTCAAAATCCTCTCCATCCTGGTCAACCTCCAAAGGGATGACTTGCTGAACAGGGTGGTTGTCGTGGCTTCTGTGGGGGTGTGAAGCACCAGGTACTGACCACCAAGGAGCTTCTGCACGCATGCTGCTGCTACTTCTTAAAATTGATATTCTGTAGATGTGTTATGTTTTCATGTGCCTTCACAAGAATTTGAAATTTTATATCAAAATGCTCAAGTTGTTAAATGTAATTAGGTGTAGGTGAAAAAACATACAGTCAAACCCCACTGTTGTAACCCCATTTATTATGACCATCACTCTTTTAAACTAATTTTCAAAGAACCACAAAAAAAAAATTAGGTTAAAAAGAAGAAAATTTAAGGGAAAACTGTCAAAAATTACTTTTTTTGGTCACTATGCATTGCATTTCTCTTCTAGAGCACTGTATTGCAAGCAGCACATATCTAAAAACAGATACCACTTCCCTAGAATGTCAGCAGCTGTGAAAACCCGTTGACTGCCTGCTTGCTCCCCTCAGTCACTGTTTTTCCACGCATGCTGTAATCATCATATGTCACACTTGTCTTGCCATTGTGATCTTGCTCGTGGATATTCAACCTTCTCTCTTTACTTATTACAACTTGGATTTCTGCATGGTTTTTAGATTTCTCATGGTTTTGGTTACTATTTGTTGACAACTTATTATGCTTAGTTTTTTTGGACTAAGATTTGGTTATGATTCTGGTTTGATTTGGTAAACAATTGTTAATGACCCATACAATTTTTTTTATATTTTAATTTGGTAACCATTTTGCTTTAATTTATGAACAATTATTGACAACCTGCACTGTTATTTATTTTGTACAGACTTAAAATTTCAATAAAATTAGTGGAAAGTGAGCCAGCTTGTCGCTGGTAAAAAAAATATGAAACCTCTCCTGCGTAGTTGCAAGAAATAAAACAAAAATTAATAATACTTTTAAAATTAAAAACAAACTGTGCCAATCTCAGTTTTGATTATCCTCTAAAAGTGACTCTATTTGTTTGAACCTCAAATATTTTTATAACTGGGTTGTACCAGAAAATTGTTTTCATTGTGAAACTAAAGGCAAAGTTGATATAGTTACATCCCTACCAAAATAACAACACATCTCATTTTCAAATCCCATGTATGGGCCTGGTTGGAACAGTAATGTGTCTTTCCACACTGCGTAAATACTTTCCCTCTATGTTCATGAAACCCACCCCCAAGGTACGGGAGCTGTCAGGAAGAAACAATGAATGGAAAGGAAAAGTAGAAGTCAATATTTTTGTTCCAGGTAGGTGGCATGGTTTCGCAGCGCCATCGCCAGACTTACTCTACNAGGAAAAGTAGAAGTCAATATTTTTGTTCCAGGTAGGTGGCATGGTTTCGCAGCGCCATCGCCAGACTTACTCTACTGATCCGCTACCCTTGCTGTCACCAGCATAAGTAAAACGTTTGTTTAGTTTGTAGGATTTCACATGAGATAGAAGGATGAGGAAGTGAGTGGTGGACTTGGTGGAGAATCGCGAGATGAGGCCCATGGCACGTTCGTAGTTGGCGCTACAGCTGTGCAACCCTGGGAAACTCTTCTCGGCCATCTGCATAGAAGTAATTATTTACTTGGAAGTATGATGGTCAACGTAAATCACAACTTAGTATTGCCATGTAAAATATTACAGTAAAAGAACTATACTAAATTTGGTTTATTATAGTATGTTATAATGGACAATATTATCCTATTACACAAGATAAGATTAATGGCAGTTATTATCACATTGAAAAATCATCTGCTCTTTCTCAACCAAGTACTGCTAACAATGCTAAAATACAACCAAGTTNAGTTATTATCACATTGAAAAATCATCTGCTCTTTCTCAACCAAGTACTGCTAACAATGCTAAAATACAACCAAGTTTGCATTTTGGTATTTATCCTGTTACAAATAAATCTCCACCAAATGTTTTTGGAAATTGTTGTGTATTCACGTGTGTTAATAGTGAAATTAGGAAACCAGAAAGAGAAACAAGAGGAAAATAAAAATGTATATATTTATTACTACTCATTTGCAAAAAGTTGCTTACCATGACCAAATCACACAAGTACAATGAAGGTTGCCACATAGTATTGCTATAGCCCAACATGTGTTCTATTTGTATTTAATGTGGTTTGCTTGTGCGGATGTGCCACTAGCGGGCATATCTGTCCCTCCATCATTCATAGCTACAAGACACTGAATAAGGCCTTGGTAGCAATGTGAGCCACAAAGCCAAGTTCAGTGAACACACAGCATGCCCCGACGGTGCATTTGACAAGTCATTGCCCAGCTGGATGAGTTTGAAAGAGACCGCATAGCCGGCCTCTAGGAAGCAGGTTGGACGTTTCGGTGCATTGCTCGCCACTTGAACCATTCTGCCTACACTGTTAGCTAGTGTTGACCATGGCATACCACCAGTAGAGAGGATTGTTTGATTGTGCGACAGGCTGTAGACACTCCACAGGTATCGCTGCGCACCATTCAGGGACATGTCATGGCAACTGGAGATACACCTGATTCCACCAGTGCTAGCCGCACACACATCACCTTTTCTTCAGCGGCTAGCAGAGCGGAACCTGTCGTTACGGCACCCCTTGCAATGTCTACCATTACAACATGAGCATCGTGAGCACGTGTGACCTGTAGACAATGGGCAGCATGGCAGCTTGTGGATTGGCGACGAGTGGTGTTCAGCGACAAATCACGGTTCTGTCTGGATACAGACGACGCCCACATTGGAGTCTGGAGACGTCCTAGCATGAGCCGTGATCCACGCTTCATTGTAGAGCGGCACACAGCCCCAACAAGAAGTGTCTGGTGTGGGGTACAACTTCCTACGATTCCCGCACCACACTAGTGGTGATTGAAGGAACCCTGATGGCGCAGCGATATATCCAGAAATTCTGCAACCATTTGTGCTCCCCTTCTTGGTGCAGTTGGGCAATACCATTTTCCGGCAGGATAAAGTCTGGCCTCACACAGCCTCTGGCCTGCCTTCGTGAACCTGCTTTCTTGGCCAGCAAGATCACCATACATCTCTCGCCCATCAAGAATGTTTGGGAACAGACTGGACGGCAACTTAGGCCAGCTGCAACTACGTCGGATTTGCAGGGTCAGTTGCGCCAGATGTGGCAGGATCTTCCTTAGGAGAACATCCAACATCTGTATGCCTCCATGCCTGAGAGTATCGTCACATGTATCCCTGCTACAGGTGGTCCAACACCATACTAAGTGCATCCTGCAAGTGCTGGTCCCCTACAATACATGCTTGGTGTGGTACAATATTTTGATTTTTTATGTATACATATTACTATGTCCTGTGCCTGTACCCACTTACGTAACCTCGCCATAGCATCTTCAGGGTGATAATTTTTTACAAATAAGTGTTTACATATTTGTATGTATTTATTGAAATATATTAAACATTTTATATACAAATAAAGGATCAAATTTTTATTGCCTTTAACACATTCACAACAAATCCACTCATATATTAACATTTTATCATCCCACATCTTCCCAATAAAATTAATTATATTAGCTAAAACTATGAATGGTGCTTTTACAGCTGTATTATTACAAAGACACTGCTGTGCTAATTAATTTTATCACCACTAAATAACCCGATAAGAATATATTAACGTTTGTCAAAATTTGGATTATTAATAAAATGTTATTATATTCTGAAAGCAAATCTTCCATATCTATTATGATTGTAATATCCTGTGCTTAACACTGCATCTGATTTATATGTTATAATTTACCTGATTTTGAAGTTACTACATGTTATTTTTTANCATTATTAATAAAATTTTATTATATTCTGAAAGCAAATCTTCCATATCTATTATGATTGTAGTATCCTGTGCTTAACACTGCATCTGATTTATATGTTATAATTTACCTGATTTTGAAGTTACTACATGTTATTTTTTACTTGCAATACTTATTCTTTGTCACTGTCAAATATGAATTGTAACAGATTGTTTTCAAAAGGTTTTTTATTTAACTAAATAATACTTTCTCTGGTTGATACATTAGATGTTTTCCATGTATGTATGTAACTGACTACTTCTGAATATGTAAAATAATTAATGACACATTTTGCAATTTCTACAGCTTCCACTACACATGGTTGAAACATTAATTATTTTTAGGTTACTATGCCACCAATTTTTTTTTAACAAGGAGATAAAGCAGTGCACAAATGAATGATCACAATACAAAACTAGGTTAGCATATCTGATAATCTCTACCAGCATTTGTCCACAAGATTCCTCAGCTGATTCAAATTCACACACATATGAACTTGCTGAACTATGTGTTTCCACATTTCCTGTAGGAATACTTCGGGAATGGCAGTCATCAAGTGCAATTTCAATTGCAAAAAAAAATAAATGTATTTTGCATTTTTGAAGGGAACTGTAATTTGTAGACTATGTTTTTTTTAAGGAAATAAATTATGTGATTGTGTGTGTGTACATACACACCTCCAGTTGATGTCAATTGCATTTTTGGTAGAGCAGGAATCCCTGCAAATTAACTCAAATGCCACTGAGTAAGACACATTTGATTTTCTATTGGTGCCAAGGACAGTTGTGTAATGTGGATGTGTCCCTCTGATACTGCAAGAGTTGACCACACCCTCTGCCCAATTTGAAATTGCAGTCATTGTGTGTTACAATCCAGCCATTGTTTCTAAATATTACATTTTTGGACAGAACACCTAATTGTGAACACGTCTGTACTGCTCCGAGCAATTTGGGTATGTCTTAACTCACTGTTCCTTCCAGCAAATGCAAATTTTAGGCTAGTAAACCAATGAAACACAATTCTTTGTGTAACATATTACACTTATAAGTCTTAAAAATGTATACATGAAATATACAAAATTTTACTCATGAATGTAATACATTTCTTTTTTGGCAATTTTGAATTACAATTTAGAAATTTTCCTTTTTTTTAGGGGGATGGTCTATCTGGCATTTCTCTATCTATTATAGAAATATTATCATCACTATCACCCATTACCTCAATTTTTCAGGTCCAAGTTCATGTGCCAATAATATACTTGGTGGTGATGACATTGAGCAAAGAAAAAAAATAGGCAATCAATGAACTATCAAGTACAAACTACATTCACAAATACACCTTTATTCTTCCACACCATAACGACTAATTGATCCAAATGTGCCACTGTCTCAAGAACCTGGGATAATGAAGGTAGCATATGGAAGAATTAACAACTGTCCTATTCGATCACCTCAGTAAATAATTTAAGTTGGGCATTATTCTCTCCAAGAAAATAAATATCTCACAGTTTTGGTCAGAATCCGACCATACGTCTAACCCTTGAAATGAACTGATGGACAAGTGTTGCAGTAATTCAAAATAACCGGCTAAGTATTGTATTCTGAAAATAGGTGGAATTCTTACACCACTAACATGAACTACCTGTGCATAAACTGCCAAAAGACTGTAACCCACAGTTCCTGAACTAGTGCATACCGTTTGTTATGCGGAAAGTAAGCTTCACTACTGGTTCTGCCTTACTTTGACGAGACTGTTGTAGAATGCAGTTTTGTTTGAAAATAGAAACTCTATAAAAGTTGTTAACTTAATTAACTGTTGTAGAAATAATTGGTAAGGCTAAATATGACATAAAGCAGAACTTCATTTATCCAGAGTGACTGTGACTAAATGACATCTAGATTAACCAAAATCAGAGTTGTTCAGGAAATTAAAGGATAAGTAGCATATAATACTGCCAGACAAATTACAAATTATACACCTTACAACTTACTTTTAATTTTGTCATAAATAAATATTAATTTTACTCCTGAAACATTTTAATGTACAGTGCTAAAAAAGTAGTTGGTAATAACCAGTATGTTCATTTTGCCAAATTTGTATGATTTTTTTACACAGTGACTACACAGGTAGGTTTGGCCAATACTGTGCAAACAAATCATGCATGTTCAATAGGAGAGAGAGGGTTTCAGTACAGTACAAATTTATTTAATAACAAAATGAGATAATATAACAACATTCTGTAATGTATTTGTTGATCTCGATAAACGAGAAATCTGGATTAACAAGGGATGGATAAGCAAGGTTTTACAATACTGCCAGTAAATTTTTTAATGTAATATTTTCACGATCAAAGTACAGTGCTTGTTACCATTATTAATTAACTTACCATTTATACGTGAAGATATTAAAATAATCTCCTGTAGCACTCATAATGAAATTTAAAACATTAACAAACTGGTGCATTTTTGTAAACAAATTCCACATTAAAACTCCATCTATTCTGACTTCCCTAAAATTCATAAAAGTTTATAATATGTTTTTGTTTGAAGCTTCTATGTAAAAACAAATTTAAAAGATCAACCACACTGCACAATTAGTTAACATAACAACGGCCCCTAAAAATACCTTCTGCAATTGCAAACACTATATTTATGACCCAAAAATCGATATATAAGTATATAATGCAAAGGGATACAGAAAATATACTGTTTCTCTCAAATGAAAACATGCCAGCTCTATGAAATTATGTTTCAATATTTATAGTTAAATGTGTAATAAGTGGATGCAGAGCAGTACAGGTGGAAGATGAACTTATTTTCAACATGATAAATTCAAGCTGATGTATTAATGCCTAATTTGTGACATTTTATGAAACCAACTTGCACAAAAAAAAAAAAAAAACTATTGCAATATTTTACACGTTAATTCCTATTCAAAGTGAAAGAAATCCACTCACGAACTTGTGACATTGTGTTTCATGTTCATCAAGTCAGTTATAGACAACACAACTAACTTAAGAAAGCACTAAGGCACAGGTGTAATAAAGTTCTTGAAAGAGCTGCTTGAAAGAATTCTCCTCCTAGCTTCAGACTGAAGTACATGAATAACTTTATCACGCAAAAGTGGTTGGCCTGTTTTCAACTGTTTTTTCTTTCCAACCACACTTTTATTCATACTCACATTAAATTTTTCTTTTACTGATTTATTTGTAGCTTTATTTACAGCAACAGATGACTTTGGCTGAACAGTCACTTGATCAGAGTTTTTCACATGAGCAAGAACTGCTGGATTCAAACCACAAAATATGTCCTTTGCTTTCTTTTTCTTCTTTCGTTTTTTCTGAGAGAGAGTAGCAGTCGCCACTTCATCAGTTGAGTGTTTCGGTTCGCAAGGGATCTTTGGAACTTGCATAGGTATTACAGTTTTCTTGTGACACTGCTTGCACACTAAAACCTGAAAGGATAAAAAAGATAACGCTGTAGCGGTCGCAAGGTTGGGAATAATTTAAAGATGTGTACTGACAATGCAAATATTCTGTTTCAACTTTAATTTGTACATAGTTACACTTTTAATATTAAGGTATGTCTACTCAATCAATATATATATATATATAAATGTTGTGTTTGTTTGTTCGGACGCGTATAACTCCCGAAAAAATCAACCAATTTTCATTCTGTTTTTTTATAAACCTTCCTTTCATTCCCATGAGTGTTTGTACACCTTTATTTTTTATCTGTGTTACCTGCAAAGGTACCAAAATTGCAAAAAGCTAATTTTTAACATGCTTTCGCGTCAGGAAGTGTCTTTGTTGACAGCTGTCCGTTTGAACATTTCAGCTGCTTGAACCATCCAACTTATTCATACGCACGGAAGATGGTAAAACTAAAAACATTGTATACGGACAAGTACATTCAATAATAAATATTTTGAAAATACATATACTTCTTTCAATTAATTTCACAGAAATGAATAGAACCAAAATCTTTTATGCCACAGCAACGCATGGCCAGATAAGCTAGTTTCAAATAAAACTAGGATAATTCCAGGATCTTAATTCATATGCAACAACAGGTAATATTCCTCTGCCTAGGACCAATGCTTTAAAAGAGTTGTTCTGCTTACAACCACATTTATTCTGATGGCTCTGCAAGGTACTGTCTGAAACAAAACAACTTTATCCCATACTCTGTCTATAGTCATGCTGGTTTGTTTTCACACAATTGTTCAACTTGAACAACTGTTTTCAACAAAGTTTCCATTTAAGAATCACAGCCACACTTAGGTTATTAGCAGCAGGTCAGTTGTTTGATATTGTAAATTTCAATGCAAGAATTTCAGTGCCATCATTAAGTATAATAATTCCAGAAATATGCAAAGCAATTTGTGAGGTTGTAAGGACAGAGCATATAACTGTAAGATAATATTTTCAGTCCCTTCAGCATAAACTACGGTAAGGTATTTAGCATGTAGAATAGTTTCATCCATTTTGAGTTTAATGTTGTAATTAGTGTGTGTCAACAATAGAAAATCAGGCACATTGTACTATAAATTCCAAAATCAAATGAACAACATCCAAATGCACAAACTTTTGAAATGCATGTTGAAGTATTGCTGCAACAACACATTCGGTTCTGCATAAAAACTCTCAGTACACTTTGGTTCCAGTTGCGCAATCCTCGAATCTTTGCATCTGTAAGAGCTCATCGAGTACTTAAATCCAAGAATACTCCAAAGCTAAGTGACTTTTTTCTGAAGCCGAGATCCGTATCCACCGTAAATTTCCATGGCTCTAATCAATTCCTGATGGAATGGTTTTATAAGATGGAAATCTGACAAAAGTAACAACCTGTTCTGATAAACCTGTGGTTGATGATTAAGGTTTTCTTAACGTTCCTTATTTGAATGTATAGGCTATTCACGGTAAAGTGAGAACTTTTGAAAACCCTCTCATTTGGAATAATAGTCAATAAATATATTTTATTTTAGCCTTAGATTGTAATGACGCAGTATTTTTAATTTTTGGGACACGTGTTTCATTTTCGTTCGTTTGGTAAGCTTCATAATATTTTAATCGGGTTTCGAATTAAAAGCCGTGGTGGTTCGTTTTACCGTGATAGTTTGTTTATTGGGCATACGTTTGCTGTTTTACGTTTATCAGGCGCCCGGTTGCTGTTTTAAAAGTTTTAGTTTTTGTTAAGCGTCAACATTAGATTAGCTTTTTTCAGACTGCGTCGACAAGTTTTGTACGAGAAGTTCGTTTATCTGTATCTTGACGGCGCAGTTAAGCGGGACACAGTGTCGTTTGGATGACGCGGCTGGCAGATGCCGGCTGCCGTGCCCTTATCTTAGGAGAAGGGGGCGATAGGCCTGCAGAATAAATACTCGGGGTGTCTATCGCCTAAAAAAGAAAAGTAACCAACCGTTAGAGAAGACACATCGGGCGTGAAGAACTTCACCCACACCGGCAAGCACCAGTGACCGCTAAATCTTTTTTCACTACATTTCTTTTCGGCTTAAACTATTCAATTCTATTAAATTATTTCCGCCGGTGTGGGAGGTCGCTAGGGTGCCAGGAGGGAACGAACATCCCTCCTGCCTTCGTAACTTCGTCTTGCGATGCAAGTTTTTGAGACATGAATAATTCGTAAACGACTGCGGTGCTGTTCTGCACTTGTCTATTTATCTGTGAACGGTTCGTACTCTGCATACCTGAACTTCGTATGTGAACTGTGTCACTAAAATTATAAATAAAAGTATAGAACAAATACTGCGGAACTTGACTTTATTTCATATGTAATTGGCGTCCATTTTACAGAGTCTCGTGTTACTCCGTCTTGAGCTAGTCGAGTGGAAAGTTATCGCCGAGTGGCAACGTAAAGCCGGCTATAACTTTGTAACTACGCGCGTGCCAACGTTACAATATGTTAAATTTGGACTGTGGTGGAATATACACACTGTGTTTATTACTTACATGTCAATACTTATTTTAAAATGTGGCTAAAGGATAAAAATGGCAGAAAGAAAAACGCAACTAGGGCCTTAAAAGTGCTCACTTTACTGTGAACAGCCTATAGAAGATAATATCCCTGTGTTGAAGAAGTTTTATATATTATACACAATGTCAAGTGTTAATGTTTTGTTGTGAACTCCAAGTGTGTGATTTGGTTGTCTGCCCCACAAAATTGTGTGGGGAAACTGGCATCCTGTGAGAAAACCCGTAGGCCAACTGCCACATCCACCATCCTTCCCACATGTGCAAATCCAGGTGACCCCTGGGAAGTGAAGCCAGTTTGCCTTGGTGGGAAGCAAGCAGACCTGGTCTCACCACACCACCACCATGGCCGCAAACAAATTAAAAGAAAAATTCCTTAAATGTTAACAAATATAAGGTGCAGCTCTCTCACTCATGTAGGAGTAAGCATAGTAAATGCTATTTTTGTGTAGTCAAACATGGCTGGTAACTATTAAGTGTAGAAGTAGCTGAACGGGCTGACAAATCCGTATGTCAGAAGTTTAATTCTGTACAGTGGCACGTCTTCTCAACTCCTGTGCAAAGTAAATCACAACTAGTTTGTTAATGAGTAAATCAGTTTTAATGGCCCTAGCACACATAAGACAGAGAAAGTTAACATAAGGTTTGTTTGGGCATCCTATACTGTTTGCTCTTGAGAGCAGCCTAGAAGCAGAAAGAGAGAAGGAAAGAGGAGAAAAGGCACGGCTCTTTTGTGATCCAAACAAAATGCCAAAAGGGATACGTAAGTTTATTTACAAACTAGCTGATCGCGACATTAATGTTTAGCTGTCATTTTAGATGTTTACTGGGTGTGGCATTGATCAAAGACAATTTCGGGATACATACTTTTTAGCATTGCAATTATTATTGAAATGTACCGAAAACAAAATATTCAACTAACAAGAAGTTACTGATATAACACTAATGAACCTACTTACCTCAACATGGGTGCAATTAATTTTTCAATACGTTCTTAAAAGCCAAGTTGATAGATAGGACTCGACTTCTCTTTGAAAGCAATAACATTAGAAATGAAACCAATAACTTATGTACAAGTAGTGAGACAATTACAAATACACATGTTGCTTACCCGGGACTGGAACCTAGAAAACCTCATACAATAAGCTAGCGTGCAATCCACTGCATTACGGATACCAGATTTGGAGCATCAACCTCCGATTTAATGAATCTAATGTTTCGAATGATAGGGTTTATTAAACTAAAATATTTACATTATAAAAATAAGTGACTGAACCACATAAAACATGTTAAGTTTTACATGGCCTACCGTAGTGTTACTTGTGTGAAGAATTTGGTGGTAATCAGTTGTTTGGTCCCTGAGATATGGCATAAAAAACTTTATTTTCTTATTTTATGCTATTGTACAAAATTGCCAAAAAAGGAGGCTCTATATTTGATGTTTCTTACGTATACTGCCTACATACAAATTTTCGTTGAATTTGGTTAAATTGTTTAATATGTGTGGCTAACTTACCTAATCCATTTATGAAGCCACCATTTTGAACATCAATGTCTGACCCACTTAAATCATGAAAGTTTACATGGCCTTGTGTAGCATTTATGGTGTGCACAATTTGGTACATATTAGTTGAAATGTTCCAGTGTAACATTTGGTGGGAATCAGTTGAATGGTCCTCGAAATATGGCATAAAACTTCCATAATTTACATGGGGTAATCTTCATAAATGGAGGACAAGAAAATAATGTAGCAGCACATTCAATGATTGTAGACTATAGTTCATTTAATATAAGAAGGCCACATTCTGACAGTCAGTGAGTGGCAACTTAATATATTGAAAACAAATAACGTGCCATTTACAAAATCCTGTATCAGCTGATGCACGAACGAACAAAAGTTAATATTACGTTGGCTATTCTGAGAGAAGTGTCGAAGCACATCACACAAGCAGAAAATACGTGCGATAAGAAAGAGTTCGTAGATTAATTAATACATTTTATATTACGTGGTCATAAAACAGCAGTTTTTAGTTTTAGAAACGAAACTTCATGATAATATAGTAATGTATAGGTGTTCAAAATGAGATGCACAATAAAACAATACGTATACAAATGTGACGAAAAAATCCAAAGTTTCCAGACTTTCAAACCAGGTGCTGCCATCTTGTGAGTTAAAAGCGTACCATCTGTTGCAATATGCCCTTCCACGCCATCTGTTATCCATATCCCGAACTACACCCAGAAACATATTATAGTTTTGTTGTTTAAAATAACGTATTTACATGCATATACAAATAATTTTATTTTCCCTCGAGGTCTGTATAATTTTTAAAGTAACATATATTTTGTGTACCACGTTTACGAACGACCCTACACACGTCCACCAAGCTCCGTTTACGAATGCAGCGCCACCCAAGCAGTTCACCAATTGCCACATGGAGCAGCACCTCCTGGACGCGCTGACTCGCCACATCAAAGCCTATTCTTGGCACGCCAGTTGATGGCGAATGGATACATAAACGAAAAGGCACAGCGATTGTCAACTGTCAAGAATGTGGCCTTCTTATATGGTACACAGTATACCAATATACAAAGTTAAGTTAATACAGATTTCATAGTTTCGTAGATATAACACACATAACTAAAATGATTTTATAGCTGTCGTTCTGAAAATAAGTGTCATACATAAAAACTACATATATTAACATGGCCTACCACAGTACATCTTCGCCAAATTTTGTAAGAATGGCTTGATTGTTTCCTGAGATCAGATAAAAACTTTATATTTTATTGGTAGGGATATCTTAAAAAAAGGCAGAGAAATGAGGCTCTGCATAGATAAATTTGATGATTGTAACAGGTTCTGCAAGCATACAAAGTTAGGTTGGAATTTTTTTTTTGTTAATCAAATATACAGAGTTAAAATATTTATATAGCCACCATTTTGAAAATAAGTGACTGACCTACTTAAAACATACCAGTTTAAACCACCTGCTGCAGTAATATTTGTTTGCCAAATTTGGTAGGAAACTGTCTATTGTTTCCCCGAGATATGACATAAAAACGTTATATTCACATGGCTCTATCTTGCAAAATGGCAGACAAAAGATGCTTCATGTAGATAAGTTGATAGTTCTAATATCTACTGCCAGCATATAAAGATAAGTTGGAAATGATTACATAGTTTTGAAGATATAGCATTCTAAGCTAAAATGGCTATATGGCCGGCATTTTGATAAGTGCCCGACATTCTTAAAACATATCACTTAACATCATCTGCATCAGTACTACTTGTTTGCCAAATTTTATAGGAATCAGTTAATTTTTTACATAGATGACATAACTTTATTTATTAGTATGGCGCTATCTTCCATGATGGCAGACAAAAGTGGTTATGTGTTGGTATATATGATACTTGTAAAAGATACTTTCAGTAACAAAATTCGGTCAAAATTGGTTAAATGGTATGGTATATATACCACATAAACATAAAGTATGGTCGCCATTTTGAAAATAAATACCATATCAAGTTACATCCCTTACGTTTACTTGGCCTATCATAGTATTACGTACCTGTCAAACTGGGTGAGAATTGTTTTGATAGTTCGAGATATAATGTAAAATCTTTATTTCTCCATTTAGTGCTATTTTCAAAAAGGCGGACAAACAACAATATGCATTAAAAAATGTGAATGCTCACCTGATGCTCTGCAGCATACAAAATTTGGTTTAAATCGATTGAATGGTTCCCAAAATATGACAAATCAGGTGCCCAAAGTGGTTGCAAACTATAAAAGTCAGGTGTCCATACTAAGTATGATTAAATTTGGTTGATACATTCAAAAATTGAAAGGGGCACACGCACAAGCACAGACACATAGATATATATATACATAGATATATATACACACACACAGAGAGGAAAGTGATCTCATAAACCTTTCTTTCCTTCAGAAAGTAGACTAAAAATGAGATGAAAACTAGGTCAATGTTTTTACATTAATACTGTTTATTTTTACAGTACTTAGCATCGATGATGAACAACAGTATATAAACATTTTAATTAGTATATGACCAAACATCCTTGACGAATAAAAAAAAAAAAAATAATCTTTGCATCTTTTTTCACTCTACTCCTGATACCCATACAGCCTACCAGAAAGACATTTCTGGTCAAACAAACATGCAAAATTAAAAAGAGCAGGAAAAGTGCAGAAGTAGTAGAAAGTGAAGGGCAGTCAAACAAACATATACACTCAACTTTAATTTCATGTTAGTGAACATGACAAATATTTCAGCATTGTAATAAATGACTTATGGTGGTTTAACTGAAACACTAACACAGTCAAAAACATTATCATACACATATTTTCAACAACATTTTAAAAGTCAACTTTATCCTCTGATAATGGGATCAAATAACCACTTCAAGGAAAACACACCAGACATATATAGCCAACAAGTGATGACAAAAGCATACAACATGCTACAAATGTGTTTAATACTTATCACTGCTAACAAAAGATTTGATTCTTCAATGAGAGACCATTGAAATACCACCATTTAATCTGGATTGAGTAGTTATGAAATACGTATAAAATATGTATGTTGTATCAATTTTTTTTAAAATTTATATTTACAAATACATACTAAATATTTAAACAATGAGTGATTTCTATTTAACAAAGATGTGTGAGGAAATTCCACCCTCCTCTATATGTAAATATAAAACCATAACTCTCCATTTATGATCTCACATAATTTGTGTACAGAATCGACTCGTGTGAGGCAGTTGCATATTTTGAATTTCAAGAATGCTCTTTGTTAAATTAATGAATTCCTCTAATAATAAATGTAAAATTAATTGAGAATATAGCTCTTTACTAATTACAAGTATCTTTCACAATGATTTAATGACATTGAGTGAACTGAGGAATTATATTAAAATGGTAACATTTTATTGACAATTTAAATGTAGTTATAAAATATTCTCTTGTGTTATAACAACCTGTAACGCTGCTGTCTGCTACTGTACCGTAAAGCAATAAATGAAATTGGTGTCAGGTCTTAAATAAAATTTGTTGCAATACTATTTCTAACTTCAATAGCAGACATCTCCGTAATTTGCTTTTGAAGCTAGTATGAGAGCTCTTACACGAGGCGGCAGATGATTATTTCTGAGTCACAGATCACGAGGAAGTATGACAGCTGCACGATTATTCGTCCCACGTGACTGGGGAAGCATTGAGGCGTCACCTGAAAGGCGGGACAGGGGGGTTAAGGGCAGAGTTCTGTGAGCTAGATATAGGCAGTGTACACGCGCTGCTCTTGGTCACTGTTATCCCAGCAGCAAACAAGGTGACATCAAGAGTGGTCTTCAGTCCAACAGGAGCTCATGGGAGTTCGACAGAATAAAGATAGGCGGTCCATTGCCGAACTGGGCATGGATACGCAGTGCCATTTCAATTAGATTTGTTTGGTCAACTATACGTTGCGACAAGGGTTAACGTAAGTATATACATGATGATGGTAACAGGCAGTATTATATAGTAGTATAACATATGCAACAGTTTAGTATTGAGACAGATAGTTTGGCTGTGGCTGTTTGTACCCTGCCAAATGTAAATTTTATTAGCTTGTGTAATTTTCAAAATTATTCTTCATGTCAGTGAGTCAATAAGTCTGATATATAATGTTTAGGTTTCCAGGTCCCTTAATTTATGGTGTGTTAACAATTCTATTCAAGAATGTTATCAAGGTGATCTTATGGCTACATTTCACGTTTCAGCTTAACAAATCAATACCCTGGATGTTAATTATTTTAAAGTAAATAAATGTATAATGTTATAAATTAATAAACCATGACTTCTTCATAAAAAGTTTATAAAGATTGATTTCATTAGTAGCCCCTTATGTTCTCACATTTATCAGGGAAATGTGGACACGTGAGTTTAGTAACCCAATGTCATGACAACTGGATAGTTTTATTAGTTCAAGGTATGTTGAAAGTATATGAAGGAATTAGTTAAAGGTATGAAGATGAATAAGAGAGTATTGTAAGTAAGTAAGTATTGCCCACTGGTTGAAATGGTTCCTCCCCGTAATGAAGTCCCAACTAGCGAAGTGTCCAATGTGTGGCATATTTTTAACCCCCATATAACAGGTAGTAAGGAACAACCAAGCCACCTTTAAACAGTACAAGTGTTACCCATGTATGCACACCATGTTTCATGGGATCACAGTCTCCCACGGTTCTACTTTTGTGTCCTACTATTTCTGTAATTAAACGATAATTGATTGTTCTGTTTGAAGGCATTTCATTAGAGTTTGTACGGTAAAGTTATCTAACAAGCGACTTGATGTTCTAAAGTACTATGAATTGACGTCATAGAGAATACGTTAAGAGGCAATGTTGTTCAATGTGTGCAACATGTGATTAATATGCTAAATTGCTGTGCATGTAATAGTCATCATCTGTTGGGTTAGGGTTGAGTTTATGAGAATTATCCGGTATAGGAAACTCATATGTACTTAATGACCATATTAGGTTACGGTGGTTCCTGTAATAAGCGTGTTGGGAGTTAAATTCGTGGTAAGTGTAATTTCAGTTGGACTTTTAGTCGTAGGTGTCCAGGATTATTTGTCTCTAATTTCAGTTGGTTGTAATGGCATTGCGTCAGTAGGTAAATTAATCAGATGCATTTGCTGTAACCTAGTCATCTGTGGCTGACCCGCCCCGGTCTGTGTGATGTCGTGATCCCCCTCCAAAGAAACGCCTGGCAGGGCTTCTTCACACTGACTGAACATGAATATTTCTGCATTCATCATCTTAGCAGAACTGGTTTTGGTAATACTCTTTTTCAAAATAATATAATGGTGGCAGCTACACTCTCCTCTTTAACCATCTTTACACGAGAATATTTCTTAGCTGTCCCCACTGGTTTCACATGTTCAGGCTGTTACCCTGTTGAGCATTAGGACATCATGACAGATGTCAATAAAATGAAAGCGCTATAAATGGGTTTTAAAATGACACCTGTCCTTACATTATTTATTCTGTAAATTACAGAGTATTACGCAGTCCAACAATTTACAAAATTAAGTTTTCACAAATTCTTTATCACAAATATCAATGGTCAAAAGTTTTTAAAATATGGTAGCGATCAAAATATTTCTCAGCTTCTTTGGTTTTAGTCCATGCTGTGTATAGTGCAATAAATTCTAGATTGCTCTCTTGCACCACATTATACAACGAAAAGTGATGACTAACCATGACTGGCGTATGAAGTGCATTGCAGAGGATTAGTTTAAATCACATCATTAAAAAATGGTTGGATATTTTGTAGTAGCGTCTGAACACGAAAAGCATTTATTAAATATTTTGTGCCAAAAAACAAGTTTCATGTTCTCATTTCAACTCCAATGATTATTTTTTTGGGTATGAAAATGGCTACCATGGGTTTTTACCGTATCAGTTTTGGGTCGTTCCATGTCAATTCCACCAAAAAAATTATTTAGACACCCACATTTTGGGATATTAATAGAACTTCGTCCAGTAAAACTCTTCGTGATGGTGAGTTAATTCCAAAAAAAATTTTGGTCTAGCCCATATAGTTTTAGTTTTACAGCTTTTCAAACTTTCAGTGAATAGCAATGTCTCATTCTTTCCAAGGTCTTTTTTGCAAGCCGCATTCTATTACAAAAATTGTCACATTCTGCATACAGAACATGCAATCTCTCTGAAATTTTACAGTTTTATTGATTAAAGCATGAGGATTTGTGAAAAAAATATGAAACTTCCATACAAGNTTAGTTTTAGTTTTACAGATTTTCAAACTTTCAGTGAATAGCAATGTCTCATTCTTTCCACGGTCTTTTTTGCAAGCCGCATTCTATTACAAAAATTGTCACATTCTGCATACACAATCTCTCTGAAATTTTACAGTTTTATTGATTAAAGCATGAGGATTTGTGAAAAAAATATGAAACTTCCATACAAGGCAGTGCCAAGTCATAAAATGTTCAGTAAAATATTTTTNAGGCAGTGCCAAGTCATAAAATGTTCAGTAAAATATTTTTTGATAAATTTTTGTGCAAAAAAGGCTTTCCAAAAACTGAATTATTGCAGTGAGGAAAAGGTTTAAGCATAATATATACATTTTTTTATATTAGCCTTGAGGTATGCAAAATAATATATAAAAATAAAATTAATTGCTTTTCAATTCCTTTAGTTAAAAATATTATCCTTCACTTGTAGCAGTAACATCATTTAAAGTTTTCTTTACTATGTTTATTTACATTGGAACTGGTTGAATATTTACTTTTGAAAGTAATATAAAGCCCTTACCTTAAGGATTAGTTAGAAGTGTGTGTATATTTAGGACATCACCTCAAAAATGAAATTTATTTACAGTTATCTCATATTTTACGAGGGATTAATTATTTTATTTATTTTTACGTTTGGCTGGTGATATGTCTTTGGAAGTGATAATTTCATTGATGTTTTCTCCTTGTCCAATACATGTTGTTATCCATACAGCTTTGCCACTGAATTTAATTAAAAACTGCTTATTAGGTGGAAAATCATTTATCTTGGATTTATCCATTTTGATAGAGTCCTGATGTGACCCCAAGGACTCCACAAGCAATGTAGAGCATTTTAATGTAATTTTGCCTGCAGCAATATTTTGTTTTAATTTTGTTGCCAACTGCCTATCATAAGCTAGAGAGGTGTTAGAGGTGCCTCAGTTATAAACATGCATTGGTACATTTAAGAAGAGACCCTAACACATTTCACAAATTACCATTAACACATTGGGCGCCATTTTCAATTAAATTAGATATGCAAAATTTCTCAGTTTCAAAATATTTTTTATTTTAACTTGATCTTCTTCTCCAGCAAATTATTAATCACTCTTCTCAAACAGAATAAAAAAATCTTCCTTATTATTAAAATAACAATTCTTCATATTACAAAACCTATTGCAGCAATTAGTTCAATAAAATTCACCTATCTTCTTAATTATTATATTATTAAAACTTCTTGCAAATATCCACATCCATCTTTAGAGTTGGTGAGAATCATTCTAAAGAAATAATTAAATTCTATTTTACTTTTGCCTTTCTTATGTTGTCTCCTGTTCTCTTATTGGCTGTCGTCTGACTATGACACATCTCTCCACTAATCAGCAATGGCGAAACGAGAGAGAACCATAATAATTTTCTTTAGTACTTTTGTTTAATAAACATTTAATGCTGACTTCCCTATAGAAAAAATGAAAAATAACAAATTAAATATTAATACTGAATACCATCTAAGACACCAATTAAAAATATTTACACATAATCTCTATGTCAATAAACTATTAAAATAACCAAAGATTATACTGTTAACTCATATAATAAAATGTAATTTTGAAATTATATTAAAAAAAGTGACAACATAAGCAAGTACTGTGTATTCATATATAATTAAAATATCTATGACTAATGTTNTTTTTTTCTATGAAACCAATTTTACAAAGTATGTGTTAATTTCCTTTAATTGATGCAATATGCTTTTTAAAATTAACTTCAAATTCACATTAATTATACATTCAAGTTACAATCTTACAATATTTGATGAACATGAAAAACTTTAACTTACAATCTTTTACATAGTTATCCAGTTGCCCAAATTTTTTTGTCTTAGGTTTTCCATAGCAAAATTATTTGTTCTTACCAAAACAATACAGTTGTTTTTACTTATTTTACTATTTACTCCCTGGTGGTTTTTATCACCACTCACAATACTTACTCATTGGTGTTTTGTCATCTAAGTCAAATTATTTATAACTAATTTTGCATCTATATATTGCACTCCACTGACATCAGTATACATTAGTTACAACTACATTAACATCTAGACATAACACTCTACCTGCATCAGTATAAATATCATCTTTGAATCATGGTTTTTATTTATTGTTATATTTATTATGGCCTGGTTAGTGTCAAATATTTTCATTTATTAACAAAAAAACCTTTTATTCATTTTACAATAAGTATCCCTCATGTCACTCCTTCATGGATACATTTAACTACCTTTTGTAACACATGAAATTTTTCTATGAAAATTTTTGCATTTCTTGTTTGTTATTTTTTACAAATAATTATAATATAATGATTCTTTAACTTAAAATTAAATTTCTTACCTTGATACTTTATAAACTTTTTCCTTAAAATAAACTTATTATCTCTATAACATTTTTGATTTACAAATTTTTCTGAATCAAAATTTTTTTTGTCAGAGTAAATCCGAATCACCAGAATTTCATCCATAATCAGTCTTAGAGACAGTATCAATTAATGATGGATTCTGATTTTCGATGTGCCCAGAGTTGTAATGCAATATGTCTTAATTTTCTTTTATCCTCAAAGTGATAACAAATGTCTTATGTCTACACCAGGTATATATGTGTTCTGCATGTAGATATTGAATTTCTGTACAATTTTAAAGTGCTTATGTCTGGTTGTCTATCGCTATATTTGTCACAGCCTATTTTTCCAGATGTTCCCAAGACAAGGTCAATGTTTCAGTACTTACCTATGGTAAGGTATTTTAAATGCCAATTAATTTCTTTTAATTACAAGCGTTTCATATGTGCAGTTCATATTGACAATCTGCTAATCAATATTTCTCCACACATAATTTTAATGAACATAGATGGCTCCACCAAAGGAAAAGTTAAGAAACCAGTATGAAACAGTTTCCCTTATTACCAAACTAACTAATAAACTAATAAATTCTATATACACTTTTTATATATAGTTTCTAAATTTTCTATACAAAAACTTTAGAGCTGTCTTCAGCCACAGATCAGACTTTGATTTTTATTAGTGCACCATAAAAATACAGGCTTTTAAGCCACGTTCAGGCAACTTGCAGATGAAAAGACTGCATGCCAGTTGAGCGCCATGCACGTAGAGGTCATGAGGCAAGTGGTGAGTAAGCAAGAGTCTACCTTAGAGCTCACACACTTCGAGGCCTCGAATGCGCAAAACAGCTGCAGGCAGGTAGAACCTTTAACCAACTGCACTTGCTTACTTCATANCACTTCGAGGCCTCGAATGCGCAAAACAGCTGCAGGCAGGTAGAACCTTTAACCAACTGCACTTGCTTACTTCATATAACATAAAACACCATTCTGCAGAGAAAAACTTACCAGTCTGTTCTGTTTGAACTTGTCCACCATAGACAACATTTTTTTCTCGCAGTTCCGCAGCAGGTAGGGACTTTCTTCTGCTTTCCTCATTAGCTTCCTCATTCTTTTGCCGGCTCTTTTTCTTGGGAACAAAANCACTTCGAGGCCTCGAATGCGCAAAACAGCTGCAGGCAGGTAGAACCTTTAACCAACTGCACTTGCTTACTTCATGTAACATAAAACACCATTTTGCAGAGAAAAACTTACCAGTCTGTTCTGTTTGAACTTGTCCACCATAGACAACATTTTTTTCTCACAGTTCCGTAGCAGGTAGGGACTTTCTTCTGCTTTCCTCATTAGCTTCCTCATTCTTTTGCCGGCTCTTTTTCTTGGGAACAAAACTGAACAAAAATCTCCTTTGGACCACTTGTTTCCGCAGAACTTACAAATGCTGCTCTTGCGTATCAGGTTACTTGGCAGTTTCAAGTCGTTAACTCCTTCATATTTACGGCAGTGCGACCTAAGGAACAGTCAGAAAAAGGATGATCAAAGTATGTTAGCCAAATACGTTTATGACATACGAACTAACAAGCAGGTTTCGGATACAGTTCTACTTGCGAGATGGGCTTGACTCATTTGATGGAAAATGAAATGTGACCAATACCCCTACTTGGTGTCAACTAGTGTCCACCAATTTTCTTGGTGACACGGTAGCCCGAATGGCTACACCGCCATGGGTGACAGCACTGAGATAAGTGAAAGAAATGGAGAATACTTTGCTTGGGTGATGCACAGAAAACTACGGTAGAGAGACTGTTTAATGCTGATAGGACAGTATGCTCTTCTGCCACTCATCCTGTGTCACTCTGCTGTATGGGCATTTTGACACTCATGCTGGGGCAATTCTGGCCTGCTGTTTTCAGCCTACTTCCCAAAGGAAAGAAGGGCTTATGAGATCACTTTTGTTTCTGTGTGTCTCCTCCCTTGTAAAAGCCAAATACACAGTTTTCTACAATTATTTGGAATCTCTAAATTATTATGAATTTTAAGAGAGTGACTTTTGGACATTTTTTATAAGGGCGTTAATTTTACTATGAATGCTATCCAGAAGCCAATAGCGGGATTTTCTTGTTCTAACAGCAGAGCAACATCTAAGAACATTTTAAGTATTTTATTGCTGAGAAAATCAATGAGCCGGTTCCTGTTTTTCTCACGTAAATTATCTTTTTGTTTGCTAAGATTTAAAGAGGTGATTTGGCATTTTGATAGTTCGCAACTGAAAATCATTTTAAACGACAGCAAATTTTATCTGGATTTTCAAGGATTTCTTTTCCATTAATAAAACTCCTATTTTTCTGCACTTATGAATTGTGTTATGTTTTGTATAGTAGTTAAAGTAGGTAGAATTTTACTATCCAGTGATTCTCATGTTTGTTTTCCTAGTTTTCATACAAATAGTATGGAATTTTGTCTTGTGTGTATATATGTTGATACAAAAGGGTAAATGTGTTTCATGTATTTTTGTCTCATGAAGTGTTTCTTTTAATGCATCACAATTACTCCAGTCTCTACTTACTTACCTGTGAATGCAATTAAAATGCAGGTATTTCTGCACCACTATTACAAGTTTTAAGTATTTTTTCCACGCTGCATCAGTCAAAGGGACACCAACTAGTGTGGTGTAATTTCATCTCAGCTAGACGCCATGTGCATAGAGAAAGTAAGCGGCACAATGGGAAATAGTTTAATCATCATCGAACGCCCGACAATCCTTCACATATTCTACATGTTAATGTTTATATGGCTTACAAGGGAATAATGTATTTTATCNTTTCATGTATTTTTGTCTCATGAAGTGTTTCTTTTAATGCATCACAATTACTCCAGTCTCTACTTACTTACCTGTCAATGCAATTAAAATGCAGGTATTTCTGCACCACTATTACAAGTTTTAAGTATTTTTCCCACGCTGCATCAGTCAAAGGGACACCAACTAGTGTGGTGTAATTTCATCTCAGCTAGACGCCATGTGCATAGAGAAAGTAAGCGGCACAATGGGAAATAGTTTAATCATCACTCGAACGCCCGACAATCCTTCACATATTCTACATGTTAATGTTTATATGGCTTACAAGGGAATAATGTATTTTATCNTCGAACGCCCGACAATCCTTCACATATTCTACATGTTAATGTTTATATGGCTTACAAGGGAATAATGTATTTTATCTCCATACACAAAATATACCTTTTTCACAAAACAAATACTTAATACAAACCTATCTACTACACATAAATTTGGCGCCCAAACGTCTGGGTCAAACTATTTTGCAAGTAAGCATTATTCTTACACCGAAGACGCAATGGAAAGCGGTACGTCGTAACTTTTGTACTTCAAGAACTCATTGATTTGGCACTTACCGCCCATCATAATGTTAGGACAGGTGTACGAGAGGTGCCTAGTTTGCTTAAATATGCGGGGTGTGACAAAGAAGAGGCCCTAAATGCATTGCGGTAGTTTTGAAGTTTTACGCAAGACTGTGTTGCAGTCTCTAAGAGTACTGAATAAGTACGGCCTACATTGGGTATGGTACTGCCATTCTAAAGAACTGTTACGTATGTACATTGCAATCATTTTGAACAGTTTGGATTATCAAATTAACTTGAATTTTTAAGAGAGTGATTTTTGGAAGATTAAATTATTTTCTGAAATTAATGAAGGGCTTAACTATTTGGTAGGACATTAGCCAGAAGCCAGCGGATAAGATCTCTTGCTCTGTAGCCATGCAAACACTATGAACATTTTAACAAGAGTAATTTCCGAGTATAATATGAGCCTGTTAAATTTTAATTTCCCACGCAAATTATAAATTGTGATTGCTAATTTTCGAGAGGTGATTTAGTATTGAGATCTATTTAAACTGATTTTTCTTATTTGAATGACAGCAAATTTTATTGATTTGATTAATATTTCTGGATTTTCTGCACAGAATAATTATCATTTATTACCGAATCTTCAATTTTTCCACTTATCATTTTTGCAATAAAACTACAGTTTTCACACACACAAATGAATGGCTTAGGTTTTGTGTAGTATTTGAAAGTAGTTTTAACATTTTATTCTCAAGGGTAATTTTATGTTTGAGTGTTTTATTTCATACCAAGGGTATGAAATTTTGTGTTTTGTCTATGTCTACATGCAAAAGGGTAAATGTGTCATCACGTAATACAGAATAAATTAATGATCACTGCTAATGTATCACATTAATTACCTACCTGGTTTTGATACAAAGAATGTCATACTTTCATTGCATTTTAAAGGTACAAGCGTTTTCCCCATGCTCAGTGTAAGACAAAGGGAAGCCGACTCGCCTGGCGTCATTACATTCCGGAGAGACGCCACAAGCAAAGAGAAAGTAAGCGGCATTGTAGGAATTCTGCTACGCATCACATGCACGCCCAACATATCACTAAATAATTATTAATTTATAATTCTTTTTCTTATAAAATTAGAAATTTTATTATTAGAGAATTACACTCTCTACACAGTGCACAGAAAGTAAAACCTTTTTCACAAAGTAGTGTGCACAATATAAAGAGAGACAAAGTGATGTTTAAGAATTTGATCTGGTCTTGTGTCCTACTGTGGGTTCCCTCAAAGACATCAATACCATTCCTCCTCTCTCCAATCAACCTTAACAAACAAAGCATTCACTGGTACTTGTGGAGAACAGACTTTATTCAGAAAAAGTTCCATGAGAAGAACCTAGGTATTGTAAGGTGGTAATTATTAAATTTAGGGGCTTTTCTGTAAAAAAAATTATATATTCCCGGAAAATGGTATATTTCCACTCTACTAATGATGCAGAACACGAATATACGAGGGGCATTAATGTATGATTAATTTCTTAATATGTGGCCACCTAACCTAACAGAATCTAACCCCACGATGGGTGAATCACTAATAATTACCCAAGAATTATAATAAACCCTCCAGTGCATCCTAGAAAAACAATGAAGTATATAAAAAATTAGGTAATTATTAAGTTTAGAGGCTTTTCTGAAAAACTAAAAAAAAATTCAAAATTATGATATATTTCTACTCTACTAATCACGTAGAACACGAATATACTAGGGGTGTAGCTTTAAAATAAGTACAACATAATATAAAAAATTGAACAAAATTGCAAAATGAGCAGTATAGCGAGTTTGTTTACGTTTCTTAAAGAAACATCCTAAACCTACAAAAGTGGCATTAATGGGTTCTGCACAGCTTACCTTGTTCATATTCAAGAGGGCACAATGTTAAAATAAGTAGAACATATTTAAAAAACTTGCAAAATATGTTTGTTTACATCTATTAACATCAGAGGAATTATACCAGCCGCTTACCTAGGTGAGTCAATTTACCTTATTTTGGTGTGTTTTACGGTTCCTTTAAATCCCTACAATCCTACATTCGTAGTTTAGTGTAAAACTCGAACACCCTAGGTTAGTGTAAAACCCTTCTATCCTAGGTTAACCCTACAATCCTAGATTAGTGTAAACTCTACAATCCTAGGTTAGTGTAAAATCCAAAAATCCTAGGTTAGTGTAAAACCCAACAACCCTACCTTAGTTCAAAAATGTAAAATAGTGATTCACCCATCGTGGGGTTAGGTTCTTTTAGGTTAGGTGGGCACATATTACGAAATTAGTCGGATGTTAATGCCTCTAGTATATTCGTGTTCTACGTGATTAGTAGAGTGGAAAAATATCATAATTTTGAATTTTTTTTGTTTTTCAGAAAAGCCCCTAAACTTAATAATTACCAAAAATTCATTTCCTAAACTTACAAATAGTGACAAACAAGCTTCGGCGACATTTTTGGCATCAAATCAACAGCTTCGAGCAGAAATTTCATGTTCTTTTCCGGAGATTCCATTATCGCAAAACAATCAAGGGTCGCGGTCAAAAACAAAACATTCCGGCATAAAAACAAATACTACACCGTAGATTCTATGCGAGAGAATGTAAAGTAGGAAAAGAATAGACCATTCTATAGTGCATAAATATTTACTACGGTAAACTTGCAAACTAAAGTTAAATAAATTTTGCCAAATTCTCAAGGAGAAACTCTCGGGAAATGCCCTCATAAAACAATGAAGCTGCTGAGGATTGTACTCAGAACGTTTGTACTAACACCTGAAATTAGTTTTTCGATAACCTGAGTTTCGGAAAGCAGAGTTTGGGTACTGTATAAAGTTTATACAGAACACAAACTCTGCCAAAGTGAGGTTTTGCCTTATCTTGAAACCGAGGTTTATAATTCAAGTCTCGCGTCGAATCTTAGGTCTCGTGTGCGGTATAAAACACGAAACTTCGGTTTCTTTTGTAATTATGTGACGTGGACCACTTCTGTATGGTATGGCACGGCCACTGTCATCAGACCACTGTCATCACACCATCGGCCCACAGTCACTGCACCAGTGCGGCCCGCGGAACACGCACGTCGTGCGTCCCGATGCGTGTCCGCATCGTTCACATGGGAACGGGTCATTACCCGATACCGAGTGTTCCAACCAAGTGCCTGTGGTGTCGCTAGAGAGATCTAAGTAATAAGGATAGGAATCAAGTGCTATAATGCGTAGTAAATAGCATTAGAATTTATCGCCCACAGGCTAATTTTCGTAAAATTCGCCCCTAGGGGATTGCAAAGTAATCGCAGAATAAATGTACGCCATGTGCATATTTAATAGGGTGTAGAGTAGAAGGACTAGGGTATTTGAAGAGTTATACATAATTTTCTGAGTGAAATTGTGTTTCTAATCAAGCCAATTAGTGACGTGGGAAATAATTAGTCTTCCTTTCATCCTTACCATTCCGGTCGTAGAGTGGCCCAAAACTTAACAGACCTAAATTTTCCATGTGCTCTGCGAGGCACCAGATAATAATGTTTTGTATTTAAATTACTGCTTAATTAAGAACCCTTAGCACACGATTAAGAAAACTCGCTCAGAATGTTTCAGTGTTTTATGTGTACATGTTTCAAGTTCTATTTTAAGGTCAATTAATTAAATTACCTCTGAGAGTGAAGTAAGCTCTTGGCAAAGACGCCGCACGCCCGTGCCATTTCCGGCAGTCTGATTCCATGGGTCTTAGGTGCTGCATGTGCGTCACATCGCGGGGGACTTTCATACTTTGTTCTGAACACTTAACTGCAATAGGTTCATGTAATTTACCAGAACTTTTATTTAGTTTACCAGCATCTTCCCCGTGTTCGCAGAACCCCTCTATCAACTCAATTTACCTACTCTGGAGGTTAAATTACTATTGTAAGTTTTCACGCCATTCTTGGCCTTTTTGTACAGTAAAGGTCGCTGGTAGGCCTTGTGAGTCAGATCTGCTTTAATTTGCATGGTATACATGTAACTGTGTAAACTATTCGCCAATACAATTTACTTCAGTTAATCGAATCTTGTGAGTTCTCATTTTAGTGTTGTATTTCAGGCCATGACCCTATCTAGGAAGTCATCGATGCCTCAAGGAGGCATCATTAATTTATAAGGTAAAAAAGGTAATACTGAAGCATGCTGGGGAGCCTGAATACCCCATCTATATATTACATTTTGCTGGAAATTTGTACCGTCTATGTCAGGGGATACAGTCATGTGGTCGTTCGGCCCACGATCCTAGAAACTGAGACTTTGTGCTCACCCAGTGAGCTGGCGCCCATTCTATTCTAAATAGGAATATTGTGTAATATTCTGATTTTCTTAACATAGTCGCCAGACGACATCTGCAGTGTTATCCCCGACCTCTCAGGTAACATTATATGCCATGAAATGTACAACTAGGATATGTTGAAGAGTAAAACAAGATGTTCAACAGGTTAAAAATAATTTTTGTAAATCCAGAATGATTATATAATTTCGCTAAAGGTACGAAAATAACAAATAATCTTGACGTCATCGAGGTTACCCAGAGCTGGTTAGTGTTGGATTGACCTGCGCCATAACCCAGTGGAGAATTAATTATGAGGACCGTCTGGCCGACGGCCCAGGGGGCCCTGGTAATCTCCATCAGTTTGTTGATAATGTCGTCATGTACCAGATAGGTTCATGTAATTTATAGTAGTTTATATAGTTAAAATATTTGGTGCAGGCTAAGGACCCCTGTGGTTGTTGCATTAGGGGTAAACAAATACTCGTATTCTCCGTTATTTAACACACCAATATTTTATTGGTCAGAAGGTCACAAAGTTATTTACACACACTGGTGAGACTGAGCCCCCTGCAAGTCGTAAGCCTGAAGGGCTGGTGGACTGAATACTATCCGTCGGGGAAGGTTGTTGAAAGGAAACGTTTCTCTTCTTATCTGTGACTGCAGCTTTTGGTGAGTTGTCTTTGTTCGTAGCTGAGGCATGGTGAGTTGGGTGGCCCTGGTTCAAGACCTCAAACTGGCTCTCATTGGCGTGCTGTACTAGGTTGGCTTCTTCCTGCAGCTTTGACTGATTCTCTCTGAAGTTCGGGATTGGTTTCCCGTGACTTGTATTTTCCCTGCGACCTCGGCTGGCATTCCTGGTTGGAGAGCGCGTCTCCTCGTCATGCTTCCGACTCGCGTTTCTGAATTCCCACCTCAGAAACTGCCACAACTGGGTTGGTCTCGGGAATTTACACATGAAATTTCGGCTGTTGCTGGGTCCTCTCCTTGGTCATGTGACTATTGACTCAATTACTGACTGACTACTCGTATCGTCACCATAAGCACACGACTACGTCTTCTTGGGGAATGGAGCCTCTCGGACTGGGGCTGCCACTCGTCTCCGGGAATTTACTCATATTCTCGGCACTGTTCTCGTCACACGACTGATTACTCCCGTGTCTGATTCGCCTACCATTTCGGCTGCATCTATCTCGTCTCGTGGCTGTACGACTGAACAACTCCCGTTTCGGCTGGCGATAATTGCTCCCGAACAACTGACTGCGAACAACTGATTGTACATGACTGCCTGTGCCGGGTTCGAACTCCGGCCCGGTGATACGACTGCCAGAATGACTGACCACCAAATGACCCCGAACATTGCCTGCTCCTGAATTTAACCTGTCTCCTGCTATATTCAAGTTGGCTGTCAGCAGTTTGTCTCCAGATAAATCGGGAATTCCCCCGTGTACCTCGCACGTTTTTTTTGTAGGTTTTCATGTCTCGTCAGCTGCTCGCGCGCTCCAACTGGGGTGGAAGGAGGGTGGAATAGGACGTTTCCGGGGATTCCTGTAAGCTGCATCGGCAGTAATTCTCGTCGGGGGCACCCCCTGTTTCCTTCGTAGAGGGCTTATATCAGCTAGTTCTAGGGACTTACCCTGTTTCTCTCAACTTCCGGTTCTTCCCCACATTGTTTCGTTGTCACCTGCGTGCCCTTGCTAACTATAGCAGGGTGTGAATACAGCACACTGCCTATCCCATGATCCAGTCATGCATTAATGCTACAAAGGGTGTAGTACCCTACAATTATTTGACACAGTTAACTTGGTAAAGCAGTTTATTCACTGTTCTGACTATAGGCGAATAATGCATGAAAATGGGCCCAGAACTTATTGCCTGCGTGAAATAAATGTGATAAATACTTACCTTAGCGTGAATTAAATGTGATAATATGTTGATACGCGATTGCGTTAAGCTATCTAGTGAGAGGGTGGGTGGCTCTCCCCTCGGTACAGTTAGAAAAAGTAAATTATCTGGTTGATTAATTAATATTACTATTGTAGTGAAATGATTATAACCTAAATGATGGTACCAAGGGGGCTCATAGAGTGGGCGACCAATGCCACTGGTCTGGTCCGAGTGCTGAAGCGAACTGGCAAAGTGGCATTGGCTTTCGTCACGAGTGGCGAGAACCGAAATCAAGCGGCGAATAATGAAACATACCATGAACACTCTGTTATATGATTGTAATTGTAGTGATGACAAATTGTATTAATTAAATTATACACATTGTTAACACCCCCATTTATTAACAAATGTCTGTTATGCTTGAAGTTGTGAAGTTGATGAGGCATGTAGCAACACTAAATAATGTTACATTGATGGAGGCCTTTATAGGCAATCTCCCTTTTAGAAAACATTATTACTCTTATATAAATACAAATTAAATAAGTTATTACACTTTCTCATAAAAGTGTTGTCATTTCACTACTGATGACGCATTTGAATTTCACTGGCTACAGTGTTGCCAGGTGGCTGTCTTCTGAAGGGATGGACGAGTCCAGCTGGGCAAAGGGGTGTGGAATGCCATGCTTGATTGCTATTAATACAATAAAACACACCCCTGACTGTAGTTGTGAATGCGGTGACTGTGTTTAATGTGTTTGTAAAAATGCTGCACACTACTGGATGAAACTTTAAGGCACTTATCACTTCAGCTTCGGCCTACAAGCCAGTTGACATCACCTGGTGGTGTGTTGCGTTGTATTCAGCTGCATGAGCTGCGACGATGCAATGATCAGTTTTGCAATTGCCAGTGCGCCCAACGGCTGTGGTTTTGGGTGGAGTGGAGTAAACACCATTTCGGATCGCCTTTATTAAAAGAGTTACTTCTTGTAATAAATGAGTAGGGTGGTCTCTTGAGTTGAGCAATCTTTGTTGCCAAGAAGGCGCAAGTTCCATTCTTGTCGACTTGCACTACACACTCTTGGCCTGATGTAGTTGGTGCGGCCTGGTGTAGCTGGTGTAGTTGTTGTGACTGGGGCAGTCAGAGTGGGCACAAGGAGCTAGTAGACACCATCCATACTGTAACACCAGACATGCTGACAAGAGCGTGGAACAAGTTCGATTATCGCGTATATGTAGTTCGGGCTGCTCATGGTGGTCACATTGAACATTTATGAATGTATGGTAAACAAACTTCATGGTTCCATGGTTCATTTGATTTGTCAATCTAGGTTGTAGGCTGTTTGGTTTTGATATTATAGACCTTCAAAGTTGGGGTATTCTTTTATACTCATCCTGTACATGGAATATAATGTTAAAATTAAAATTAATAAATTAAATTTTTAACACAATATAATTTTTTATGGAAATGTAATAATATATACATATATTTAACCACTATGATTCATGCTGCATATTGTTGGTATTCAGAAGTGTTGCTGTCACACCCCCACCATCTTAAACCAGCATCCCCAATCTAGGGCCCCCCAGGATAGGTGTTTACCATGAGGCACACTGGCCCGGAAATGGACAGATAATCGAGACACGTGGGAGGGCTGGCAGCGGCTAGAATATCTTCGACACACCCTATAGTCAAGATACGCGAGAAAAGGCTGACAGTGATGGGCGAAATCACAGCAGTCCCCCCTTATCACCGATTAAGACGTGTGATAAAATGGGCACGTGGGAAGGCGGGCGGCGTCTGGAAGCACCACAGAGGTGCCTAGAGTCAAGATACGTGAGAAAAGGCTGATGGTGACGAGCAGAATCGACGCGGGCCCCCCTTCCCCGAGTAAGTCGTAAGAGAAACGGCAGATAAGGTGGCCTGAGTTTTGCCGACGCACCTCTAATTAGATGGGTGGGAAGGGCTGACGGTGTTTGGCAGTATCGCAGTGGCCCCTCATCGAGTGAGATATATGTGAAATGCTGACAGCATCTAAGGTGTCGCCCGAGAGGAGGGTTAAGAGCCCCGACACATGGAGGAAGTAGACAGTTGAATCCCTGCACCGAAGGGTGGCTGTCGGATTGGGGCTAGCCAGGAGCACCACGCCGAGATGCGAAGTTAGTTAGTCGTGCGATGCCGAGAACGTGAGTCGTGGGGTGGCCTCAACGAGGTGCGTCACACCAAGAAAAAAGACAGTTGCAACCCGGCACCGAGAGGCAGTGACCGGGTGGTGAGCTCACCGAGGGGCACCACGCCGGAACGTGGTAGAGAGTCGGTCGTGGAGAGCCGTCGCCGAGAGACAGTCGTGTCATGGGGTCACCGAGTAGAGAACCCAGGAACAGTCGTGCCATGGAGAGCCATCATCGAGGCAGAAAGGTCAGCCCCGGAGGATGCCAGCTGTATCCACCAGGCCAACGAGATTGAGTCGAGGGCCTATGAAAGGCCGACCAGCTGACCAGACCTCAACCTACCGCCGGAACAACCCCAGCAGGAAAAACAGCTAAGTACTAGCGTCTTCGCTTAAGGGGACTTTCTCCGACGCCTAGCATTCCCCCACGACATCAGAAGCAGTTAGCAAGAGTATTTTAATCTGCCCTTCAGGCTCATAACTTATGGGGAACAGTCTCGCTGTGCAAGTGTATATGTGTGTTCTCTTAAGCTAAATATAAACTTCGTAAACTGAAACACTGAGAGACCACTTTATTGTTTACCCCTATTCAAAATCCAAGGCACCCATAGTCTGTGCCTGGTAAAGGTAACCCATACTCTATGACCCTCCCTGTGTCTCACACGGAGGCAAGTAGCGTCAAATACTATCAGAAAGACATATTGTTTTATTTTATAGTTTATGAAATTTATTCTTTATAAATAGTAAAGTACCAAACTGGAGGCTGTGCTTAATAAGTTAAATAATTCATATGGATTTATTAAACTACAAGAGTTAGAGATAGATAGAAAAAAAACCTACGTATTTTCAAATTACTGATACATTAGATGATAAATATAAGATAACACTGCCAGATCGTTATACAGATTTGGCAGACAAAAGTAAAATAAAACAAATAAAAATGTATATTTATATAATTTAATGTATTACAATTGATTTTTATTGATTGATTTTAATTAAAAATGGGCACAAAATCGTTAAATAAGCAAGATTTTCGATTAAAAAGTGCAAGATTTTCGATTAAAAATTGCAATTTTATTTATTAAAATTTTTAATTTATAAAATTGGGCTAGAACCGTCATTCCTAACTACTGATATCAATTTACTAAAAGTTTACAAACTCTTTTCTATACCTGTCGACAAATAGCTCCATCTTACTTATTATTTAGTTGTTCATAATACACGTAATTCAATCAAATGGAAAGGCACATAAAAATATAGACTTGTGCATATGTCATAGTTAAGTTGGCTTTCCCATGAAACAGAAGTATGTATAGGTGTGTTTGTGTTGATATATGTATATTTCCATTCATACATGCAGAAATGTATCGAGATCACAAAAATGCTATAAGAATATCTTAACTTGTAAAAATATTCAAAGAACTGCAATCAGAAAACAGTGAATTTATGACCCAGGGAAAGAAAGAGAATCAGTGAGGATATCGCGCTAGGTAGGAAGTCTGTCTTTTTTTGTAGTCGTTGAAATCGCAAGCACTGCCCAGTAATTTACAACTACAAATGTAGGTAAGCCGTCCGATCGTTGGCCTCAAAGTGTTAAGAAAAGTCGGAAAATGTTACGTCCCTGACAATAAATTTAAATTTTTATAAGTGATTACTGCTCGGATGCATATGAATTTATGACCAGTACGGAATCTCATCAGCGCCATAACATGTTGGTTTCTTATTTACACGCTTGCACACAACTTTTTTGTGTCTTTTATGTACTGAACGAATACATCAGAAATAAATTTTAGCCTCGTGAAATTTGCCGAAGAAATGGAAGTTACACGTTAAAATATTACCTTAAAGGATGCATATGCTTCATTTCTTGTGAAAGTCACTACAAACCGAGCACGGCAGGACATCATGGTGTTTGGGTTCTATCCGTGGCGGATATGATCCTGAGTTTACACTCGTAGGAAACTCGGTGGACGCTGACTATGGCCGGTAGGTTTCCCCGGAGTGCTCAAGTCTTCTCCTCTACTGCATTCCGTCTGATCTTATTTTAGGATCCCATTCCATGTCCCATTATTCAGGGACGATGGTCTTTTAGGACCCTTCATAACATTCCGAGGGGTTTCTGCCTGGCCTCAAGATTGTCATAGGGTACTACTGCTCATTGTTATAGGCTGTTCACGGTAAACTGAGCACTTTTGGAAGCCCTGCTTAAGTAAGATCTGCTTGAATGCACATTGTGTATTTTTTTACCATTTGTAAAATTAATACCGCAAAAGTCCTGATCACTTTATTCATGGAAACATAATATTATGAATAACTTTCCTATATTCTGAATTTTTTTTTAAGTTCAGCGAATTAATGTTTTAAATAGCTGGTCTACTTAGTTATGAAGGAAATATAATTATTTTCATTTTAATGTAAGTATTGCCTTCCAAAGTTTTAATGAAGTTTGTTGTTATTTAAATTGCATATATTTTAATTAGCTTTAAAACAAAATAGTTTTGTTTCTCCTTGCTGCTAACATTTTGCATTAAGTTTTAACTACACCCAGATGGTAAGATCATTCATTTTCTCTGGGAGGAGATATTCCAGCCGACATTTTATTTTATGCCGAGACATGGATTGTCGCCTGATTTGCCGATTTTTGTTGTCATGGAGATCTAAAGCGGGACAAGAGATGTTTATAAATATTGCTATTTGTCACTACCTTTCGTGGCCCTGAATAATGGGGCCGTTTGACGCCGTCGACTTCAATCCTGCGATGTTAAGGTCGTAATATTTGTCATGATTTTCTGCATGCGCCCAACATAAATTTATTTTGCTATTATTTTGTTTTAAGACTATGATAATTCCGGTTCAACTAAGTGGTTTGAGAAGTAGAGAGATAATAAGGTTTTGCCAACTGCTAGCCAAGGAAATCTAATTTCTTAAAGTATTTGGACAGTTCTAATGAACCTTGCTTTTAATTCGAGTCCAAGCGTCATATTTTCCAACAGTAAAAAAATATAGCATTTTTTTTTTATTTCCCCCCATTCTATAATGTGTTTTGTAAGGAAGACTGTAGTACATTAGTATTTCTAAAGTAGCATTATCAGCATCAATTTTCTCTCAAACAAATTTGTCTTTAAATTATTTTCTTTTCATTAAATATTATTTTGAATATACAGTCTTTTTCCATCCAGTAGTTAGTAGAATGCATGGCATAGTTATTTCTCTTATTTAAATTTTACTTGTGTATATATATACTCGTAAATTACATGCTTGATTTTAATGCGATGTTATTAACTACAGTAAGAAAGGCGCCCAACAGAATATTTCATACGTAATATATTGCCGTTACATACACACTCTGTACATTATATTGCACAGGTCAAGCAAAACTGTGAAATTATTAGAAAAGTAAACGTTTTACAAATTTGCTGATTCTTACATGTATATATATGCATCAAAAAAACCGAAAGCAAGAGAAATAATTTCAGTATTCACAAATGTTTACCTTGCACTTTGAGTTAATAGAACTGCTCTCCCTTCGTCGTTACCAACTTTGCTGGCCACATGCCAGTCAGATCGCCTGTTTAAGTAGCTGTAGGTAGAGATAGAGATATTTTTCAAACGTAGATTCCAAAAGTGCATAATTAACCATGAACATCGTATACTTCAGCTACTCTGCAGTTACTGCAGCGCTATCGAAATCCTTACTTTGTTTACACTTTCAGCCCGTTGTGTCATGGCTTTTATTCATGAAGCCACGGTTGCATAGTCGCTATAGCCGAACGGGATTCGATTTCCTGGCGGGGTCACTTCCGGATTTTCGCATGTGGGAATCGTACCAGACGATGCCGCAGGGTGGCTGGTTATTTTGGGGCTCTCTCGTTTTCCCCCACCCTTGCATTCCGGCGATGTTTCATGTTCACCTCGTTTCAGCCTCATCGGTTCTTAAGAACTCGCTGAGAGATCCCCAAACTACCCTACTCCATTAACACGACTTTTTGATGTTTGGTATAATGTTGAACCTGCAAGCTTCACCCCACTTCCAGCCACCTCATATCTCTAACGACCCGATAAGATATTCGTCGAACTGCGTTATCAATGACTCCCAATAATTCTCCTGTGATTTAAAAATTTTAAACTAACTTTTTTTAACATACTTTTTCGTGCTTTCTCTAATGTGTGATGTAATGAGAAACTTAAGCAATTTTCTTAACGTTTTATATTTCTAACCCCATCTGTCCAGTATTTTTCATGTACATCAGAAATATAAAATTAACATAGAATATCGCTTACGTAGGTTTAGTTGTTTACAAGCGAAACTCGAATAAACGTACATACGGACGTACAGATGGGCAAAACTCCAGGTTCTAGATCTACACCAAAATATTATTCAAGTTACTTTTTAAAATAGAGTTTGCAAGACTTCAAGTAACAAAATATAATAAGACAGTTGTGAGTAAGCAATTAAAACAATTATTAGAAAATGAAGGCATTAAGATTAAGTTAAATATAGCTGCGTTGTGTGCCTTGTTACGAAATAGACGTGCTTTAAGGACTAAAGTTACATTGAGGACAACGCCATTGTACAAAAAAAACATCTTGAATGTAATTATACATAATCAGAAAATGTCATAATCACTTATTTTCTAATTTTTTTTGTGCGTTCTTTATAGGCGAAAAATTATTGGCTTATTTTCTGCAAGTGTTTATTCACTTTACTACCCTGGAACCAATACTTACTTTACCTATTTATTTATAGCGCTTAACACACGAAATTTACCACAGACATAACAAACCAACGGTAATCGACTCAGAATCACAGCGCAAATAAACTATCAGCTATCTGCTGAATTCTTAATATCGCTTGATTAATATCGTACTTTATTATGATAGTCTCGCTTGTTCCTTACCCTTCGGGCTGTTGGTAGTCACTGTCAGTTGTAAGCACTGTCTGTAATAAGCACTGTCTACTTGGAAGTGCCACACGGGTGTACTACACCCGAGATTCCTGAACTACTTCTGCATATGGCGCGCACATTGCCGAAGCTTTGGCCGCACTTTATTCACCAGAAGTGACTTCGGTTGTCCTGCCAGTCTTACGCGGCCTCCCAGAGGTCTCGGATTTTTTTTTGTTTTGCCATCACTCAGTTCTTCTAGCTGCACAGTGAATTCCATGTGTTTCCATGAACAAAGTCTCTACTTATAAAAAAAATTACCGCCGACATCTTTTCCGAAAGCACCTCGATTACTTGCTTCAGGTAAGGTTCATTTTACTCAGGTTGGGAAGCTCAATGCTTTTAGTTCGACAACTTAAATTTTTCGCCACTAGGTAAGCGCTAGTGTCGCATGTGTACAGGATTTTCTCTATTTTCTACGTTAAGAAACAAAAATAACTGCAATAATCATAAATAAAATATAAAATAACTTAGTAGCTAAATAAAATATTTCTTTTTTATTATTCACGAGGCTTAAAATTTTAATAATAAGTGACCTCTTTGGAACACTGCGCACCTGGCGGCAGAAATTTTCACCGTGCCTAACTCTCCAATAAGAAAATTCGTTTTGTTACTAACCCGAGTAGAGTTAACCTTACTTCAGGCCACGCCACTCCGGGATAGGAGTGTGACTTGGTAGTTTGCTGATCTGATGGTTGCGAGGGAGTATGGGGTTAGGCGAAAGGCGGCTTATACAATATACCGTCCACTTGCAAAATAAACGTGTTTTGCAAATTTCGGGTTTGCATCGATGGCTTGAACGTTTTGAAAACACGCAATTTACTTTTACAGTACGCTGATATTTTATATTTTACGTCTCATGTTAAATTGATAACCCTTCCTTTCCTACTACAGTATTTTCCGCCAGTATGCAGTCCGCCAGAATTCAATAAGTGACTTTCGGTACTACAATCTCGCATGATAAAATTATCGCGACTGATCGATTTGTGTGTTGGTATCCCACTTATAATTTTGATTCATAGTTTATCTGAATTCAAGTCGGAGGTTGTCCTCTTACTTAAAATATAAAATTTTGAATTTATACTTCTTTTGGAGCGTTGAGGGTAAAAGTATAGTGTGCAACGGAAGTTGCGCGCGCACAGTGTAACGAAATTCGACAGCATGAAGTTGGCCGTCAAAGATAATTAAATGTGCATATTTTAGTCACGCCATAAAAGTATATCTTCTAACGCGCGTACATAAGTACACGCACCCATTTTTTTTTTTTTTTTTTAACTATAGTGTATGTTACAGCTAAATATTAACTACATGTTTTGCATATAAAATTAAAAAAAAAATTACCTGAGTTTAGTTTATGCTTTGATTTGACTACATACATTTACGGATAAGGCCCATAGAGTCGCTTTAGTTCAAACCATGTTTGCATGATTTTCACGTATGAACATTACTAGAAGTGCTCTAGTTTACTTAAAATATTTACGGTGGATGTAAAAATACCCTGATAATGTAGTATAGGCGTATGAGTAAGAAAACAATTTATTTAGTTTAATATATTACTTTACAATGTTTGTGATATTACTTTACTATTATTGTACGTTAACTTGAAATGTGACTTTATTATATAGGTGCTCTCTGTTTAGCCATAGTAAAATTATTTTTCGGTCAACTGTCTATAATAAGGTATTATATTTCTATACGAATATGAATTATACGTGTAACAGCTATATCAAACTTTTGTAAATAAAATTTCGGCATTTTTATTTTATGAGAGTTTCTGTCTCTTACTGGCTCAGAGGAGAAATGGAAATAATTGTACACATATCAATAACCTCTACTATCAGTTCATTTTATGTCGGCAGTTCGAATATTTTAACGAATTTGCTTGTGTCGCGTGGAATTGGGTAGAACGTTTGCAGCCATTCCCACGAGTATCAGCCAAGTTGACTTTCAGTTTGCGCATCGGATGTCGGTTCACGGAGTAACTGCAACCGGCAACCGTTAACAGTTATGGCCAATTAGAGAGGCCATTTTGAAGAGTGCGCGCCATTACTTAACAAGCGTTTGCTGCTGTTATCCGCCAAAAAACAGTTTCTGCGTAGAATAAGTTAACACGTTTGTGGGCCCATTCCAGAAAAAGCGATAAACGTGTTGATATTTGGATTCCGAAGGGCAAAGGAAATCTGACGGATGTGTATCAATTTTTACTACGATGAACATGATTTTATGATTTTAATCGGAATAACAGTTCACATACGGAAACAAATGCCAAAATAGTATTACTCATGCTGTAGTAAAATGTATCCAAGGTTTTTTTTTTTTTTTTTTTTTACGAAAACGTAAACTAGTATTTTAAAAATGGAAATTATCTCAAAAACATTATATTATGGTACTTATGAACCTATTTAAATTTGTAACTGTAACTGTCATATTTAGGGCAGTACTGTAAACTAATAGTTAGTTACAAAACAAAATAGTTAGTTTAAGCACATGCTGACAAAATTACGAATACACCTCAAGGCAACTGGTACGTTTTAGTTATAGTCATTATAGTTTCACACTCCAACTGAAGTATACGAGCTGAAATAAATTTTTTAATTCGCCTCCTTCCAATGCACGTATCTCAAACGTCAAGCAGAAAACACGAGTCCGAATTTCATTGATAGGCTGCGATAGAAGCCGTAGGCTTGCGAAACTGATTTACGGTTAAGATATTTGGAATAAACTTTTGGAAAAAGTTCTGGTCGTAACTGTAAACATTTTGAAGCAATTCTGACCAGGGTAATAGCATCAGTTTTGGCTGAGAACTAATAAAAATAAGATGTGGAATGTTTAAACTTATGCCCATCAAAAACGGTTGCATTTTAAATGCGGCAGTGTTAGAATCTGAAATAAAGTAACATATTTTATGTTCCCAACAGTTTCAAATTAATCGAAACATGGATACACTCATGAGTAGATGAATTTGGCACACCTGCCGTGTTGAAGAAATGGCTCTGCGGTCTCCTCCTCGAATGGAATCGTGGCCCAGCCACGAATGGATGGGATGTCTCCAGACCGCCCGAGTAACAGTAGAGCACAGCGTGGGGGTGAAACAACGTGCCAGTGCATCTGATAGTGGCCAGATCGTTGGGGCCAGACGCGTGGGGCACTCCATCCCCGAAGTCGCGCTTGCAATTGGATATCCATGGGCCACCGGTGTCAAGAGTGTGCCATGAGTTCATGGACTCGGGCAAAACCGCTGCCGCCAGGGACGCAACTGGCGTAGAGTACAAAATGTTGACGGCAGGGGTCGCATTCTGCTAGCTCGGTTGGTAGCAGCGGATAGACAGGCGAGAAGGCGGCAGATGACTTGCCGATACAGTGCTGGGCCACAACGACCCGTGAACAGCCGCACCATCCACCATCTCCTTGCTATGGGGTACAGAAGCCACCGCATCACTGGGATATCTCTGCTCACTGCACGACACAAGGCTCAACTATTAACGAGGGAGCGGGGGAATACCGCCGTTGGACCCTTCGACGCGTGGGAAAGGTCACCTGAACGGATGAGTCGAGGTGCACGTAGGTAACGTCTATGATAAGGGCAGGAGTGCGTCGCCAAGCACGCGAAGAGACGGATCCCCCGTGTCAGCAGGGTACACTTCAGACCAGTGGTGGTAGTCGAAGGCGTATTTAGGATTTTTCTTTGGGGAGGGCCGAGACGATTGAAGCTTCTCAGTCGATGACACGAAGATACAAGTGATATTCATTATATAATCCATTCACGGTTGCTTCACACTTTTCTGAAGCCTTGCTGAAGATCTACTTCCAGAATATTCCTCCGCCTCGTGCAAACAAAGCTTAACTAAGTCTGAAAAAGTACAGCAAAGGACAACGCACCGCCTTTCGTGCGCACCCAGTTGTAATCATATTTTGCATAAGAACTATTTCTTACCAGGCGTTACCAACACACATGTTTTCTCACTATTTTTATTCACACTACCTATAAATGAAGCACTTATATTTATAAATACAATACAAATAACATTCCAATTTAACCAAAAAAAGGGCCTTTTGGGGTAACACTAGTATTAGATGCTTGTGGTACACGGCATATTTAGGAAATAACTAAACACCTCATACATAGCGTGATGTTTCAAAGGTCTGATTGAAAAAGTGTGAAGAAACCGAGAATATACAATATTATATATACACTTAATCGGAGTATGTAATCAAAATTACAAAAACTAAAAAACCCCTCTTAACCTCATCTTTTAAATAACTCACACAGTAACATTAAAATAAATTACATGTTTATATTAGTCTACTTGGATTAGTTGCTTAACTCGCAGCAATTACGAGTACAAAACTTTGTTTCGTCTCATGGCTAATTAGAAAGTTATAAACATAAATTTTATGAAAACATTTTAACAATTAACTGTATGTTGTTTTAAATAATTATTTTTTTACCAATTTTTATATAGATGTCAGAGTATCAGTTTAAAAGACAAAATTCTCATTCTCATTTTTCTAACTATTTCTTAAAGCTTCCTGCGTGCGTCAAATTTGTGACTGGACAATTTTCGTTATGTGACGTTCATTTTAGGCCTGTAGGGATATAAACCTTTTTATGTATGCATTGCGACATCCTGCACTACAGACATTTTGCAATTCATGTTGAGATTCTGAACCGTTCACTTATTTTTGTTATTTGCCAGTGCCTAAATTGTTTTCTTTCCCCAATTTCAGGGGAGGCCATGGCCATATCGGCCCTATCCTTGAATACGCCCCTGGTGGTACTATCCTCGTATGGGTACTAATTACGTCGGATGAATGGGTCCTTTGGTACTCGTGCCATCGTTCCTCGCCGGCGAACAGTACAGGGACCTTCTGGTAGATCATGTGCATCTGTCCCTGCGCCCACAGCACCCTGCACGAGACCTGTACCTACAACAAAACTATGCACCGACCCACCGCTCCCGAATTGCCACCGAGTGGTCGGATGAACATTCCGCGGACTTGAGGTTACCTGCCGGGCCCCCGAGGTCACCCGACCTCAATCCTGATGAGCACATCTGGGATGCTGTCGAGAAGGATGCACGCACCGTGGATCCTGCACCGACCGATCTCGCTGTGGCAGCAATCATGGATCGGTACGGCTCCCGACTTCTTCCGGTGCTTTGTGGAGTTCATGCCACGCTGCATGACCACCGTCATCAGGGAGAAAAGTGGTGCTACATGCCACTAGGTATAGGCTGTTCATGGTAAAGTGAGCACTTTTTGAGGCTCTAGTTACCTTTTTAATATCTGACATTTTGTATCCTTACGACACTTTTTGAAATAAATATTGACATGTAAGTAATAAACACAATGCGTATATTCAACCGCACTCGGAAGATAACGTCTAAGGCTACAATAAAATCTATTTACTGACTATTATTTTTAATGAAAGGGCTTCAAAAAGTGCTCACTTTACCGTGAATAGCCTATAGGCTTCTCTAATTCAACTGCTCATGAGTGTGTATCATATGGTGGCACATGTTATAAGTTGGGCACTTCCCATTTTAAGTGTCACTGAGACGTACTTTAATGTTCAATAAATTTAAAACGTGCCCATGGAATTTTATCTGTCTCTCTACCACTTTTGTACAGTGATAAACGCAAATGCCTGACATTTTATGGCTGTCATTAAGTCCCATTACTGGAAAAACCGGGATCGTCATCACAGTTTTGCAACCAAAGTACTGACATCAATAAATAAGTAATGTAATTGTTAACTTGATTTTAATTAATTTTTTCAACGATACAGTTAATATTCAAAATTGGTGGTGATATGACAGTCTCAATAACACCGTTTGCAATAAACTCGCACACAAAATGTTAAGTGCGCTTCCTTCCTTCATCTGATCAGTAGAAGATATATATATATATATATATCTGCAACTTGCTGTCCCTGAGTCGATGCACAACACGCACCTCCACCAGCATTACGAAAAGTAGTCGACGCTTATCACTACTATGATGTACGTAGTTTGAGGGTAAGTTGGTCATACTGTCACCAGCGGCCACTACTTGTTACGTGTTCTGTAAGTGTTGCCGACTTCCAAGCTATCAAAATGCGGACAGAATTTTTGTAATCTATTTTATTGAAAGTTTCATGACTGAGGTTGTCCCAGCACCGGAAATTTCTCGTTGATTATCATATAAGCGAGTCGTCTTATTTTCAAAACCAGATACATCGCAAAATCATATTTAGTCAGAAGACACAAAAACTGGATAACTCTATTGGATGAATATTAAAGAATGTGGCAATCCAATATAATTTAGGCATGGAATGGATACATATTCATGGAGAATATGAACACCACTGACAATATATTTTAACGTAATGTTTAGGATAATAACATGGATGTATCTGGTTTTGAACATATATTTTGAATGTATCTAGTTTCGCAACAAAACAAACATTTGTTAGCACTATGTATTGTTGAAAGAGTACAGGCCTACAAAGGGTACACCATTGTTGAATAAACATCGATAGTGGTTTTACATGGTATAGAATCCTAGACGTCCTTGGAGTGGATGATTTCGTATGTTTTAAAATAAACGAGTCTTGCCTGATTTTTAACTCCGAAATTATACCTGCGGTGTTGTAGAACTTCCTGTGAAAACGATAATGATATGTTCGGGTTATTTTACTACAACGGTAAGCTGCGGTTTTCCTCCCATGGTTTGCATGCTAGTGGTGTAAGTGGCCCAGGTGGACTATATCCATAAAAGGAAACGGAAACTGCCATTATGGTAGCCAAATAAAGGCACCGCTTTTACGGCACAGTTTCCACTGTGTTGAAACTAGACGCTTAAACTGAATAATAACGAAGGAATGGAGTGCTGAGGTTTCATTAGCGTTCGTTTTGTAAAGCACACAGTACATCACACTACTATGATAAACCTCACTAACCAACATAACCTAGAATGTGACCTACATTTGTTTCTTGTGCTTAGATCCACTGCACAAGTCGTCGTGGCGCTGCCTCTTCCGTGGTCGATCAGTGGATTCCACTGCACGGCATTCCATGTCGAACACGCGAAAACTAAAGCAATTCCGTACTTGTATCCCAGAAACAACGCTACGTGCGTACGCAACTGTCCACTGCAGAGAACAACTGCTACAGGCGGGAATATAATAATGCAGTAGCACACAGCGTATGGCGCGGTGATGGATGTATCTGGTTTTGCATGTGAAAAGCTATATATCTGGTTTTGAAACTAACCCCTTACTTCACACGCTTATAACAACGTGATGTAGCTGTCTGTGCAACTTTATTTTCTCAGAGGGTGATAGAGAACGATATGAGCTACCGAATTCGAGCAATTATTCAATTCTGAAAAAAAAAGTGATGTATCTGGTTTTGCAACTGTACGATTCAAGTATTTTAATTAAATATATTTAAAAAAAAAACTTTTGAGGAGAGCACATTTGCCGCAAAATCGAGCTGCTCGTCTATTTTTTCAGTGTCTGAGTTACCCCTGCATAAAATGATAGAAAAAGTGATGAACATGGAATTATTATAAATTGAAGTATTTCTCAATGACAAGTTTACTGAAACGCATTTCCGTTAAAAATCGGCGCTCTTCGTTTCCCGCATTTGTAATATGTACAGTGCTTTGCGCATTGCCTACCAGTCAGGTTCTGTAAAACTTTGTATTTAAATCTAATCACGATTTATTCATTAGATTTTAGGGTAGCAGCATAACGCAACTCTTTGATCTTGACTCGCAAACAAATAGTTACCACTAAATTCCAATTAACCGTCCGTGTCACGAAAATTAATGCGAAATAATATAGGTGACAATGAAGATTTCGATGAAAGAATCTAATTATACAATTTGGCAATGATTAAAGATCTACATCCATGCTCATATTGTGGAAACACTCAGCGTCCCATAAATGTTTTCTGTAATATTTCTATAAACTAGTTATGCAGACTCTACTTCTCTTAGGAATCACTTTAGATAGTAAATCTTACATGTTTCCAACTTACATTTTCTTGGTAGCATGTAGGCAAAGTTTGTCAATAGAACTCAAATACATCCTGTATTTATACACACGTTTTACGCTTCAAATGGATTTTTTTGCATATCAGTATTACCTAATCATCTGCTACAGGTAAAGGGGGGGGGGGCGGTAGTGAGTGGATTTGGAAACTGTTTGCTGACGAATACGCAGAACTGATACGCTTGTATTGTGTTATCAAGTCACTGGTCACTGGGAGAAAGTATCTTCCTATTTTATTGCCATACACTTGCACGACTCGGTCACGAATACAACACAACTGTTATGTCTGCATGTGTCAACTTGAAGTGTAAAGGTTTTATAAGAGACGTTAGGAAGGGGGCCATATTTACAAGAAACTTGTGAACTCGGTGTGTGACAGTGTCTGGGACACGATCATGTGTTTTATATGAATACGCCTGCGTTAGAGGGCACTGTCTTCTTTAGTTTAGGGCAGGGCTGCTCAACCCTATGCCCGCGGGCCACGATGTGGCCCGCGGACGAATTTTGAATGGCCCGCGCAAGCAATTCAGAAAATTCCCGCCAAGTTGAAAAAGTGTTTTGTACGTGGTAGTATAGGATTAGGAAGACGTTTTATCTAACAAAGGCGGGTTGGTCTTAGTGCGAGTGTAGATGCACGTGTACATTGTTTTTGTGTGCGTAAGCTCGGGAGCGAAGTATTGTTTTGAGCCTCCCGCCCGCGCTTCCTCGCGCTCACCTGTTCCCGCACTGTGTTTCGAAAAACAATCGAGAGCGCGCGTCACTGCTTACAGTACATAATGTTTTTAAGTTGTGATTTTGTTGATGAAGAACTGAATCAAACATTTGATCGTTTTTGTTTAAATAAGTGAAGACATTGGTGTTCAAAGGTATGTTATTCATTATGAGCTAATTTAAGTAGATATTCATATTAGGTACCTATTCAGAAAGGAAAATAAACAAATGTTGTTTGTTTCAGTATGTCTCACAGCAAACCAAGTACGTCAAAATCGACCGAGACCTACCGTGTTTTTCATGATGAATGGGAAAATTTTATAACAAAATAACTTTCGTTCCGCGTAAAACCCATGTGTTTACTTTGCTCCACTACAGTAGCTGTTGCAAAAAAATATAACCTAGAAAGGCATTATAAGCAAAATCATAATAATTTTGAAAAAGAGTACCCTGTTGGTAGTGCTATCAGAGAAGATTTTTTAAAGAAAAAGAAAAAGGAACTATTCAACCAACAGAATATTTTCGTTGAAAGGCACGACGAGCTTGAATCCATGGTCAAAACATCTTACGAGATTTCTTTGCTTTTAGCGAAAAAGAAGAAATGTTTTACTGATGGAGAAATTATTAAAGAGGCTTTGACAATCTTTGCACAAAACTGTAATGATAAAAACGTCAAAGCTAAAGCCGACAGTGTCTCACTCTCACGACACACTGTTACGAGAAGGGTGGAGGAGATGGCAGTTGATATCAGCAGTCAGATTCAAGAAATCCTAACAAAGTGCAAATACTTTTCATTGGCGTTAGATGAAACTTGCGATTTAACGAGTAGGTCTCAGTTGGCTATTTTTGTGCGGTGTATTGATAAACATTGGAATATATTGCAAGATTTACTTGAACTCTGTCAGCTAGAAACTACAACCCAAGGAAAAGACATTTTATTGAAAATTAGGGAATGTATTGAGAAAAAGGGCTTATCATGGGACAAAATGATATGTATTTGCACTGATGGAGCACCTGCAATGATCTGGAAAAACAAAGGTTGCGTAGCTTTGTTGCAGAATTTCTTGGGTCGCACACTATTTTCGTATCATTGCATTATCCACCAGGAAGCTTTGTGTGCAAAGGACATGAAATTGGATGATATTATGGATCCAGTGGTACGTTGCATAAATTACATACGTGCAAAAGCTCTTAATAGACGTGAATTCAGAGTTTTATTTGAAGAAGAAATCAGTGAATATGGAGAGCTTCAACTGTACTGCGCTGTGCGATGGCTTTCAAGGGGCAACATGTTAAAAACATTTTTCAACTTGAGAGAGCAGGTCGTGGAATTTTTGGAGGAAAAAGGGGTGTTACCTTTGGAAACTGATTTACTGAAGAATACATCTTGGTTGAGTGATCTTGCATTTCTTGTTGACGTTACGAATTATCTCAATATTTTGAATCTCAAATTACAAGGCAAAGATTGTTCATTTCCGACTATGTTTAGTTTGATAAGCGGATTTAAAGCTAAATTAAATCTGTTTTTAATTAACTTAAGCACAGAAAATATTGACCATTTTCCCACACTTAAAGATTTGAAAGAGAAACTCAATATTGACACCATCAATTGTTCTAAAAACGAATCTAAAATTAGCTCCTTATTACAATCGTTTGAGAGAAGATTTCAAGACTTTGAGAGTAAAAAACCAAATATNAATTAGCTCCTTATTACAATCGTTTGAGAGAAGATTTCAAGACTTTGAGAGTAAAAAACCAAATATACAAATTTTAGTGAATCCCTTCATAATCAGTTTGACTGAAATAATTACTTATCCTGCCAATGTTCAGTTAGAACTCACTGAACTGCAAAGTCATTTTGCGCTAAAAAACCTTTTTGCCGAAAAAGTATCCTCAAAACCACAAAATTCTTCAGAAGATTTTGCAAATTTCTGGAAATTGGTACCAACAGAAGATTTTCCTATCATAACAGACCTGGCCTTACAATTCTTAAGTAGTTTTGGATCAACATATGTCTGTGAAAAGGTTTTCTCAAACCTTAATTATGTTAAAAATAAATACCGCACATCACTAACAGAGCAACATATTAGTGACTTGTTGTTACTTTCAACATCTGATTTGACGCCTAATATAAGAAAATTATTACAACAGAAGCAATGTCAGAAATCACATTAATTGTATTAACTTTAGTTTTTATTTAGTTCGATTTTGATTTAAGATACATCACATTAGAATGAAGAAGCAAAAGTGTATTGTTTTATTATTTTATTAAACAACAATTTCATTTCTTAATATTGGGTTTTTTCTTGCACAAGTCTTAAAAATAACTTAAATAACAACCGTCAGTGGCCCGCCAAAAATGTCTGAATCGTTCGTTTGGCCCGACTGTTAAAAAGGTTGAGCACCCTTGGTTTAGGGGAATGAATTAATAGTAGGAATAAAGTAACGAAATGTATACTTAGATTTTCAGGCCTAATCAACAGATATAGACGATATATTGTGTCTGTAACAAAACTTAGCGTGCTAACATATCTACGTCGCGAGATATACTGCCCAAAAATTTTCGCCAACGTCCAAAATAGCCGCGAGTCACCGCGGGACCCCCCACGTGTTTCGCGCATGCATGGCGCCAACTAAAGGTCATGCTTGCATTGCAGTCTTGTACCCGATCGAACGAGACCACACTAATTTAAATCGTGCTATTAGTCACGAAGTTATAGTGTTTGAATGGATCACTCTGCAAAAGTAACATCACCGTTTCCGCCCTGGTATCCCATGTGTCGGTCTTATTTTAAAGAAGTATTCACGTGAGAACGCCAACGTTTGGGAGACGAGAGAGTGCGACAAGTGGTATTTCCCAACACGCGTCCTCTACGTGAAGGTCCGCATCTCAACGTAAAGGAAGGTCGTGGTTGTGTAGTGGCTAGACTGCTCTCTTCCCATCGAGGTGAACCGGGTTCTATTCCTCGTGGGGTCACCCCCGGATTTTCGCATGCGGGAATCGTGCCGGGCGATGACGCTGGTCCACGGGTTTTCTCAGGGATCTCCAATTCCCCCCCCCTTGCATTCCGGCGCTGCTCCATACTAACCTCGCTTCACCCTCGTCGACTCTCAAGACCTCGCTGTTAAGAGCCGCCGAAATCTCTCTACTCACTCAACGTAAAGCAGAGTCGGTGTGCTTAGAGCGCCTAAGACTGTAGGCTACCTAGCGAACATTGTAGTCGACAAGGTCGCAGTTATCCGGGCGAGGACACTACATTTTCGTCTTGACTCGCTCGCAGTCCACGCGTGTCGACACCGCATCCCAAAGTACTCGTGATGGTCTACTTCCTAACAACATTCGGCTTTGTTAGTGCACTTTTGACCCGTCAAGATACGTAACCATCGGCCGTTACTGCTGTTTATAATGAGTAACTTGGGTCAACTCGAAGCACACAGAGTCGTACAAGGTAGGTGATAAAGGTGACCGTATTTACAAGAAACTGAAAACACAACATCAACGTTTGTGAGATGAGCGAGGGCGATACATGAATATATCCAACATGTCGTCCATGCGAAGATTCGCATCTCAACGTTTAGCAGTGTCGAAGGTACGTTTAGAGCAGCGAAGAGTGTAGGCCACCCTTAGATCATCACAGTTGGCAGGATGCAGGAATCCCGTTAAGACACCATGAGGTTAAAATAGATTTAAAATTAGCCATGAATTGACGTAAGAACCCGTTTGTGCTTCTGCATTTTACCAATTTTTGAGCGACTTTTCTTGTTTCTTCGCTAAGGATACAATCTTTGATTCAAACTGACAATGTTTCAGTATATTGAAATTGGTTTTTAAATTACTTTCTGCGGAGTTAGCTATGGAATGAAGGCAATATGCTAGTAGATAATTCGATTACGGATAATTGTTGCACTAAATTACTTTTCTGCTTGTTGTCACCATAGCGTTGCTTTCGAATAACTATTATCTGAGTCCAAATACCTGCTATTAAATGAATGAATGTGGTCTGTGCGATCTTAATTTTTTGGTTTACGTTAAGTTTAGTACGTGCCGAGGACTCCACGAGATGGCCGAACGGCACAAAAGCAGGAGAGTCAGAAAGCAGCAGTTAAACAAAAAGTAATTTTTGCATTCACTGCGGGGGCAGGCTGTGACCTGGAAGTGCTTCAAATATTCTTCCCGCACAGCACTCTGATGATAACTAGCTTTAAAACTTCTCGAGTGTCGTACGACTCCGCAGCAAGGAAAATCGATTTCACTCTCGGGGAACTCGAGACACACTTTCTCGAAGAGGTTTGGAAACGTCTGGCTGATTAGCGACTCGAGACCGCACATTCCACGCCTCGGCGAGGGACACGTCGCTAAATTGTGCTGTATAATGGCGAAAGTTTATTAACTCGCATGCATTTGACACAAATTCTTGATGAGTTTGTTTTTAACGTCCTGCGATTTTGACCTGCAGTGTTTTCATGGCCAGATGAGATGTAAAAATGTTTACACAACTTTATTATTTATAGCTCTTTTATTAACATGATCTCACTGAGATATTTAAAATTACGTATTTTAATATCTGCAGTTTCACCTGACAGAGTCAACATTATATCTCACTCTTAATTGTTGCTAATGAGTGTTCTCGATTAATGCCAAAACATTGTCAGTGGTGGTTTGCAAATTAAAGTAATTTAAAATGCTGATTAACACAATTATGAGGAGATACGCCAAATTACTACCATCTGCTTGGTAATACCTATTATTATTGATTACCATGCCACCATTTGATTTTAAGTTTACTTTGTTTTCCCCTTGCAGTTTAATAACGGGTTTCAGTTAAGATACTGTCACTAATACATTCAGCACTTAGAAGACTTGAAACCGTGACGCGACGATGTGAGAGATACGCAATGAAATTTTGCAATCAAATTTAATGAACGTGAAGTCAGATATCAGGCGTTTATTTTGTCGTAATGTTTGATATTTTCCTTAGCGTTGTGGTTCCCTCTAACCAATCGTTATCATACAAAATGTTTAATATCGTTATAAATAAATTATATTTGTCTCAAAGTAGTTCTCCGCTTTTTTTTGTTCGTTGTGCATTCGCGTTGTAGCCATCTACATGCTGTGATTATCCTACCTTATTTTACTTATCAGCCGAGTTTCTTCTTATTATTCCTCCTGGTTCTTCTTCATCACTGTGTTTGGAAATCTTCGTCCTCACAGGATAGGCATGCCATCACATAGAATCAGTCACTATGTTTTCCATCCCAGGTGATATTTGATATAATTATAACATAATAGCGTAAGTCGCTGGCACTGTATTCTCTCATTCTTAATCTTTCCAGCTTTTCTGTTGTCAACAATGAATGCAACGAACTTTTTGTTTGTAATTGGCTTAAACTGTATCCTATGAGGATGTGCCTCCATTTTTTTAAGTGCCTGGGCAATATATTTGTGCTTCTTTTTCAACAGAAGAGTGCCACTTTTCAGATTTTGACAGATTTGACAGAATTTGACACTTTTCAGATTTTGGCAAAGAATTGTATAGGGCGCCTAGTCTGAGATAGAGTAGCTCCTACTGAACATTCAGATGTGTCTGTTCCTTTAGTGAACGGTATATAATCTCTTATCGGAGCTCTGGACGATGAAGCTATGTCCTTTTCAAACTGTTCAGAGGTTGAGAGGGTTTCCAGCGACAAAGGAGAAGTCTTGTATGATATCAGATGATTGGTTCTGTTGAGCGATTTTTGACAAGGTTGAAGTTCTATGAAAACATGCCAACAGCTCATCTTAAAGACTGCGAATTGTCTGGCACCGGCAACTCCAGTAACAGCCGTAGGCGATCTGGGCCTAGTTGAATTCCGTTGCGGGTGATGACGTACACAACGAAGTGGGTCTTTTCTAAGGAGAATCTGTATTTGCTTCTGTTAAGAGTAAGATTGTACTTTGTTCTGTAAATTTTTTATCATACTCTGGTTTATCCCAACTTCCAATCTCCACAACATCCAGGCATGTTTCAGTGTTTACTAGTCACTCTTCTTTAATAATTTTGTCGATTACTATTTTAAAAGCGGTAATAACATTTACGACACCAAAAGGTATCTTAGAGGATTGCAACAGCTTCCCGCCAGTTACAAAGTATAGGGTTGTTTGTTTTCAAATGTAGGAATTTGATGGCAAGCACTTTGTAAATCTAAAGTGCTGAAGACATAGAATTTGAAAACCCTGTTTAGTAGTGCGTCTTTAACTCTAGGTAGTGGATAGGTACCCAGTAGCATGAACCGATTAATGGTTTTCGAGTAGTCAGTAGAACTTGAGCACACCATGGAGATGAACTATGTTCGACTCTACGTTCATAGAGTAACTGATTGACCTCGGGGTTGATGGATTTTGCGTCCTCGGCGTTATGAAGGCGTGACTTGATCGCTATAGGTCTACAATTGTGTGCCAAGTAGATAAACAGTCTGGCTAGTCCTGCTCTAGCAGTCTAAAGGTTACAAAGTTTGAGAGGCTCCGAAGGAAACTTTGACGCTTGAGTGTTCTCTCAGGATATCATGACCGAGGACTAAGTCGGCAGAGAGCTGATCGAGGACCAGTATATTGACTTTAGAATACGGGTGGCTCCGAATGGCAATATCGATTATACAACAGTCCACGGTGGATGGCTGATACAAGGTCGATGCCAAAGCTACATTAAGTTTAGTTGAGTGCTTGACGAATATTTTATTCAATATAATATAGGCTTTTGTTGAACACAGGGAAAAAGCACTACACGATCAACACAAAAGAACAATGTTAATTTCAGAAAATTCTTTAAAAAGATAGCAGTGCTAGAAATTTTCACATTAGCATGGAGGAAGGCTCTGTGATAAATATACATATTATTTAAGAAAATAATATTTAAAAACGTGCTGAAATTCAGTATACTGAATGCAACTATGCAATTTCAACTAACTTACATAATTGTATGTAAAAATTAAACATACATGCGTATTCCAAACTGCATTTGAGACACCGCAGGACTTGTGGGGCCAATATTCTTTGACGGAACAATGACAGGGGAAACTTACTGTGCCATGCGGCAGGAAAACATTGAGCCAGCTGTTTACAAACTATACACAAATGAAGATTGCTTTTTCCAGCAGGACGGTGCACCGCCACATTACCATCGAGACTCACAGTCGCTCCTAGATAAAACATATGTTGGGAGGTTGATGGGCCGACGAGGGGGTGTTTAGCACCCACCCAGATCTTCAGATTAAACGTCGTTTTTATCTACGGGGAACAGTTAAGAACACTTTCCATGAGGTGGAATGTGCAGTCCCTTGTCGTGTGCGCCACGTAATTTGACTTATCTTATCTAGATGCTCCAGACAATGCATTAACGTCGAGCAAGGTAGCGCAACGGTAACACACTAAGTTCCCATGTTAGAGGTCCAGGGTTCGAGTTCAGTTCCTGGCGATCTTTATTTTAGTTTTTAATTGTTGGTGACCACAAACGTCATTTTGCAGTTGCCACTAAATGCTGGAATGACAAAAATTACAAAAAACTTTTGCTAGTGCTACATCACAAAGCTACGGGGACTTTATGTCATGAGAGACGCGATTGTGACTGCCTGTGAATCCACTCCCGTGGAAACCGTAGCTACTGCTTCTCATTTTGTTCTATCGTGTTGCAGACGATGTCTTGCTGCTTGGATTGGATTTGAAAGGTCTTATTAATGTCCCCTGGTGTTATGCCTGAAGACTTATCAGGGGACGGCTTAAAAACTAACTTATGACCTAACTTAAACTACCAATACCTTACGTGGTATTCGAACCCACAACCTACCGCGGCCCAGACCGGTGGCACACCAACCAACTGCGCTATGGAAGGTCAGCGTCTTGTTGCTTAATGCGGACATTTTGAGCATTTGTAACTATTATTAACACTTTCGCATACACCCAACATTGCCCTTAAAATACACGCAGTCCCATAAAATTGTCTTTTATAGTTTCTCTGTTATTCCCGTTCAAAGAGTGTAAACATGATTTGTGATATCCGGTATATAAATACACACACGAGCCTTTTCCTGATACCAGATATAGAATATTTGCTAGCACTGCATTACGACTTATCAAATAAGAGCCATTCTTAATTCCACTGTTAACACAGCTACGATTAAAAATAATTGACAAGAGTTAACGCAAAGCATGATGAGCCCCATGTTATCTTCAAAGTGAATCAACCTTAAGAAAAAAATATTATAAATTGTAATATGAAGAGTAAAGGTAATTGCATGGCTATGCCTATAGACAAAACGTAAGAGAGGTTCGCGTAGAACACAGACTACGCAGAGAAGCGTGCTGAGGAGGCAGCTCAAGATGCATCAGGTTACGAGATTTGTAACTTCAAGAGTAGTCAAACTCGATCGTCAGAAAATTGAGAATACCAACAATCGTGTGCAGGAACTAGAGCATTCAATATAAACAATAAGGTTGGAACGCTGAGTCACACCGGCTCTGCCTAACCTATCTATCAACCGCTGTGCCACAGTTTCCAGTTGTTGATTACGCGCTGATGCATAGCACGACCGGCCTGCTGTCCGATGAATTACCTATATTTTAACGGGCGAGATATTGAAAGCCCGATTATATTTTTGCTGCGTCTTGAGCGTTATTTTAAAGTGTGTAAATGAGCGGACAATGAGACTCCTCAGTACTTGGATCCGGGCCGCATCAATTTTCTAGAGGAGCAGTTAACTCGGTTGTACGAACGCAGTAGAAACATGGATTCCCCAGTTTTTGATGAGCAGTTAATTCCTATAGCGTTGAACCAGCTCCCGACGTTTTACACAAGACACTGGATGGGTCGCAATAATACATCCCTGCAACAATTTAGGGAAGAAGTCTTACAGTTCGCTTACCTCGAGGTAGCGACAAAGGGAAATAAATATAAACCGCCCGCAGCCTGGCAGTTCCGCCTAGTCCCCTCGTGCACAAAAGCCGTACCAAGTATCGGCATCTCGTACTGATGATGCCAATCTTCTGTCGTCGCGCGAGTCAAGGAGAGAACAATTGCTATCGCATGGCAAAAGGAATTCAATGAAGCTGAAGACAAGGGTATTACTGGCATGGAGGTAGGAATAACATGACGTCCTTGAAGCTGCAGTTCCGTCCATCGACATAATGTAACACCCAAAGCATTGAAAATGTTGAGGCAAGTTTCTGTATTTAATTCATGCAAAATTTTGAGGTTTTTAAACAGATAACAACTAATAAAGCCAAACTTTCAGGTTAAATACCAACAGTTTCTGATACAACAATTTCATTTTAATTCCGACAGGTTAGGTTTCCAATGTTTTGGGCTTCACAACATGGCGAACTGGCTTCATAATTTTATCACGTACATCCAGAGATAAGGACATCCCTTAATTACTGGAGTCGCAGGAAGGGACGAAACAATGCCGGTGTGAAGGATGATGGCGACAACAAAATACGCCAGCTGGTTTGAGTGGAATTCCAGGATTCTCCGCCTCGTAACAGTTGAACTCGTAGGGCTGCGAACGAGAAAAATCCCGGCAGGCCGCTAATAGAATCGGTTTCGAATGAACAATATCCTTCACTGAAGCGTAAGAGTACGTGACCATCTCATAAGTCCATCCGGCCCGGCGAGGTCGTGTTCAATCCTTCCGCTCCGTCGCTTGAACCCAAACACACCGCACCAATGCAAGCGCGGCATTATCACGAGTGAATTTCGCCGTGAAATTGCCATAACATGTCAAACTAGCCCCTTTCGAGATTGGCAGCACTCTAACGTCAACCGGTGGTACGAAAATTAAATGAGTGCAAAAAAATTAAATGCAGTTAGAGGAGAATTCTACGCAATTAACACACCTGGGGGTATATTCCATCATGTTGTACGAGAATGAACGTGCATTTTTGTGGGAAAGTCAGGTAAGTAATGAAAGCTTTAAACTTGAACCTTTATGTCCCGATCTGGAAGTTTGTAAACGTGGCATGTGTTGCATTGTTATGTTGGATAGCGGAGCAGAAAGAATGTATTTTGCTATTGGCAATTCCGCACTTAAAAATTATTGGGTTAACTTCTCGAGCTAGTCCCATCATTAACAGGCAGGCTTTGATAGAAATATGTGGTATAGGAGAACGTAATTTAGCAGTGTCTTTGGTAGTAAAAAGACTTACAGCACCTGGGCATGGAATATCTTCAAAAACGTTATAACGAAAATATTATAATTGACTTCGATAAATGTTTAGTGCAGTCCAACGAGGAAGTGAATAAGTCAGTTTTACAGCCAGCTAAATAGAGAACAGGCAGTATTATCGTTCGTTCGCTAAGCAAGCCCACCATGGTAAATATATTAATCGTTTCGCAACTGCGTGACGCACCCACAAATAAAGTTAACGCACTAAAATTGCAAGGTGTAGCGGCGTTACAAGACGAGAATCTCACCGAGACCCGTATATTAAAGATGATGTACACCGATCATTCGTCTTCTGCGCTTGTACCCAAAATTGATCTACTCCAAAGGAACACAACTGTCAAAGTCACATGGTTAGCAATGACGAACGTGTTTGTTTATATCTTAATTTTTATGTAACAAGTACCATTACATTAATAAAATACTTTTACCAATTTCAATTTGATCAAACTACATTACACACTCTAAGAAATTATTTGTAAATTTACCATTTCAGTGTATACGTACAGCGACAAAGCGCGAATGGTAAATTATTTTCCCATAAATGCATGGTAACGTTCCTACGTTGCTGAGGAAACAGTCAAATGCGTAAGGAAGTTCCCAACTTTGTATATTAGCAATGCTTAACATTCCCATATTTTCAGCCCGACATGTAGTATTAGTTCCATACACTGTATAAGTTGAAAACTTCCATTACAATTTAGGAAATTCACGAGAAGTTTTTTTTTTACATTGCACATTGGTTAGAGGAAGTATAAAAACACCTCAAAGCACTTGTTTACTAAAGAGAATTCTAACCTCAAACCCAATCCACGGCGGTTTTAGTAGTCGTGTTGGCAGAAAATCAGTTCAGTTTTGGGATGCGGAGACTGGTTGTGCGCAGTTAGCGAGATCGGTCTACCTCATCTCTAGTCCATGCCGAAACCCAGAGAGAACAGCTTGTTAATGTGTTATTTTGCCGCGTCACCACACTACTTGCGGCGATAAGCCTGCACGAGTGCACGTTGCAACAAATACGAAGCCCGAATAAAGCTCACTACTAGCACTTCATTTTCTTCGCAAACCATTCAAAATTCCTTCTGCTTACGCTACGGGAAGCTTGTGAATATCTGAAAAAATATGTTTGAATGGGTAATTGTCAAGCGTACGTCTACTTCCTATTGCAGCCCGATTGTCTGCGCACGTAAGAAAGACGGAGCAGTACGTCTTTGTCTGGCAGCATGCTACCTCAATGACATCACTGTCAATGGCAGAGAATGCCCTACAGCTGCTGATGACGTGTTACGCCTTTCACCGGCGCAAGATTTTAAACCACCATACATTTGGCCCATGGTTAATGGAAAATACCTCTACATCCTGAGTCCCAGCAGTAGACGGAATTTTTGTTTAATTATTGTCATCAGGACTGCAATGGTATCATTCAGACGCAGTTTCAGTCCTGGGTTTCCGATTTCCAGAGCTTTCGACAGTGGAGCCGCGTCATTCCTAAAATTTATTAGGGACCGCGGTGGCTAAGCAGTTAACTGCTGGCCTTCCAACAAGGCGAACCAGGTTAGTATAATATTTATGATGAGTCGAGGGCAATGTATTTTAAATGGGACAAAACCGGCACCTGGCACCGGCGCCGAGGCTGGTCACCATGCTGTGACGTCAACCAACCGCCTCCTTGGATGTCAATGACCTTGACCAGTGACCTAGACCTTAAATGACCTTAAACTCAAAAAAAAAATTCCAATTTTTTTTAATTCACAAAAAATATAAAAATTCTAAAAAATTTTTTTTAAGGTGTACATGTAGCAGGTCCGGAGTTCAATGACAGGTGGATCGACTAAGCTCCCGACATGACCGACCATTGCCAGGACGGCCAGTGTCCATATCGTCAGCCATGTTAGATATAAATGACCTTGACCTTGACCCTACGAGAGACAGTAAGTGATGTCAACTATACGCCCTTCTGCATTGATTGATACTGATTCCACAGACGATTATGACGGGATAGTTGGTGCTAATGACGGAATGAGAGACCTATGAAGTGTGGTAGTGTCGGTATATGTGGAATGCACACTTGCAAGATGTTCACGTGCAGTTGACGAACTTCAAAATAAACGGTTGTCGACTGTAAATACTGATGATGATGCGACGGTGGCGCCACCACGCGAATAGTTTTTGGATTCGCTCCTCTGTAAGGCAGCCTGCTCCTTGGCAGACTCAGCTCCCCGTTTTCTCCCCTCATTCCCCACCTTTGGTTACTCATCCTTGCACGTCAGCCTTCTTTAATTCAGGGGCTGGTTTATATAAATTGTTACAGGTCTTGTGCAGCGTTCATTCTACGCCTCATTCTACGCCTGTGAAGAAGATCGTCAGGTTGATGCCTGCTAGAGGTTATTTAAATTGTAATATGAGCTAGAATTGTCAGTTTACCCGCCCCTGGACAAGGGTGCTATGATACGCCGTTTAAAAAATGTAGTTTCGTGAGCGGCTGATTATGCTGGAGCTTGTAAAACGGTAAATTGTGGTCGCAGCTTTTCATTTGTGGGTCAGTTTAGGTCCTCCCCATGGTGGGTTTCCCTCGAAAAAACACGAGTGCACAATTGACAAAAGGAGCTCCTCCGGGAACACTGTTTCATTGTCATTCTTCTGGTTGGATCCAGACGCATTTGTTTACAGCATGGCTCCAGCATTTTGTTGCAACTACCAACCAGACTGAAGATTCATCTGTATTGCTGATTCTGGATGGGCATTACAACCATACACGAAACATCGATGTTATACACAAGGCACGGGAAAACAATGTGACCATTGTCTCACTGCCACAACATTCGACACACAAAATGCAACCATTGGATAAAATATTTTTATCAACACTGAAGACTTGTTACAGTGAGGCAGTACGCCAGTTTCTGCTAACAAACAACCGTGCTGTAGCGAACCACGATGTCATGGATATTTTTGGGCAATCCTACATTAAATGCCAAACATCAGCAATTGCAGTGAATGGCTTTAAAGTAATAGGGATCTATCCAATGAATATACACATATTCAATGAGGCTAAATATATTTCTGAAGCGACATAAGAAGTTGAGCCTCTTTATGGAGATAGCGATGGAAATTTGCAGTTGCTGAGTGACATTTTCTCTGACCAGTGTGAAGAAATATCTGGTTACTAAGAATAAAACGAAGTTCCTCCCAACCAATCAAATCCAGTCACGCCAACATCCTGCCAACCNAAAGGAGCTCCTCCGGGAACACTGTTTCATTGTCATTCTTCTGGTTGGATCCAGACGCATTTGTTTACAGCATGGTTCCAGCATTTTGTTGCCGACTTAAGATTCATCTGTATTGCTGATTCTGGATGGGCATTACAACCATACACGAAACATCGATGTTATACACAAGGCACGGGAAAACAATGTGACCATTGTCTCACTGCCACAACATTCGACACACAAAATGCAACCATTGGATAAAATATTTTTATCAACACTGAAGACTTGTTACAGTGAGGCAGTACGCCAGTTTCTGCTAACAAACAACCGTGCTGTAGCAAACCACGATGTCATGGATATTTTTGGGCAATCCTACATTAAATGCCAAACATNAAACCACGATGTCATGGATATTTTTGGGCAATCCTACATTAAATGCCAAACATCAGCAATTGCAGTGAATGGCTTTAAAGTAATAGGGATCTATCCAATGAATATACACATATTCAATGAGGCTAAATTTATTTCTGAAGCGACATAAGAAGTTGAGCCTCTTTATGGAGATAGCGATGGAAATTTGCAGTTGCTGAGTGACATTTTCTCTGACCAGTGTGAATAAATATCTGGTTACTAAGAATAAAACGAAGTTCCTCCCAACCAATCAAATCCAGTCACGCCAACATCCTGCCAACCNAAATATCTGGTTACTAAGAATAAAACGAAGTTCCTCCCAACCAATCAAATCCAGTCACGCCAACATCCTGCCAACCGTCATCAACCTCACTCATCAAATTCATGTGATGTTAGCCCCTTCCAGATCCGACCAGTCTCAAAACTTGTCAAGAAGAGATTCACGAGGGGACGAAAGCCCTCCTGTGCTAACATTATAACATCCTCTCCCTATAAAAAGAGCTTGGAGGAATCAAAAGAGAAAAGAGGGAGAGGAATGGGCCGTGGAAGAGGACGAGGAAGAGGAAATGGAAGAGGACGGGGAATATCTCGAGGGATGGGAAGAAGTGGGGAAGCACAAACAAACATTGCAGAAGTTAGATAGCGTAAAGCTGACGATGATGATGATTCTTACAACGAAACATTGGATTCTATATCACTGGGTTCTTCAGCGGTGGATTTTCTTGGACTAGGTGAGGACACTACTGAGGAAGATGCTGAATGCATGTTTTGCGGCCAGCTTTGGTCAAGTGGTACCAGCGGAGAACAATGGGTGAAGTGCATAATGTGTAGTGATTGGGCCCATGTGGAGTGTTCAGGGGTGGAAAAAGACAATTACGTATGTGATTTCTGTGCATAATTAACTACTTTTCAAGAAAATNATGTGATTTCTGTGCATAATTAACTACTTTTCAAGAAAATTGAAGAAACATTGGGAAAATGAGGGGTCCAATTTAGGACAAAAATAGGGGATCCACTCATGGATAATTTTTTTTCTCAAATGCCAATAATTACATGTTTTAAAATTAAAAAAAAAAAATGTATAGAATAATTTTTAACATTCTTTTTATTTTAAAATTGTGATGAACAGTTATTTTTTTGTTTTCGTTTTGCTTTTATATTAATAATATTAGACTNTTCTTTTTATTTTAAAATTGTGATGAACAGTTATTTTTTTGTTTTCGTTTTGCTTTTATATTAATAATATTAGACTTAATAAGTGGTTAGTTGGCCAAAATCAAACCGGGGGTCCACTTATGGCTCACTTTCTATTGTCGGCACATAATTAGACTTTTATCGGCGTATGAAAAGAATATTGACTGTCCTGTGAAGAGCTGAGAACTGGAACATTTATAAAGGATGATATATGCTGCCAATTTAGAGCACCGGTTATGATTAAGTGCATGTAGGTTAAGGATGAAAATTATTTGAAGTTCTGAAGAGCTGNTGCCAATTTAGAGCACCGGTTATGATTAAGTGCATGTAGGTTAAGGATGAAAATTATTTGAAGTTCTGAAGAGCTGCAAGCGAAGTACACATGGAAACGTTTTAAGGTAGGCAAAATAATTTCATCCTTTCTTTATATTTGGGTTCAATAACTAAATTAATGTATTTCTATGGCCCGATATTCTTAAGGAGTTCTGAATTAGTTCTGTTGGCTACGCTGTTTTCACAGTTTACCTTTGACATATTGTACACTTCAAAAAAGGTAGATCCCAACCTGCACCTTCGTCTTCCCATGCTCCATATTTTATAAATCCCNTGCCAATTTAGAGCACCGGTTATGATTAAGTGCATGTAGGTTAAGGATGAAAATTATTTGAAGTTCTGAAGAGCTACAAGCGAAGTGCACATGGAAACGTTTTAAGGTAGGCAAAAAATTTCATCCTTTCTTTATATTTGGGTTCAATAACTAAATTAATGTATTTCTATAGCCCGGTATTCTTAAGGAGTTCTGAATTAGTTCTGTTGGCTACGCTGTTTTCACAGTTTACCTTGTACATATTGTACACTTCAAAAAAGGTAGATCCCAACCTGCACCTTCGTCTTCCCATGCTCCATATTTTATAAATCCCGTTCTCACTGCGTTAAGTTATTTCTCAAAATTGTCCTTTCAGTCGTCTACACGAATTAACTTTGGATTAGACACCTCGATAAGGTGGAGTACTTTATGATTTTCACCTTTAACTACAATTATAATTGTATTAACTATAATTTACGATTTATCAGTGTACAATTTCTATCACAGACTTCTATTATTTTGATCCTATATTTTACATTTGCTTATTTTCTTTTCCACTTATATGTAGTATCTTCCCTACGCGTGTTTAAGTCGGGTGATGCGAGAGGAATGTGTGGGAAATGGCCACTGCGCGGTGGCCGCACATTTTGTTGTGGAGCACTGGAATCAATGTCATCGTATACTCAGGGTGGAAAGTCTGCGGCGGCAGAATAAGTCCACTTGCCAGCAGTTGTATTGCCCATAGTGGAGTGGAAGCTACGTGGCTGCCACCCTGCTGCTAGGTATCGTTATGTTATGTTAAATCATATACACATGGATATATGTTATATGCAATTTACTTTTTGTTGTTGTGCAGCACTGGTATCTATCTCATTGTTCACTCGGGGTGGCAAGTCTGTGGCAGAGGAATGTCTCCGCTTGCCAGCCGCATTGCGCCTACCAGAGCAAATCTGCGTGGCTGCCGCTCTGCTGCTAAGAATCGTAATGCCATTTTACATCATCAGCATAGCGGGTTGTCATATTTTATTTACTTTTTTTTTGTGGAGCACTGGCCAGTTTCACTGTTCTCACAGGGTGGCAAGTGCGTGGCAGCTGAAGGTCTCCACTTGCCAGCCACGTCATCCATAGCGAAGCCGAAGAGCCGCACAGCTGCTAAATGTCATCTTGTCATTTTACATCCTCCACAAGAGTGGTCGCGTCAGTTGTGCGGTGAGTACCTATCCGACAAACAGAAATGTCTATTAAGCGCTGTTCGGTGAAGTTTTGTTACGTCTAGTGGTGAATTTCGGTACTGATATTCAATTAAATTGGTGATATGGATGCAGGGAAAGTGGATGTAAATGTGATTATAATGGAGATCGAGAAAATAGTGCGTATTTGGGACACTGAACGGCTGAGTACAGGATGGGAACAGTACGCATAAAATCTACTCCCCGGGTGAATATTTTTTATTCGTATCCTTGAACATTTTGTTATTGTGAGATATTCCCTCGATGAGGTCTTTGTACGTATTCNTGAATATTTTTTATTCGTATCCTTGAACATTTTGTTATTGTGAGATATTCCCTCGATGAGGTCTTTGTACGTATTCCGAAAGCCCAAAATACCTCGCCACCTTCAAACCCAAAAGCGGACGACGCAATGAGAAAAATATGTGGTTGCAGGGAACCATCTAGACTTGTTAAAATAGGGACAGCCATCTGATGGGTTGTACTTACGATCTAAATATTGGTAACATACATAACTGTCTGTTGTATTCCTCTCTGTGATTGTATTTGCTACTGTTCATATAGTTGCTATAAGAGCACTGCATTCCTACTACAAAACACGTAGTACCTTCAACAGAACAACTTTAACAATATTTAAATTGTTCCCACAACAACTGGGATTCTAATAATCTAACATAAGGTTCGGTTGCAGCTACCCTCAAGCCCAATTACAGAAAATTTTCAGTACTAGCAACAGAACATTCTGCAATGTTATTACAATTTCTGATCGTTGTGGGAACAATCGAAATATTGTTGAAGTTGTTCTGTTGCCTGCACTATCTGGTTTGTAGTAGGAACGCAGTACTCTGTTATAGCAACCATACGAGCAGTAGCAAATACAATTGCAGACAGGGAGACAACAAAGCATTCTGTTGGTATTCCTATCTATGCTAACAATATTAAGATGGTAGCTACAATCCATAAGATGACTGTCCCTATTTTAACAGTCTAGATAGCTCATACAACCATATCTTCTTCTCAGTGTGTTACTGGTGCTTGGCAATGACGCAGGATGTGATAATATCAGGGTGTTTTGATTCAGTCTTTCCCACAGAGTTAAATTTTTAAATATTGTATTTTCGGAACACAAAATAAAGACAAAATGATGACAAACATATAATCCGTGTCAACAAATGCGAGAATAATTACTGAAAAAGAAGTTAATATTTGTAGTACAAGCCAGTAGTATCCTTACCTATTCCTCATCGATAGCTTCCAAGCAGTTTGGGAAATTTGTACGGTTTTGAAACTCATTAGCTGTTTATTTCCAAGACTCTTGGTTAGTTGAAGCAAGCACTGGCTTTGCTAGTGGGTCCATAATGCACAACAAATTGTTCTGACAATTTGACTGGCCATATGCTCGCCAATTCTGTATGTGTGGTGTAGATCAACTATAGGTAACAACCATCGGCAAACCACCAAAAAGCACAAGCAATGTATTCCTTGAAATGGACATTTAAACGTTTAAACAACTTTATTCAAGNTCGGCAAACCACCAAAAAGCACAAGCAATGTATTCCTTGAAATGGACATTTAAACGTTTAAACAACTTTATTCAAAATAATACTATTTTCTTCTTTCCTAGGTTAGAGAGCTTGACCAAAGTTGCGTATTATAATAGATGACTAACGGATGTACATAAAAAAATAAAGACATCTGGTACAGGTGTAGTCAAAAAATGTAAATATGTATATGCTCACAAATTGTTATATTTTTCACCTGTTTTTGAAATCAGGGTACCAGCATCAACTCCTCAGCAAGATGGAACCCATGATGCTGAATTTCAGATATCCAAAACAGACGACAACAAGAACGATAAAGTATTTTCAGGAGATCCCGTTAACATCTGGGTGGACGTCCGTACATTCCAGGTACCAAGTGGAAAAAGTAAGAAGCAAAACTAGGACGACAGACATTTAAACAAAACTACTATATTATTAAGATAGTTATCCAAAGCTCGCTCTTTCAGCTGACAACGAGGATACATACAACATTCCCCAGTTCCTTGGTGCCGACTTTACGCACTTTCGATACGGTACAAAACCTGGAGTTCCTTGTAGATGTTTTACGTTTACTGCAATGCATCGTGCAGTCAAAATCACAAACTATTCCAGGTATCTATGCTCTGTGTCATGGCACGTATGCAGAATTTACCTGTATAAACAGGCTAACCAGGACATTTTACACCACCGTGTGCGTCACCCGGATATTCTTATGCCAAACTCCACGTCCTCAATTTGAGTACAAACGCCGTCGTGAAAACAACATGGCAGCTGCTGAACAATCGACTTCGTCGTTAAATGAATCAGTTGCTTCACCAACAGACCCAGGGTTATCCACATTTACGGATGAAACCGCATATCATTAAAATTAATATGTTTTACCATTTAATCTTCATCCTAATTTACTATTTCTTAGTTTCCATCAACACATGATTAAATTACATTTTCGATTGTAAAATCAGAAAATAATGTTTATCTCTCACTTATAATTAATTTTTTATAGTTAGCAATAATTATGTTTAAATTCATAATTGTTACAATTTTTATAAGTCTATGTGCATAGCCATATTCTTTAAGGAATGGAGGTCTTAAATAAATAAATAAAGTTAACGTTAACTCCATTATTTATTAGTTATCAAAATACTCCAAACTTACTATCATGGCAATAATGGCTATCATATGCTATTTACTTATGATATTTACATAATCGTCCACCACATCACACAACTTAAAACAGTAAAACACTTAGAGCCAGTTTTTATAAACAGTTTTCGAACACCTACTGAATTACTATTAAATGTATATATTTGATGTCTGACAGCTCCAGTATTTACAATCAAGTCTGTATCACTCGTCCATCCAGTTCCACCTTGGTGTCGGCCTGGATATCACCAGACTTTCCTATCCGGAATGTTCCGGAGCGTCCCGAGCGCTCTCGTTTACATGCACACTCTACTCGTCGGATAACTCGCCCTCCGCAGCACTCTCCATCTCTCGCCCAACGCCGCCGCACACACGCTCTCCGCCTCAATCTCCGACACACTCGTCCGCCGCCGATCTTCCGCTTCAACCTCCTTTGATAGCCCCATCTCCGTCCACCATTCGCCGCACTTCGCCAAATGGCTGTCACAGACTCCCGGTCCCTCCGGCAGCGGCGATGTGTATAGTGTCGGTGCCATGGCCGAGAACATTATTCACACGTTGGCTTGCAGAAAGTTCGTGCTATAGCACACGGCCGCCGATTTCTCCAGCATAGATGAAGGGGTTGTGACGCCAGTTCAGGTCAGCTGTCAATAATCCCCCCCTCCCCCCTGGGGATGTAGCGGGTTCACCTTGGAGAGTGGTGTGGTGGGACGTGCTGAGTCGTGGTACCTCCCCCNGGGGTCGGGGGGGATGCGGTCCGCGCGTAACATTGCACGTTATTTTCATTTATATTCTCATGAAGGAAACCGTTAATTTAATTATCTTTGTCGAAAGTATAAATTAAGTTAATTATTTCATTAATTTTAACTACTTTCTTCTGGCGATGAAAATATTTTGATAGTGAAAATCACTTACCTAACAGGGAAAGCATTTCTATCGTAGGTACAGCCAACCACATATTGTTTTTTTTTCTTTCTGCAGAGCGTTTATCAATGTGTTATACACAAGTCATGAAAGCATGAAAACGAAATGCTGAAGTAAGTGAAACATCTGTTTTTGACCTTTATGAGCTGATTTAACAACACATAAATCTTTCCTTGCATTAAAAGACTACTGATCCCTGGATGTACCCAATACCTACTATTTTTCTTTTTAAGGCNACATAAATCTTTCCTTGCATTAAAAGACTACTGATCCCTGGATGTACCCAATACCTACTATTTTTCTTTTTAAGGCTTGCAGTACCAAGTATGCCACTACTGCATAGCGACTGGCCAGCCCAAACACAATCGTCCCGTTCGCCGTTCCACAGAGATTCAACTCGTGGGTAACCGTAAGGTTACGTCGTGATGACTGCTATCAGCATCATGTACCTATAAAGTTTTATTGCAAAATCTTTTGTTGTTGAAGACGTATTCTTGGGAAGATGGCACAAAGGCTTACAAAGTTTATTAACTCTCGTATAGGAAAATGAAAGTTGGGTAAAATAACTAGAAAAAAGGTATGAGTAGGGTGGGAGATTATTTTCTTTGAGAGCTGACATTTTTGCAGTAGGTGGATAAATCCTACGTTATAACTTCGTGTCCCTTTTAGATGTAAGTTTAAACTTCGCTTATTCTGCAAGTTACCACATATCCCCTCCCCTTTTTGAGCGGGAGCGTCAATAAGCAACACTTATAATAAAATAACCATCGTGCAAAATTTCCTGCCGAGTCATAAAAAACTTAAAGACTTAAAGTCATAAAAACTGTCGCAAGCATGAAGAAGACGTTTACATAGAATAAAACTTTTCGTTGTCAATATTAACAATTATTCAAATAACCAACTATAACATCAAGACACATGGGTGGGCATTTCCCTTGGACAAAATCGTGCAGTTGAAAAGTATATTTAGTACTTCGTTGCACAAACCGTGGTGTGAATGCAGCGGTCGTGGGGTTTGCCATTGAGTCACTAAAACGTCTAATGTTACACTGTAAAAAATATTCGGAATATCACCTGAAAATTGTAAGTTAAAATTCGCAAACTTGTTTGGGAAACATATTTTCCTTTACTTTTAAGATAGAATTACTGCACTCTGGAGTAAAATTCATTTACAAGGCAGAGGAAAATATCCATACACGGATGGGACATGTGGATCTCCTTAGCATTGTCTCAACAGCTCGATAGGAGGACGGGAGGAAGAAACAAAACGAGGCTTCATGTTGGACAACTTGTAGGACTTANTTGTCTCAACAGCTCGATAGGAGGACGGGAGGAAGAAACAAAACGAGGCTTCATGTTGGACAACTTGTAGGACTTATATTTGTTAAGGCAGGCATAATACTAAACAATAAAAATTTATTTAAGGTAGAAAATCACTTAAATACAAGTATCAACATCGTGGTGTAATTAACAGCTCACCGGCCTTCAAAAGTAGAGGACTGTGGTTCGCGCCCACACACTGACAAGTGTCAAGGATTTTGGAATTGTTGTTTCGGTTACTATTTGTCCCAGGATGTTGGTACAAATTAAATGTATTGTACTAACAAGTCCAAATTTTTTTTAAAAAATATAATTTTTAATATACAATATAGTAAATATTCCTTTACTTGTATGTAATAAAATATTTTAAAACTTAATGTTAAATGGGTTTGCTCTTTGCAACATGACTTTGTTACAAGCCAGCTTGGATCTCTAAAGCAATGGCATATATGAGAAGGGACATGTTCAAATTCGTAAACCTATTTTTCATACAACTTTTGCATCCCTTGCTTTCTTGCTTCCCACACTTTTGTCAGGTACTTTTCCGTACGATTAGAAAATAATACTTTACTTGTTACGTAAATGTACTCTACACTTAAGAGGTAATTTTACTTTGCTTTTTAGTGTAATTAACTTCCCTTAAACGCAAGGGAATTTTACCTCAGAATTTTTTTTACAGTGTATCCTGTGGAAGATCGTCTCATAGTTGTTACAACTGTCGCTCCAGACGTTGCAGTGCAGTTGATGGCTGAAGCTGCTATGCTAGTTGGCTCCATACAGGATTTTAGGCGGCAAGTTTGGACACTAGAATGGCCAAATAGGGCGTTGATAGCACGAAGGCTTCCTGTGGAATTCGTGCTGTATATTGGCAGGCATTATCATGCTGAAAAACCGCCTGTAGGAACCGCGCCATGAAGGGAAACACACGAGGCCGCAAAATATACTGAACACTCTGATACACCATAAATGTTACCCTCATCACTACCAGGATTGGCCTAGCATTATAGGATATTGCTCCCCTTACCATGGCATCGTTACTTCTGCAGTTTATCCTTCTATATAAGGAAAATCCGGGCTTGTTAGCTGTACATTTCCACTCCATACTCGAGTACGCTTTTCACCCGTGTCCAGACAAAAGCCTGGACTCGCCACTTAATACGATGTGTCTCCTTTTCTCAGCCATCTATTCAACCCGATAACGACAATACTGCAAAATGTTATGAATCAGTTGACGCGGACAAGCCAACCAATTGGCAACGACGCGTCGGTATCCAAACCACGGAAAGAATAAGAAATATGTTACAAAAATATTACTTTGTAAAACGCAGCACCGAAGCGTCAGCAGATCTATCCTTCTGGCGGTACGGTATTCGGGACAATTACGCCACCAAGAAACTACATAACACTTGGTAACACTTTGAATGAGATCTATGCGTGGACCCACGCCGAGAAGAACAACTCTCAAGATGAAGCTTGGCATGCCGATCGTCACTTTCAGTCATAACAACCACCCTACAGCAACGGCACGTACAGGTTAGTCATGTTTGAGTGGATCATCAACCATGTCTTGAACCTCCCTTGGCAAAAACTTATATTTATTGGGTTTTTGAGAAAATTAAGTTAAACCCACGTTCAGTCTTGTATGAAACTCCCCTAGAAAAAATTAATATAACCTAAGAACTCTCTTGTCTAAAATATAGAAATACAACAAAACGAAGTCAGTGTAGTCAGGGGGGGGGGAGGTAAATGGAAGATGACGTTGGGGCATCTCTTCTTTTATAAGTTGCCTTGCAATAGTACGGGTAGAAATATGGGTCACTGGTGAAGCCACTGCATGTCTCTGAATGACGGGAAGATTGTCGATTTCGCTCTTGTCAGACGATGAGAATTCCTCCCGTCGCCCAGAATATTTTCGGTGCGTATGTGTCCCCTCATGTCCCCAGTGGTCCCGTACAATTCGGTAGCGATGATCCGGATGGCGAGTAGTTCAACGACTCGACCACGCCACCTCCCGTAGTCCAACGATTCGTCCTCTCTCAAACTACAAATGTTGCTCATGCCTGCGTCGAGTGTGTCGCCGAGGCGTGCTAGCTACTCACTGGAGTTCACCCCAACCACACACTGATTAGATTACGAGCAGCTTCGGCCTGCGTCTGAACACGTTATAGGCTATTCATTGTGAAGTGAGCACTTTTTGAATATATTTTATTGTAGCTTATAAGTTAACTTTAGAGTCCGGTGAACTATACACACTGTGTTCATTACTTACATGGTGATATTTATTTTAACATGAAGTTCATTACTTACATGGCGACATTAACGTATTTTAACATTTTACATTGGTGCGAATAATTTTGATGAAGTTACTAAAAGGTTAGATGGTAGGTGGGTCTTGACGTCTCGTTCATAGCGATATAATCAGAGATGCAACCAGAAACAAGGTCGATACTAGTAAGACAATTACAAATACACGCGTGCCACACCTGGCACTAGAGCACAGAACGCCTCGTACATTCAGCTGGAGTGCAACCAACTACATCACGGAGGAGGTAGCATTCGATAGTAATCAGTGTACAGTTTCGGAAGACTGGGATTATCAACTTAAAATATTTACAGGGATATCATTTTGAAAACAAGTGTGTGAGTCAATCGAATCATGTAAGTTTTTATGGCCTACCGTAAGACTTCTTGTGCACAGAACTTGGTGGTAATAGCTTTACCATTTCCCGAGATATAGCACAAAATATTTAGTTTTCATTTGGCGCTATCAAACAAAACATCATTAAACAGGCTCTGTATAGGCTATCGGCATATCTCATGCTTCTAATAGATACTGAAATATGAATTATTTAATATATATATATTATCTAAATAATTTCTGTTGCACCATTTCGACAAAAATGTCTGAACAACTTAAATTGTGTATGTTGACATTGCCCACTGTAGTACTACTAGTGTGAAAAATTTGGTGGGAATTAGACGATTGGTTTTTTGGTCTGTAGCTAAAAACATTACTGTAACCTGTTCATGTCAAATTTAAATAATAATGTAATATTTCTTGGTAAATACAGTATCACTATCGTGTTTGCAATATACGTGAGCATTTTTCACCACGCGAAAAATAATTGTAAGGAATTTCACAACCCTGGACACGAACACTGCGTCACGTTTGCTTGCCTTTCCCACTCAATTACTGTCTTAGATACGCCACTTCTACTTTTACAATTCCGAAAATAAAGCGATATCCCCTCGCTGAAAAACATAAAAAAATCTGAATTTTATAATAATAATATTTTTACTGCAAAATCGGATGAAAAATGTTTTTTGGCACTCTACTAAAAGTGAATTTCAAAGCTTTAAAACGCACTTTAATTACGTTCCTTGTTGTGCAAATGATCTTCCGGTTTAACTTGAATTTCGACTTCCAATGATTCTATTCCTTCCAAGAAATATCGCTACGTACCGCGATAAGGCTCAACTTGGCGTGAATCATAATTTAAGATTGGTATCGTTATAATATGTTCCGTAGTCTTTAGATTTTCTGCGCGTAGTAACGCGACTATAACCCTTAAGTGAAATCAAATTTCGTTTCAAACACATTATTTTGGTAGCTTATTCCGGCACTAAATAAGAAACTTATAAGCAACATAAATAATAAATTTTATGTATTCTCCTCAACTAAGAGGTCGAAGAGATTGTAAGTTCAGAGCGGAATTCGTCACGAGCGTTCATCAAGAGGTCAAGTGAAGGCTAATGTTAAATTTTCAGTAGCGCGAGTGCTTAAAAGTAACGTGGAAAACTGGGGCAAAATATAAACTGGCCGCCACTTGGCACTGGAGTTAGGCACTCCAGATAGAGTTAGGGCTTATCAGCTGCGATAAGAAGTAATAATAGAGCCAGCCTCCCACCGCTGGTACCCTTATTATGAAATCTCGGTCAAACGCGCAAGGTACTTGAATGTGGTAATGCAGTGGACGTTTACCTTTTGCCTTTGGCGATTCTCTTCACGCGTTCTTTACTTACTTGTTGTGGGATTCATGTCATTTAGTTTAATTCGGCAACAATATTTCGAAACATCTCTACTTTGCTAGCAAATCAGTCTCTCTTGTTTCTTGTACAGGATGACGGACTTTAACAATATTCACGTGATCACCTAAGTATAATCCTCATTTAGCTTATTTTTTAATTGCTTCTGTGAAGGATTGAAAATATGTCTCGTTGCGAAAATACGAAGAAATGTTTGTTTTCATCACCTGTATGACTTTACTCCTTAACGAAACTTTCGGTATCACGGTACAAGCTGTTCAAGGTAAACTGGGTATTTTTGAAATCCCTGCTTAAGTTCTAATTGTATGCACGTTGTGTATTTTTCCATCATACGTAAAACTAACATTGCCATGAATGAGCCTGCTTACTTTATCCAAGCTTCATTCAAGTGAAACTGTGAAATTATTATAAAAGTAAATATTTTATTAATTTTCTTATTCTTACACTTATATGCATTAAACACAAAAAGCAAAAGAAATGATTTCAGTGTTATCAAATGTTTGCCTAACATTTTTCATTCAGCGTTAAGACATGGACTTAAATTTCCTCCGTTGATACTAACTTCACTGGGGGCATGCCACTCAGTGAGCGTGTTAAAATATATGCAGGTAAGCTCAGTGACAATTTTCATATGTTAGTAGTATGACAATGTATGTTCGATGACAAGGAAATGGGGGAGTAGGTGCCAGGCGCCGACCAGCCATAACGTTGGAATTTCCCTTTTTCCCTCAAAATTTCCATGTTCCTCCGTAAATAGAATATTTTCCCTTTAAAACGTCCCTTTTCTCCTTAAAATTTCCCATTTTCCTTAAAATATCCAATTTTTTCCTTAAAGAAAGCACCTATCCCCATGTGCTAAAACGATCCATTGGAACGATCAGGGGGTATCGTTTTTGAGGGCAGTACAGTGGTGGTTATGTATGTTCTATAGGAAAAAAACTATGCCAAATCGATACATTGGGCACCAAATTGTGACATCACCCAACCATCATTTTGGATCTGGGTGACCTTAACCTTGACCTCACACCCATAAACATGACCCTGTGTCCAAGTCCTTGGATGGCCTTGAACCCAAAAAAATCCCAAAAAATTCCAAACAAGTTTTCAATTGTAGCAAAATATTAAAAAAACATAATAATCGAGATACATATAACATTACTCCACCCTTTCCTCACGCTCACAACACCACCGTAACCAACACCCCCAACCCCTCACTAACCACCCAATCCTAAAATATCAAGAAAAATCGCAAAACTATAAAAAAATGTTTAAAATCGAGGAATATTTAAAGTAAATNGTGAAGGATTGAAAATATGTCTCGTTGCGAAAATACGAAGAAATGTTTGTTTTCATCACCTGTATGACTTTACTCTTTAACAAAACTTTCGGTATCACGGTACAAGCTGTTCAAGGTAAACTGGGTATTTTTGAAATCCCTGCTTAAGTTCTAATTGTATGCACGTTGTGTATTTTTCCATCATACGTAAAACTAACATTGCCATGAATGAGCCTGCTTACTTTATCCAAGCTTCATTCAAGTGAAACGGTGAAATTATTATAAAAGTAAATATTTTATTAATTTTCTTATTCTTACACTTATATGCATTAAACACAAAAAGCAAAAGAAATGATTTCAGTGTTATCAAATGTTTGCCTAACATTTTTCATTCAGCGTTAAGCCATGGACTTAAATTTCCTCCGTTGATACTAACTTCACTGGGGGCATGCCACTCAGTGAGCGTGTTAGAATATATACAGGTAAGCTCAGTGACAATTTTCATATGTTAGTAGTATGACAATGTATGTTCGATGACAAGGAAATGAGGGAGTAGGTGCCAGGCGCCGACCAGTCATAACGTTGGAATTTCCCTTTTTCCCTCAAAATTTCCATGTTCCTCCGTAAATAGAATATTTTCCCTTTAAAACGTCCCTTTTCTCCTTAAAATTTCCCATTTTCCTTAAAATATCCAATTTTTTCCTTAAAGAAAGCACCTATCCCCATGTGCTAAAACGATCCATTGGAACGATCAGGGGGTATCGTTTTTGAGGGCAGTACAGTGGTGGTTATGTATGTTCTATAGGAAAAAAACTATGCCAAATCGATACATTGGGCACCAAATTGTGACATCACCCAACCATCATTTTGGATCTGGGTGACCTTAACCTTGACCTCACACCCATAAACATGACCCTGTGTCCAAGTCCTTGGATGGCCTTGAACCCAAAAAAATCCCAAAAAATTCCAAACAAGTTTTCAATTGTAGCAAAATATTAAAAAAACATAATAATCGAGATACATATAACATTACTCCACCCTTTCCTCACGCTCACAACACCACCGTAACCAACACCCCCAACCCCTCACTAACCACCCAATCCTAAAATATCAAGAAAAATCGCAAAACTATAAAAAAATGTTTAAAATCGAGGAATATTTAAAGTAAATACACACTCCACCCGCTCGACCCCAATACCCTAACTAACACTCCCTCCCCTTGCCCTCACACTCACCCTCCCAATCGTAAAACATTAAGAATCACAAAAAATCGAAAAATAATTATAAAAATCCAGGAACATATAATGCTACCTACACCACCCTTCCCAGTGCTCAACCCCAACACTATAACCAACACCAATACCCCTCATCTACCACCTCACAACCATAAAAGAGCAAAAAAAATCCTAAAAATCCAGGAAAAAATTACATTGATGATTCCGACCACCATGCTGGTTGNACCCAATCCTAAAATATCAAGAAAAATCGCAAAACTATAAAAAAATGTTTAAAATCGAGGAATATTTAAAGTAAAAACACACTCCACCCGCTCGACCCCAATACCCTAACTAACACTCCCTCCCCTTGCCCTCACACTCACCCTCCCAATCATAAAAAATTAAGAATCACAAAAAATCGAAAAATAATTATAAAAATCCAGGAACATATAATGCTACACCACCCTTCCCAGTGCTCAACCCCAACACTATAACCAACACCAATACCCCTCACCTACCACCTCACAACCATAAAAGAGCGAAAAAAATCCCGAAAAAAATCCTAAAAATCCAGGAAAAAATTACATTGATGATTTTGACCGCCATGATGGTTGTTGTCGACCTTGCCATTGACCCCGATGACATTGAAATCGAAAAATCGAGAAAAAATCGCAGACCATACAACCAAATATTACTAGTTGGCCATAACAAAGGACCATACCGACCAAACATACTAGCCAAAGACCGACTGCACCCAAGAGTGACTCCACCCAAGACTAACCAACTAAGACTTACTCCTGTCGACTGTCTCCTGCCAACTGACTCCTTCCAACTGATTGCTGTAAACAGACCCCNCTCCTGTCGACTGTCTCCTGCCAACTGACTCCTTCCAACTGATTGCTGTAAACAAACTGTCAACAAACTCCTGCAGACTGACTCCTCCATCTCCTTTTCAGCAATCCTCTTCATCAATCTTCAACAGTCCTCCTCCGAAATCCTCCTCTTCTTCCTCTTTCTTCTCCTCTTCCTCCTCAGCAATTCTCCTCAGAATTCCTCAGAATACTTTTCACCAATCGTCAGTAATCCTCTGTAATTCTCACAAATCCTCAGCAATCCTCAGCAAACATCACCAACCATCACCAATCTTCACCAATCCTCACCAATCGTCAGAAATCCTCAATAATCCTCCTCGCCAATCCTCACCAATCCTCAGTAATCCCCCTCACCAATCCTCACCCAGCCTCAGCAATCCTCTTCGGCAATTTTCCTCACCAATAATCAGCAATTCTTCTCATCAATCCTCACCAATCCTCAGCAATCCTCACTAATCTTCCTCATTAATCATCAGCAATCCTCCTCAACATACCTCACTAATCCTCAGCAATCCTCAGTACTCCCCGCCAATCCTCAGCACTCCTCTGAAATTTTCACCATTCTTTATTCCTAAAAAGTATTCCCCATTCTTCAAAAACATTCGTCAAAAATATTCCTAAAACGTTTCTTCCTCAGTTCGTTTGTTTCTCAAACAAAATCCAGCCAACATAAAAAGCTAAAAAAAAAAAATAATACTTCATATTGAACCATATTTTTCATAGCGCACCTCCTCGCACCATTTTTACTTAAAACAGACCCTTGCATCCGATTTTATATACCACTAAAATAATAAGATATTCAGAAAAGCAGCAGGGTAAGGTTCAAGAAATTAAAAGTGCACAACTATAAGTACCTATATTTTATATCCTTACTTGTTACATCTGCTAAGCTTTGACAGATTATGTCTGTGATTGATGGGGACGTCACGGTAGGACTAGTTTTAAGTGTGTCGGTCAGAGACACGGCTGGCTGTCAAGATCGACTTATGGTTTGTTCACTGGAGCCCGACCGGTATACAATCTGGGCACGTGGTTTGGCGGCTTGGTACAAAGTTTTGAGTGTGCCAAATGACCTTACGTATTACCAGCCTGCACACCGCAACTGGTTTACCTTTGGCGGGCGTTGTCTGCGGTAGCTCCTAGCTTTGCTTCAGTTGGGGTTGACTCCTGCTGGAGTTCCGTGCCCAGGCTCAGGACGATGGTGGTGCTGTGGCGAGTGATGCAGGCAGAGGCCCAAGGAGGGCTGCTGGCTCGGCTGAGGTGGCACTACGGGTTTACGAGACCAAGTGGTACATTGAGTCCTTGGCGGAGGGAGACGACGACGGGGTGTGGTTCTCCGGCGGTCTTGAATGGGGGCTGAAATAGGAGGGGGAGGGAGCTGGGAGGTGATGCCTCTCCAACTGTCGGGTGGCTTGAGCTCGTTCCCGGGGGGTTATACTGCAAAGTGCATTTGAGGCTGGGTTACAACCCAAGTTAAGCTTGGAGTTGGTAGCTTACTTTCTAATACGCAACCTGGTACCACTCCTACGGGTGTACGGCATGTAGGTACGTTCTACAGTCGGCTATGGAAGGGAGGAGCAGGCGACGAAGTAACTTAACTAAGTGTTGAACCAAGCCGAGGCCGAGTCAACCAGAGTCACACCCGAGTACTCTAACTGGCGACAGTTCAGCACGGTGGTTAGAGCGGTGGGTTTACTCCGGGAGTCCGATAGTGACGCGAGTGTGGACCAAAGGGGCCAGACCTCTAGACCTTATCTCTCATTCTTTCCGGTGACAGTTCAGCGCGGTGGATGACAGAATGGACGATACTGACTGACTAACCGCCTTGTGGTTGTGACTTAATGGTTGGGGCTCTACCGTACTGCACACCAGGTGCACAGTACGGGTGGTCGTTTAACGTGTATTGTTTTGACCTACGCGCACCCGATTAAGGGGGCCCGCAGTCCTACACTAGGTTCGAAAAGTAGGTTGGGAATGCTGTGGTCTCCTGCTCACTCCTGGTAGGCTGACGTCTANGCAGTCCTACACTAGGTTCGAAAAGTAGGTTGGGAATGCTGTGGTCTCCTGCTCACTCCTGGTAGGCTGACGTCTACGGAAGTTGGAGTTACAGTCATCCTTAGCAATGAGTACTCGGAAGTTAATAGAAGACGGGTTTATTTCGAGAGTAATAACACGGCGGCCGGTACTAACTCCTAATTTACCAAGAACTGTAACGGAAGTTAACCTACGCAAACCAAGTGAAGGGGACCTGGGTCTGAACTAACAAAGCATATGCTGCTAGGTAGCTATGATACTGGCNACCTACGCAAACCAAGTGAAGGGGACCTGGGTCTGAACTAACAAAGCATATGCTGCTAGGTAGCTATGATACTGGCTAACCCTAACTAACTAGATACTTGTTGTCCGGAAGGGACTCGGGTAACACTACCAGAAGGGTAGTGGGTGTAGAAAAGGGGCATCGACTTCTTTGGGTGGCTTCTGGTGAAGGTCTTGATGAGCGTCTGGTAGGTCGCGAAGATGTTCGTGTTATCAGAGAGCTCCAGCACTGGAAGTGGTGGAGCGAGCTGCTGAGAATTAACTGCCGTCCTCGCCGTTTATCATCACTGGGACGCTACTCTCTTAGCGCGGGGGAAGTACAAGCCCTTGCAAGGGCTCTTGTCCTCCCATTGGTATTTCAAATCTAAAGCCCAGGTTGGGGACAGCTAGCTCATCCCACCTGGCTGTTAATCAAATTGATACACTGTGGCAAGACCAGCAGTCTGTTTTGTTATTAGGACCCCTGAGTAGCGCCAGGGGACCTGGTATCCATAACTGTTTCCTCTCCTTCCCTGCCTGTGGGGGAAAGGAGTGCAATGGTTCCTAAAAAAAAACCCGGAATTTTGAAATGCAGGGCTTGTTGAAAATCACCGCGAAGACCGGAGCACTTCGTTGCGGTTTTAGTATTGTTAAACTGCCATCCTGCGGCTGTGCACGGACATATACTCCACCTGCCCGCGGGCTTCTTTATATGGTGCGGGGGTGGCGGGGTGAGGAGCTGCCCCCTCTGGTGCCATCTCTTGATCCGTGGCGAAAGCAGGCGTCTGTCATGTCGGGTTGCATCCGCCTCGTGAGCTTTGGCGTTTAGCTGGCGCGCTAAGTTGGCTTCTAACACACGTGAGGGGTCGGCATTACCTCTGATAATAAGGCAAATTAACTTGGTTGCCTTTGTCCGTGAGTGTCCCCGCGTCTAGGGGCGTACTGGTAGACTCTGAATGCAAGTTGTTTGATGTTCGCACCCCGCCTGGGTTACGTGATTCCATGTTCACTGTAGGACACGCTGTGAGTTGCATAATTTTATGTAAGTATAATGAATAGCTGCAGATTAATGTCCTCTAAGATCTACAATCTTCTATTCTTGTAAGTATGTCACATATATTATTATTCTGAAAGCTAAAGTGAAATTATTTAGTGTGACTCATTGTTGTTAAATGAATCATGCGCAAGCATTCTAGTCTCAGTATTTCAAAATCTAAAGCCATGTATATGAACATGTGTGTGTGTGTTCACATTCCAGTTGCATATATGGTCACATTTATTCTATGTAAAGTGGAATGAAAAAAAAAAAATGCCACAAATAAAAGAGCACCTGTAAATTTATTTATGTCGTCTTTCATATGGAGATAAAAGTACATTAATACATTGAAATATTATTTGCGCGTGTCACCCTTAAGAGACATAGCTCTAACTAAAACAATCAGGCATATTTTTATATAAAATTACGGGGACGCGTCGCAGGTGTAAATGATTCAGACCATCGCCTCCTACCACGCCAAACTGGGTTCCATTTTCAGTTAGGTCAACCTCAGATTCTTGCTTTTGGGAAACATTGTCACTCGCCGGTGCAACCTCTCTGGGTGTTTCTTTTTCGTTTGTCATTTCAATCCGTCGTTTCTTCAGCTGCATCTCACTTCATCTTCCATCGGCGCTAAGGTTCTCAGCTAGTAAGTCAAAGTATTAGAATTACTGGATAGGTAAGCACAGGCATTTTCAACTCAAGGCATGTAACAACAAAATTATTAATAGTTGACAAAAATTCATAGCATAAAAATTACACACATAAACTTTTTTTTTACGTCTCAAGTTTTTATTTTACTTGCATGCAGTGATAGTGGCACCCTTCACGCAAACGGTACGATGATTAACGCTGCATTTACACTGTGTAGAGTCAGGGAACGAAAATTTCTAGTTGTTAAATTCTGAATAAGTATATTAAATGTTAACCACTGCATTTCCTTTTGTTCTAGTACTTGGTGGTATCAGTAACGCCACGACTTACACATTACAGAAAAGCACGTTGCAAATCTTCACACAGCTATATAAATTCTTGTTGTAAAACTTGCGAAATCTTTTCTCATAGTGTTATTTTATAAAATAAAATCCATTTTCCAGAAAATTTTACGATGTGGAAAGTCTGTATGTGTTGTTATAGGCTCTTCACGGTTATTTCCAACTTTTCTGGAGCCTTCCAAAATTTCTCCTTCCAGGACATTCCTCCGCCTCATGTAAACAAAGTTTAACCAAGTATAGAAAATTACACCAAAGGCCCAGCGCACCGGATTCGTACGCACTCAGTGTAATATTATTTTGCATATGAACTATTTCTTACCAGGCATTACTAACGCATCTATATTCTCCCTTTTTTATCCAAATTATTTTTAATGAAATATTATTCTTTGTAAATANTTTTGAAATGCAGGGCTTGTTGAAAATCACCGCGAAGACCGGAGCACTTCGTTGCGGTTTTAGTATTGTTAAACTACCATCCTGCGGCTGTGCACGGACATATATTCCACCTGCCCGCGGGCTTCTTTATAAGGCGCGGGGGTGGCGGGGTGAGGAGCTGCCCTCTCTGGTGCCATCTCTTGATCCGTGGCGAAAGCAGGCGACTGTCATGTCGGGTTGCATCTGCCTCGTGAGCTTTGGCGCTTAGCTGGCGCGCTAAGTTGGCTTCTATCACACGTGAGGGGTCGGCGTTACCTCTGATAATAAGGCAAATTAACTTGGTTGCCTTTGTCCGTGAGTGTCCCCGCGTCTAGGGGCGTACTGGTAGACTCTGAATGCAAGTTGCTTGATGTTCACACCCCGCCTGGGTTACGTGATTCCATGTTCACTGTAGGACACGCTGTGAGTTGCATAATTTTATGTAAGTATAATGAATAGCTGCAGATTAATGTCCTCTAAGATCTACAATCTTCTATTCTTGTAAGTATGTCACATCTATTATTATTCTGAAAGCTAAAGTGAAATTATTTAGTGTGACTCATTGTTGTTAAATGAATCACGCGCAAGCATTCTAGTCTCAGTATTTCAAAATCTAAAGCCATGTATATGAACATGTGTGTGTGTGTTCACATTCCAGTTGCATATATGGTCAAATTTATTCTATGTAAAGTGGAATGAAAAAAAAAAATGCCACAAATACAAGAGCTCCTGTAAATTTATTTATGTCGTCTTTCATATGGAGATAAAAGTACATTAATACATTGAAATATTATTTGCGCGTGTCACCCTTAAGAGACACAGCTCTAACTAAAACAATCAGGTATATTTTTATATAAAATTACGGGGACGCGTCGCAGGTGTAAATTATTCATACCCTCGCCTCCTACCACGCTGAACTGGGTTCCATTTTCAGTTGGGTCAACCTGAGATTTTTGCTTTTGGGAAACATTGCCACTCGCCGGTGCAACCTCTCTGGGTGTTTCTTTTTCGTTTGTCATTGCAATCCGTCGTCTCTCCAGCTGCATCTCACTTCATCTTCCATCGGCGCTAAGGTTCTCAGCTAGTAAGTCAAAATACTAGAATTACTGGATAGGTAAGCACAGGCATTTTAAACTCAAGGCATGTAACAACAAAATTATTAATAGTTGACAAAAATTCATAGCATAAAAATTACACACATAAACTTTTTTTTTACGTCTCAAGTTTTTATTTTACTTGCATGCAGTGATAGTGGCGCCCTTCACGCAAACGGTACAATGATTAACGCTGCATTTCCACTGTGTAGAGTCAGGGAACGAAAATTTCTTGTTGTTAAATTCTGAATAAGTATATTAAATGTTAACCACTGCATTTCCTTTTGTTCTAGAACTTGGTGGTATCAGTAACGCCACAACTTACACAGTACAGAAAAGCACGTTGCAAGTCTTCACACAGCTATGTAAATTCTTGTTGTAAAACTTGCGAAATATTTTCTCGTAGTGTTATTTTATAAAATGAAATCCATTTTCCAGAAAATTTTACAATGTGGAAAGTCTGTATGTGTTGTTATAGGCTCTTCACGGTTATTTCCAACTTTTCTGGAGCCTTCCAAAATTTCTCCTTCCAGGACATTCCTCCGCCTCATGTAAACAAAGTTTAACCAAGTATAGAAAATTACACCGAAGGGCCAGCGCACCGGATTCGTACGCACTCAGTGTAATATTATTTTGCATATGAACTATTTCTTATCAGGCATTACTAACGCATCTATATTCTCCCTTTTTTATCCAAATTATTTTTAATGAAATATTATTCTTTGTAAATANCAGGCATTACTAACGCATCTATATTCTCCCTTTTTTATCCAAATTATTTTTAATGAAATATTATTCTTTGTAAATAGAATATAATTAAAACGGAATTTTAATTAAAAAATAAAATGCTTTAATGTTAATACAAGTATATAAACCTAAAAGCATATACGGAGTAATTTTTCAAAGGTGTGATACAAAAAGTGTGAATAAACCGCGGATAGGCTATATTATTTTTCCACGTGTCCAGAAACGGCGAACGAGCTAGAAGCACGGAGGAATCAAACGTGTTGCGGACGATGTCGAAAATTGTGGGGGCGACCCCGCAAAAGGCGTCGGCGGTTGCGCGGTTGTCGTCCCATGGCCGCCCGGGCAGTGATTGCCTCGAATGTTCGGCGGCGCTGGGCGTCGAGGTGCCCGTTTAACCCCTCGGCCCTCTTCGGCGCGAACTGCTTGCCATTCCACAGGTCTTCCGGTATTTACCGAGTGAAAAGTTTCGCTCCCCTTCCGCCCCTTCAGCACTAACCGCTCCTCACCGCCTCCCACCCCGAGAGAGGCGAAATGCGCGAAACGAACCGCGAGTTTGAAGAGGGTAGAACCGGCGGAATGGGAGTCGACGGGACGTGCCCCCGCTCTTCCTGTGGTTTTGGAGGTTTCTTCCGAGATGGCGCTAGTAGTAGGAGAGGCCAGTTTCCCCGCCTACTCGTGATGGAAACACTGCCAGGGGGCGAATTTAGCTGTTTGGTGCCCCTTGGCATAGGAAATGATTTCCGCTCCCATTACTTTGACAAATTAGCCAAACAATTTTTTTTTTACCGTGATATACGTCTAAACTTTTTCAGATCATACCGATGAAGAAAGGATACCAGACGTGTATATGCACATTCTTACTTCGTATATTTTAAACTACCATAAATTTACTAGCAAAATTTGTTTAAATCTTTAAGTGTCAAAATGTTTTTGGTGCCATTATCACATGACATCATTGTGCAGTAATATGAGTGAAAGAGCTTGAAAGAAAGCTAAATGCCAATGCTGCTGAGCAAACCGCAGCCATCCTTTGTGAACGTTGCGCGTAGAATCTGTTTGTGATGTCACGTGGCAGCTGCGGCCTTCTTTCAGAGAGATACACTGTAGTAGATGGAATGTTGCCATATGGCTTTGTCGATTTCGAAAGGGATAATAATAACAATGCATTTACTGGTGGCTTTCTTTGTGGCGNATGTTGCCATATGGCTTTGTCGATTTCGAAAGGGATAATAATAACAATGCATTTACTGGTGGCTTTCTTTGTGGCGAAGAGAACAGCGCATTTTTACGGCGGCAATTAACAGGGAAAAGTGCAGTTGCTAAGCATTTGGCCCTTGATCTTCTGCTCCAAGGGGCTGGAAGAGAACATTTCGTAATACGTATATAAACACGCTGTAAATGATTAGAAAAGCTACTTAAAAACAGCGAAGCGTTATTTATAAATTCCGACNAATACGTATATAAACACGCTGTAAATGATTAGAAAAGCTACTTAAAAACAGCGAAGCGTTATTTATAAATTCCGACAATTTATTTTAATACCACGTAGGACTCGCAGTTATAAACAAACCTCCGTGGACAAGTTCGCTAAGGCGACTCCTTCTGACCGCCAAGTTCAAAATTCGGAAACAAAGTAAGCCACGGGATATACCGGATGCCCAAATTAATGTCTNCGCCAAGTTCAAAATTTGGAAACAAAGTAAGCCACGGGATATACCGGATGCCCAAATTAATGTCTATACTCTTTGGACAGGAAAAACAGAAAAAACTGCGAAGGACAATTTTATGGGACTGTTTCTATTTGACGCTATAAGGACAACGTTCGGCGTGTGTCAAATAACAGTTACAAATGTTCAAAATGTCCACCATCCGCAGCAAGACATAACGGCAACGCTGTAGAACAGAACGACAAAAAGTAGATCCAGTTTCCATGGGAGTGGATTCACAGGCAGTCACGATCGCGTCACATTGTTATTCTGAGTTCCGCACAGATAAAAATATATAACGGCGTTAAATTTGGAGAAATTATTGGATACTCAAAACTTCCTCGTCGGCTTATCCACTTGCCAACGTATGTTTTATCCAGAAGTGGCCGTGGTTGTCGATGGTAATATGGCAGTGCACTGTCCTGCTGGTAAATTAATGGTTATATGGGTAGAGTTTGTGAACAACTGACAATGATTTCCTGCAACACGGTATGGATAATTTTCACCTGTCGCCATTCCGTCAAATAACAATGGCCCCACAAGTCCTGTGGCAGATACAACGCACCACGCTGTTAACCCAGGACAATTNCGGTACACACGCGGTTAGGGCGGTCGACTGTTCCATTCAATTGAAAGGTTACCTCACTGTACCAAACAATTACTTTAGTAAAATGTAAGTTGCCGTTGCACATGTTCACAACCCTCTCACAAAATTCAACACGCCTATCTAGGTCGTCTTCATTCCCAGCATAAAGTAACATGGGGATGTAGGGCCTCCACTTTGCTTGCTTCCAAATGTGATAAACACTTGATGTACTGACACCTGACTTACGCGTAGCTTGCAGTACGGACTTAGACTTCCCGGGGGGAATGTGTGAATGTGTGCAACACATCTCCCACACTTCATTCGTCCGTTGTCATTATCTTCCTGCTGCACCGTCCTTTCTTCACATCACACAAAGTTCCATCCTTCTCAAACTTGTAACGTAATCATGTGATTGTCACATGTGATGGTGGCGCAGTACCGAAGTCTGCCCTTCATCGACTCTGTGCCTCAATCACGTCCTCACATTCCCAATAACACATTGAAATCCTCTTACGTTGCTGGAAAGAAAACCTTGTCACCTCCGCCATTTCCTCTACAACTGTAGCGCCGCTGCTCGTGGCTGCAAACGCAACTGACTACAGCATAATGGCTCCACGCACTCGCACACACCCAACGTTATCATTTCACTGTCAAATTCACGCATTCACATAAGATTATCTTTAAAAGTTTCTCTGTTATTAACGTACAAAGAGTGTAAAAATTAATTTGGGACACGCGGCATGTGTGCCTTTCTTTAGTTGCAAACTTAATTATGTTGTTATGTTAGCAGCTTTCTTCCCTCTTCTCAACAGCCTACCAGCATAAAGCAGGGGCGGGGCGTTAACAGCAAATCATTACAAAATATGAGTTTCGTAGTTTTGAAAATGTTTCGTCCAACGTTACACTTGAGTTCCGGCCGAGACATTTATACCTGTTGCATGAGTAAAATCTGTGCTTATACATCGCAAGGCATCCGCCCGGAAGAGTGCAGCACCGATTGCAAACGTGCTTCGTAAAGAAAAATCTTCGATACCATGATCTCTATCGTCTGTCATGACCTCGATGTCAAGAGCCGCCTGAATCTCTCATCTTCACTCCACTCCACCATGACCTCTAAAGTATGTGCTCAGGGGAAAGACTCGAGAGGATCGCCATATTTCACGTTTGTTTTCGCTCATGACTAAGAAATCATAAAAAAAAATCTGGGAGAAGGAATTAGGACACAGCGATAACATGGAGAGAGTTGTGATCAATCAAATATGGGATAGTTCCTGCAGTTCTGATTCTGACCTACATCCTACTTTTTTATTTCCTCTTACGCCTATCATCCAAAATGTCGTCGCTTTAATAATTGCACCAGTGCTACCATAAATCCCTGTGTATTTTTCAAAAATATGAAAGTGTTTAATCAAAAGTTAAAAATATGTTTTAGTAATTATGTTTGTCGGGCAGAGGTTGAAAACTATAATCGCATAATATTTTTACAATACTTTTATTCAGACATGCTGTTTTTGAGAAGACAACGGAAGGCATTTATGAGCACTTTATAAAGTTGAGTTGAGATATTTGGGCGGCTCTTAACTACGTTGTCTTGAGAGCCAATTAGGTGAGAATGGAGCAGCACTAGAACGCAAGGGCGGGGGAAACGAGAGATCCACGAGAAAACCCGCCGTTCCAGCGGCATCGTCCGGCACGATTTCCACTTGCGAAAATCCGGAGTGAACCTGGCCAGGGATTTAACCCGGTTCACCTTGGTGGGAGGCGAGCGGTCTAACCGCCCAGCCACCGCGGCCCCAGCACTTTATAAAGATACTGTCAGAGGAGAAGACTCTTACCAAAGCCATATTACAAGCAAAACAAAACCGAGAATATAATAAAAGATTCTAGGACACGAAATTCTGTTTTTCGGTTCACACGAGCTGAGTGTCTGCGAAACGGCAGTCGCGTGGTCAGGTTTGCAGGCAGAGGTTATTCTCCGGACACTGTGCTGAAAGAAGGCGGACGGGATGGTTGAGTTTGAATTTACCAGTCGCTATGGATTCTCGTCACCGATCAGTAGTTGCATGCCTGGGACTGAAGAACTTAAAATGAAAAAGAACAGAAATATAAGGTATTGGGTACGTCAANGATCAGTAGTTGCATGCCTGGGACTGAAGAACTTAAAATGAAAAAGAACAGAAATATAAGGTATTGGGTACGTCAAATGATCAATAGTCGTTCGTCGCAAGGGACGTTTCATATTTTGTTCAATCAGCTTAGAGAGTGCGAACACAGATTCTTCAATTACTTCAGAATGTTGTTTTATAGCTTCCATGAGTTGAATCACACACTGAAAAAGAACTCGGATGATAGAAAATACAAAATTGGGATTGACTATATCTGCAATGGAAATTATTTTTCTATTAGTTAAGATTTACTATTAAAAGATCTGCATCCTTGGAAAGTAGTTAGAAGTAATTACATTATTAACTTCGGTAAACTCTGGACAAAGTTGATTAGAAAATATTGTCCCCCATTCGCTGTAAAGGATGTAGATTCCATAGAATTAAAAATGAAAATAGAACATAGTAAAAGTAAACTTATCTATTAATAAATGTAAAATAATTTATTAGTAACAGGTACACATTAATTTATACTNAACATAGTAAAAGTAAACTTATCTATTAATAAATGTAAAATAATTTATTAGTAACAGGTACACATTAATTTATACTCTTAAAAACGAAAATATCATTATTCATTTATTTAAAGTGTTTTGGTGCAAACTAGGAAATAGTAAATTAAAGAAAGGAAGTAAAGGATTACATATGAAAATGTGGTCAACTCTGTGTCTTGTTGATGAAGCAACTGATTCTTCTAACAGCGAAGTCTATTGTGCAGCAGCTGCCATGTTGTTTGCCCGACGCGATGGTGCGTCTGCTCAAATAGAGGACGTGGATTTTGGTAGTAGGAATGTACAGGTGGCATATAGAGTGCTTTAAAATGTCCTGATTGACCTGTATGTACAGGCGAAGTCTGCATATGTACATGGCACTGGGAATTGTTTNGAGTGCTTTAAAATGTCCTGATTGACCTGTATGTACAGGCGAAGTCTGCATATGTACATGGCACTGGGAATTGTTTGTGATTTGACTGTCTGATGTGTTGAAGCAAACGAGTAAAATGATTATGGGAAGTCTGGCGCATCGGCGTTCGGCGGCAGAGCTCGGAGCTGTTCATGCTCTATCATTCTGGACTCCGAAAGCCATTTTTCCTTAAAAATTCCCTTTTTTTCCCTTCAAAATCAACTACAATTCCCTCAAAATCTGCATTTTCCCCTCAAAATTTCCTGTTTATCCCATAAAAAGCACCGATCTCCCAGCTGCAAAAACAAGCCGCAGAAAGGCAATTTTCAGCCAATTGGGGGGTTTCGGGCCATATTGGTTTTATAGGTATATGTTATGCCAAATCGATACACGGGATCCAGGATCGGAGTCAGACCTAACCATCAGCCATCTTGGTTTCTGTCAGTCATCATGTATGCCATGTTGTATGCCAATGACCTTGAACTTTGACCTTGACCCGGCGACCTTTGACCTTAAAACACAAAAAATTCCAAAAAATTACATTTATTAAAAATGTATAAAAAAATATTGAACATTTACAAACAACTTTATTTAAAAACGTATAAAATTAAAATTTTGAATGTTTGTGCTCAGAGGGGAAGGGGAGTCGGAGCCGACCGGCTGCCATATTGTAAAATCACCTGACCGCCATGTTGGATGTCGGTGACATTGACTTTTACCTTTGACCTTGACCCCATTACCATGACCTTGGATAACTTTGTACCCAAAAATTAGCTAAATTGTTTTAAAAACTCCCAAAAATTATAAAAATCACAAAAAATTATCTTAAAATATAAAAATTGTTATTTAAAATCTATTTTAAATTTTTATAAAAAATGNTATAAAAATCACAAAAAATTATCTTAAAATATAAAAATTGTTATTTAAAATCTATTTTAAATTTTTATAAAAAATGTAAATTTTGAATGTTTTGGCTTAGTGGGGTTGGGGGACTGGAGCTCACCAGCCACAATGCTATGACATCAACCACCATATTGAATCCAAGTGACCTTGACCTTGAACCATGACTTTGACCCTATAACCATGACATTCTATAACCTTAAAAACAAAAACTTGAAAAGAAATTAAGAATGTATTAAAAATTAAAAAAAAATTATTATGAAATTTTTTTAATAAAACTTAGTTTTTCGGGATATTCCCTGAAATTTAGAAAAAATACAAAACAAATTCCATCGCTTACGAATTATCTTGGTTCCTATCATTGTACTCATCCGTACAAATGTCCTNTATAAAAATCACAAAAAATTATCTTAAAATATAAAAATTGTTATTTAAAATCTATTTTAAATTTTTATAAAAAATTTAAATTTTGAATTTTTTGGCTTAGTGGGGTTGGGGGACTGGAGCTCACCAGCCACAATGCTATGACATCAACCACCATATTGAATCCAAGTGACCTTGACCTTGAACCATGACTTTGACCCTATAACCATGACATTCTATAACCTTACAAACAAAAACTTGAAAAGAAATTAAGAATGTATTAAAAATTAAAAAAAAATTATTATGACATTTTTTTAATAAAACTTAGTTTTTCGGGATATTCCCTGAAATTTAGAAAAAAATACAAAACAAATTCCATCGCTTACGAATTATCTTGGTTCCTATCATTGTACTCATCCGTACAAATGTCCTNAAAAAATACAAAACAAATTCCATCGCTTACGAATTATCTTGGTTCCTATCATTGTACTCATCCGTACAAATGTCCTAATTACACGCTCGTTTGTAATTATCCATTACTTCTGCATCTACTTTCTTAACATCCATACCACCAATTAAAATGAATCACACTATCGAATTTAACCATTAAATTTAACTAACGTTCACTGAACGACACTCACTGGACGTGTCCATATGTTAGCTAGACACTTGAGTCACAACTGCCACATCCGCCTGTGTGGATTATGTGATGTAATGATCGGCGGAAGCCACGCAGCGTCTATTCCTCTAAGGGTGATAAAGCTGGCAAGCAGAAACGTTCCTCTGCTGTAGACTTGCCATCCTGTGCGAACAATTAACATGATACTGTTGCTACACAACCAAAAGTAAATATAAAATGACATCCGCCCATGTGGACTACGTAACGTGACATAATGATCCATAGCAGTAGTGCGGCAGCATCATGGTCTCGGCCACACTACGGACGTTAAAACTGGTAAGCAGATATGTTCTGCTGCCTCAGACTTTCCACCCGTTGTGAACGATTGCATTGATGCTAGTGCTACACACCAAAAAGTAAATATGACATCCACCCATGTGGAAAAAGTATTATGATGTAATGATCCTTAGCAGCAGGGTGGCAGCTGCATGGCCTCGGCTCCGCTAAGGACGATACAGTTGCCAAGTGGAGACATTCCGCTGCCACAGACTTGCCGCCCTGTGTGAATGATGATATTAATACCAGTGCTTCGCAACAAAAGTAAATATAATATGACATCCGTCCATGCGGATTAAGTAATACGATGTAATGATCCTTAGCATCAAGGTGACAGCCGAATGGCGTCGGCTCCGCTAAGGACGATAAAGTTGCCAAGCGGAGACATTCCGCAGCTACAAACTTGCCACCCTGTGTGAATGATAACGTTGATACCAGTGCTCCGCTACCAAAGTTAATATAATATAATATTCACCATGTGGATTATGAAATATATTAATGATCCCTAGCAACAGGTTGGAAGTAGTGTGACCTTGGCTCCACTAAGTGCGATGAATTTGACGAGCGGAGATGTTTCTCTACCACAGACTTGCCACCCTTGGTGAACCATTACATCGATACCGGTGCTTCATAACAAAAATTAAATGTAATATGAAATCCGCATCAGTGGATGGGACCACACGATGCGTTTCACCGCTGCGTTTTCACCACAGCAGTACAACATGTTGGTTTCAATGGGAGCGTCCACACAGCTTGGCCAGTACTCGAAGTACGCTTTGCCTCGATCGACTGCAACATGCCGCATTGGCGCCGCACAACCGCACTACTGTACACCAATAACAACTCAACTGCAACAGTTTAGCTGGGAGATTCCACAGAGTGCGATGCCGTGCGTTTCGAAATATTTGACGTCGATATGTATATCCAGAGGGTTGCAAAGTGTCCAGCTCTTCAGGAGAACTCTGATAAATATTACACGGATAAGAATTTCTAAGCAAGACAATGAGATTGTGTTGTTAGAACAATGTTTGAGAAGCGGGAATAGAAGTCATCTCAGAGGGAACAAGGTACGGATATACCCAAGTACTATATATATGTATATATATTCATATAATAGTAGTTACACACTCTCATTGAAATATGTAAATGACTGAACCTAAACTTTAAATATAAGAATTCATCACTTGCATTTTGTACATTGTTATCAGTTATGTGGGACCAGTTTTGTTACATAAGTGTACATCCGTAAATTGTGGAGCAAGTAATCATTTCAATTTACTTGTGTGAAATACTTAAAAATTGAGTTTTTCTACCTTAAAATGTTACCAAATGTAATAATGTCTTTTAACAGGCAAAGCTTCAATGCCCGTGAAGTAGTCAGCAAGAAAAGTCTCACACTCCTTTTTTTCTGTGGGCCTAAAATCGTTGACCTCCATAAAAGCATAGCTTTCAGCATCGTCGTAATTTAGACTAGGTTGTTTAGAAAGGTAACATTTACAATTTTGCCAACAAAATCAGGACCAACTGTCACATGTTGATTTGAATCCCAAATGCAACCACATCGGTACGCCTGCATTTCAAAAGTCTATAACTAGAAACTCTTCGGTGAGGAGTGAGAACGCAGGCTGAACATAATCTCAAAATATTTCTGTGCCGTTTAAAAGCCTCACATCAAACAAGAATGTGGGTCTGGGGATTTTCGTCTGTCTGGCAAACCCCACGTGTACTGGCAAGCTTAATGAACCAGAGTGCAGTTTCCATCCAAAGGGACTGTCCCGAAACACTGTTGAATTTGCTTCCTTGCCATATACTCCAACATAAATTAAAAATCGCCAGATTGTAACTATTTTTATCTGTTTGTAGATAACCATATTATTAGGTACCTTCTGGAAATAATTTTTTTCANTAACCATATTATTAGGTACCTTCTGGAAATAATTTTTTTCAAGTCCTGTTTTTTTTGCCTTAATGCCAATGTAACATATTAAATCATGTAACTGGTTCACAGTAAATGGCACATGGATACGAAAGGCTTAAAACTGTTAGGTCAGAAACCATACCGTATCAAGTAAACACTCAGGAAGCAGATTTATGTCTTTTTTCTTTATTTGCTGAACACAATACACCAGCTGTCACGCTGATGAAAATTCTGAGCATTCATNGGTCCTGTTTTTTTTTGCCTTAATGCCAATGTAACATATTAAATCATGTAACTGGTTCACAGTAAATGGCACATGGATACGAAAGGCTTAAAACTGTTAGGTCAGAAACCATACCGTATCAAGTAAACACTCAGGAAACAGATTTATGTCTTTTTTCTTTATTTGCTGAACACAATACACCAGCTGTCACGCTGATGAAAATTCTGAGCATTCATGCTGCTATTTACACGTTATGGCAATTGATACACAAGGAAAATATGAATGCACAAGTAAAAAATAAAAGAAAATACATGTAATGCTTTTTATTTCTTGCGTTGTGAAATACAAAGTTGCTCTAGTCACAAAGAGTCCAGTAACAAATACTGAATACAACAACAATTAATTATTAATGTTGCGACACTGAGTCAGTTTAATGACTCAAAGTTCATTTCAGTGACTGCAAACACAACACTTTCACATCGATAAATAATGGAATAAATAAACAGTCAAACATCCAACATACATTTATTTCCAATGAACACGTGAATCTACTAAGTAGAAAAAAAGTAAACTTGAGAAGCTATTTACAGCCTGAATGCACACCGATCGCATTGTCCACAGAAAATATTATCGTGACAGCGAACAATTATTTGAAAACAACAGTCTTAGAATTTTGCCATGAAATTTTTTTATGGCGTATTAGGAATGTTTGACACTTTGATGTTGTGCACATTTTAATTTTCTTGTTATCAGTCAATGGTCAAAACAAGGTGAATTATGTGTGTGAGATAACATTTTCACCTCACGTGTTATAAGTATATTTGACTAAACTTTGTGCAAATATTTGAAGAAATCTATCTCACAATATCTAAGTGATCAATAAAATAAACACTAGTATTTTGGTCAGTATTTTTCAGAGGCGAATATATTTAACAGTACACACAAATTAAATGATACTGTTATTCATGTTTATACTGAAATTGTAACCCATGGTTTTAAAATTTTAGATCACTACACTGAAAAAAACATCATACAGTAAAAAAATAAACACTACAAAAAAATTTTCTCACTTGCTGGGCAGTAAGGTAATTTGTCCACCAAGTTTCGCGTAAATTGGCACTACAAATGAATGAAAAAGTTAGGACTTCTTTTGTTCGCTGCTAGCTGCAAGGAATGCACATGGTGTATTATCGGCGAGAGAAAGAAAGATTTTCTTGAGCCAACAAAATATTCGTTAGTAAGTAGTAAGAAAAAATTGATTCAACGAATATTTTGTTTTCAGGCAGATTTTTGTTTTGACACAATAAAGTAGGTTTGTCAGTGTGTAGCTGAACAATATCAATTACGTTGCTTTCGAAATTCTGTTTGTCCAACAAAATACACAGTAAAAGAAAATAAATCATCGGTTGGGCCATTTACATACCTACAAAATTCTCGAGCAGACGGGGAATCAGAACGGGGATGGTTTCGGCTTTTTTTAAATTTCTGATGAAAATAGCTATTATTGTAGCAGAATTTTTAGGATAAATCAATCTCGAAATATATGGGAATTCGAAGGCAGTGCCGCGAAATTGGTTATTAATCGTTGCACCCTGAAACTAAATATGCTAATGGTAGAGACAATTACGGCTCGACAATTTTCGGGAATCATGTACGGGCTGTTCGGGATACAAATGCAGTCGCTCTGCCAAAACAAATTGGAAATTTTTTTATTTTTTTACGAAAGGTGAATACAGTCACAATTTTTAATTGCAAGTTATGCTCACAGGTTTAGTCATATCGAAATTGGATTTCACTACAGTCCTCGTGGAATGAAGAAAGCTAAGTATATGAACCACAATACTGTATGCCGGGGAACTATTTATAAATGTGTCATGATATAGTTTGAACTATATCTTTTTTTTTTTGCTTTTTGCTGGTGTACCACTTGCGTTGTTATTCAGCGAGTAAGTCGAGTTGACCTATGGGATTAACTGCCGGAGAGACAGTACAATTACAGAAATTCTAAAATGCACCACACATTATTTTGTGTGAGATACCGTATTTCCAAACCAGGTCAATACTGATATCATAATTTAAAAATAAATAGAGATAGAGATTTTTCTGCGACAATAAAACTAAACTCACCACGCAGTTTATTGGCTGTTTTTTTTAAATAATATCCGCATTAACAAGTGAGCTGGATTCACCTCTCATGCGCTCAATTCAGAGACACAACTTTATAATGCAGGCGACTGTCACTATGATGAAAGCTGAGAGACTCTTTTTCTATTTTGTCACCTTCGATATCCGCTGGGGTTTCACGAGCCGCTATGGATACTGCCTACGTATAGTTTGGTTCACTGAGTGTGTATGCATTCTCCGGCCGAATGTAGAAATATTGCCGTGGCCTTAGCAACTTGTAGTAGCCATAAATTGGCCAAGGGACACTGAAATGTTACAAACTACTTCTACTAATACACCGACGCTCTGTCGGATCTACATGGAACCAAAGGAAAATTCGATTTAATTGGCTACCAGCCTATACACTTTATGTTTTGAATATTACGCTCTAAATCCGAATCAGTGATATCAATCAGTGAAATAACGTTCACTGAAAGTCAGTTGATAAGCTACTGCTGACTGGCAAGTCAAAAAAATTAGCTGCGTACAATTGATTTATTGCAGTGGCATTCTTGATATTGAGTGGGAAATCACAAATAAATCAGTGAAATCCCACCTCTATATTAATTAGTTATCTGGGACTGATTTTCAGTTGCTCAATTCTCACTGTTTTCACTGATTTGGCTCAATGCTCACTGATTCAAGTTTAGAGTGCAAGTTTAAACAAATTGCTTTTCCACATTTTTGTCAATAATATTAAAAAATTTCCAGACGCTAGTAATATTTTTTTATCAAAGGATGATAAAAATTTTTTTTTCAGATTGGTACAATTTAATTACACTAATGCCCACGTAGTATTCCTGCATACACTTATATATGTATACACCATAATGATTGTGGGGAAAATCTAGACGCTCATACAAATATTTGTCACATTTTGCTGGTTGGTCTAAAAGGTACATTTTCTTCTTCTGGGTTTTCAGAACGGACTGAAGGAGGATACGTTTATCTGGTGTCGTCCTGACAACCCAGCTTAAGCTTTAATTTATTAAGGTTCAGATAAATATCATTAATGTGTTGTTAATTCACTCACAAGACAATGTTATACAAACTAATATACGTATGTGATTTCAACATGTGATTAATTCATCACATACACCTGCAGAAAATTTTGCAAATGCAGTTTTGCGAAATTTCATAAACAGATGTGTGTTTAATTACCGTTAATTTAATTGATGTACACATGAAACAGTATTAAGGTAATATGGAAATATTAGGTTTGACAACAGTACTGTGTAATTCCAAAATAATTTCCTTAAGGCTCGACTTCACCCCTTTAACAGAAATTGTTAATTTTTTCACCATAATTTCGGATTCATAATAATTACAGAGATTGTACGATTATAGAAAATTTTACGTGTCATTTAATATTTTTGTGCGTAATTCTAATTGTGCGTTATCTGCTTGTTGTAAAAAGTCGAGAACTTCTAAATAAAATATAAATTTGTTATCGAATTTTACAACATGCAGATAACACACAGTTAAAATTACGCACCAAATATTAAATACTCGTAAAATGTAAATTTTATATAATCGTACATTGTCAGTAATTACCATGAATCCGAAGTTATGACGCGAAAACGAAGAATTTCTGCAAAAGGGGCGAAGCCGTGCCTTAGTTACAATAAACAAGAACTCGAGTAAGGCTGTTTTCTTTAGTTTTGAACTCTGGGCACGTTTCCTTGTGAGCTTTGTGCTGGAAATTCACTTGCAATATTCCCTGAAACGCGAAGTGTGTGGTGTTTTTTTCCCTTATACGAGCGGCTAAACAGACTGTGAAATATGCCCTCAACGATTGTGGAAGTATCCGCCCAGCAATTAATCGCGCACGCAGTCAAGATTTCAGGCATAACGCTGATATTAATGTGGCATGCCGGGAGCATACGGTTTGACCTTATCTGACTCCGCCAAGCTTTATTGCATGCTGTATGATAATGACCGGTGAAAGAAAAAGACTGAGAAAATACAAAGTTGCGTGTCGGACGCGTGCTGTAGGGTAAAATAGAAATACGTAAATTTATCGCGGTTAATCTGTGTGAGGAAATTCTGGCCAGTCCGTCCGCGTGCACGCAATGCTGGGTATTCAGCTTCACGTAAGGAAATGGAAGAGAAGCAAAAACTGCCCATTAATATAAAACATTGGGTGCTTTCCGCGTGCACGCACAACCACCCCTCGATCAACACGAAAGTGGCGCTAGAGACTGTCGAGAAATGCCCACGTTTTGTTGAAACCAGACAGCAATGCGGACTGTTCGTGTTTTTGGTGGCGTTCTCACCAACGTAACAATACCTGCGAGCTGTGGCGGACCTGAAGCGAAGAATGCTGCACGGTTAGGCTGAGTACACTGTAAAAACTATTTCTTTAAACGTTATAAACTGCAACGTAAGTTTTGAACCTAAACACACTATGGGAAATTAACCACTTATTGAGCTGCAAATATAGGAAAGCACTACAAAAAGTCGAATGCTTCAGTACGCATTGCGTTCTCTGCTGAACAAATTAGTAGAAGTTAACACGAATGTATGGGAAAAAAAATTGTGTCTACAATGGCGTGGTCATTTACGAACAATTCCTAAGAGTGTATAGCTTAAATGGGGTAGCAGATGAAAATATAAAATAAAAGTCTTTTGCCATCTATGAACCAAAAATACAAAAGAGCTCTAAAAAATCTAAATTTTAGACACTTAAATACTCTAAAACACCTGCAATCGAAATATTTTTTTCTGGTATAGAGTAGTAATGTTATACGCAATGTTGTATTATTTTTGTAAAAACATATTTTTTCTCTAAAATTAAGACAGCGAAATATTTTTGAAGGTTGGTTTTGCGAATTATTCTTCCACCTCATTGGTTTTATTATGTTGTTTCGTCTTCAGAGATTTGCATAAAATTCGCAGTTAATATACTTATGGGGATTCCATGGAGGGGGGACTTACCTTTCTTCCCCACCTACAATAGGCACAACCCTGTGTAAGGGGTGCCCAAAACAGCAGTGGCACGAGCAGGTCACGTCAACCCCGCTCCTCTACCCCCACAAAAACCTACCCGACCCAAAACTGACCCACAAACAAACCGTATTTCCTTCTCGTCGGCCTCGCGTTCAGCACGCTCCAGTTCCTACGAAAACAACACTTCGCCTTTTTGGCGGCTGTTTCGGCTCGAATGAGGAAAGGCAATAAGGTAGAATTTCCCGCAAGAAAACGAAACACATAGACCTCTTTGGAGCGGGCTCATGTAAGCCGAGAACGGGAAATGCGTTAATTAAAACCAGTGTGTTCACCGTAGGTTTAATTTTTATGGCACGTATAAGGAAGTTTTTTTTTTCACATGCTGTATAAACGTAGTAATTATTTATCTCAGCCCACGCTGTAGAGAAGGTTACATGAATTACTATAATCGCAAAACGAAAGGGTACTACCACAACGCTGGAATGACAAATTGGTAAACAAATCATATCACATTTTTGTTGAAAATATTGCATATGGTCGAAAGAGAAGCCACGTTACAAATGTAATGAGTGATATGATCACCGGTAAGCTTAACTTTCACGCCAGACATTCCGAAAACCTTCTTTGAAAGTAAATCACATCTATACTGCTGAGGGAAGCATCACGTGGTTTCCATTAGCCTCAAGGAAACTGCATTAAATAGATCTAAGCGATACTACAATCACTGTTCCCTTGAGTTCCAGAATCTTATGTAAATTTTAATAAATTATTAAAATGGATGATAGGGAATTAAACCATAAATTATTAAAATGAATGATAAGGAATGAAACCATAAATTATTAAAATGGATGATAGGGAATGAAACCATAAATTATTAAAATGGATGATAGGGAATGAAACCTCTTTTACGTTCATATTTCACAGTACGATTTTGAGAGTTGTTCTCTTTCTCAGACTTAAGCCTACTACTTTCTGCTTCTCTTCAATCGATAAATATCCTTTTACTCACTAAATTATTTATACCTATATATCGAGCCTGGAAAAAATGTTGATTGCTATTTATGCACTTATGCTAATCAGATACTTGACCTTCAAATGTAATTCATTATTGAAAAACTAAAAGCTACTACGCGCTGATTTCACATTCTTTGCCTACTGGTGCACGCATTGATCTTCTTAAATTGTGAATCCTTTAACTATTTACTGTCATCAATTTTGTTTTGCATTGCTTCTTGAAATTTCATAAAAAAAAGACTTAACTATCATTCTTCACGCGTTATTACAATATATATCACCAACATTTTGTTATGCCATGTTTTATGACTGTATTGTAGACGTATATATGCTCACAAATTTTACTTAATGTTTTGTTAATTGTGTTGCAATTACGCTGAAATATTTCAGTATTTATGTTTGTAAAGAAGGGGCGAAGATGCGAAGAGGAAGAAAAAGTAAACACGCACACTTTTAAAACTTTTGCACTCAACAAAATGAAAAAAAAAAAAAATGAGCGTAAAAACGTACAACGTTAAGGCGACACCTTTCCTTTAATGACTAATTTCACTCTTATTGATTTTAATAAAGTGACTTTTTTTATTGACATGCAACTGCTGGAAAGCATGGTCGTAAACTTTAGACACTCGCATTAACTTGGGAGAAAATAATACGAGAAAATCATACGAAGGATTGCGGTGTATATACGAATATATTTATAGAAATAATTTATAAATGTTCATTATTGGAAAACTTTCATGTTTTCTGTCTATGGTTTGTATACACACATGATATATATATATATATATATATATAATTTATTTTTGGTCCCTCTCTAGATGCTTCGAATTTTTTATGATCGATCGTAAACAATCGTGAAAACTCTATCTTGAATAAGTTTGTTAACCAGCAAAATGCGTTCACATATTTCGGCTATTTCGTTAAAAAATATTACTATCTTTAATACTGGCTATTGAATTTTTGCAAAAGTGCATGTTTTGGACTCTTCTGTAAAAGGTATAAACATCATGTGTTCGGTCACTTTCTAAAATATAATTTGTGGTTGTTTGATAAGACCATAAAAAGCGTTTCTCCGTTCCTATTTAGCGATCATATTGGGGATAAATCACTGTGGGGGATAGGTGGAATGAGTAATTTGAGATAGGATCCCAGATTCAGCTTGGTGTGTTGATGCCCTCTAGATGTGGTAAGATGATGCAGTTGTGTTTTCGTGGCGGTCACAGTTATACCATTTTTTTTTTCTGGAATAGAGAGCAAAGAAAGTTTTCGTAAGAGTCACAAGGATGCTCATATTTCAAACAATAAGAGCGGTGCAAGGCTTTTGAGTGGTGGGATTTGGGCGGCTCTTAACGAGGTCTTGGGAAATATAAAGCTTTGAAAATGCGCGCTTTGTTACGAAAATAATGCATGAACATTCTGCTACGGGACCTGTTTACAAATAGCCTAGAATGTACAAAATGTTACACGCGAATGTGTATAAAAGAATTGAAATGGTAGTTTCTCAAATAGTTTTCTATAGTGTGTTTGAGTTATCAAGAATGAAAATTGTTTAAACTATGGACTAAATATGAGGTAGACTGAGAATGTATCTAACGTCGGCTATCTATTTGTTTACATGATTGTCAAAATTACGTGCTATAACAGTGACGTGGATGCACGAATACATTTTGTTATATGGTGTATATATACTTATACTTATGTAAAAAAAAAAAGTTGCGCGTCTGAACTACATATATCCAAGATGCATTTAATTTAGAGGAATAGTTCAATAATCTAAAATCACATTTTTATGTAAACGGTGTACGAACTTTAGTCGAAACCATGAGGTTTTGACAGTTATATGGTGGAAAAGCCGTTCCGTGATGGGCTCTGCATGGTTACTTTGAAGTGCTGTATTCCATATTCCTTTTACGGTTAAAACAGGCGAAGTGAAGTGAAGAGATTTGGGCGGCTCTTAACAGCGAGGTCTTGGGAGCCTATTATGGTGATTGAGGTGAGTATGGAGCGGCGCCGGAATGAAAGGGCGGGGGAAACGAGAGATCCCCAAGAAAACCCGCTGACCAGCGGTATGATTCCAGAATGCGAAAATTCGGTGACCCTGCCAGGTATTGAACCCGGTTCACTTTGGTGGGAGGCGAGTGGGCTAACCGCTTAGTCACCGCAGCCTTCAGTTAAAACAGGCGTCTTCAAGGTATCGTATAGGTTTGAAAATTCCGGCAGGCTAATTGTACAGTTACATCGGGACGTAGAGAATACATTTATATTTTTTATTAAGTTATAGGATCACTGCTTAAAGTTCCATTGTTGCATACTATACACCTATAGACTCTAAAAGGAAATTAAATCACTTCGCATAGAGGCGACGAGGCATTTTGAAAGCGTGCCACTGTCATCCTTGGCGATCTTTTCTTTCAGTTCCTCAAACGCACGAAACTGTTCCGGGTGGGTAAGGTCCTTAATGGATGTCAGTGAAGTTGTACTCCTGCGTGTGTTCTAATTACAGAAGATATCTTTGAAGAGGTTGTGGGCGAGCTTTGAAGGTTTTGAATAGAGTATCCAATGTACACACGGTATCAAGTAATCAATTTTCCAAGTGGTATGATTTAATTTAGGAATGTCGAACACCATTGCACTCAACTAGAAACTACTGTCATCGTTCCGAATTCCAATTATGCAGTCAATATGTGAGATCATCCGCATTAACGTTCACCTGTGCATTTAAGGTAGAAAAAATTAGGTTTTCTCCTACAGAACTCTGGGGCGAAAAATGAGATAAAACTCGTTTATTTATGCATTTGTGCTGGAGGGGGGGGGGAAGAGACATTCTTTATTATATTTCTTATTTTTTTGGGCCATATTCTATGTACTATTTATCATGAAACATGCGACTCTTTTGAGGTATCCAATATAACTATTATAAATTGTCTCAAGCTGAAATGAAATCAATGGCAGCAAACCACTGATTGATTTTTAAGTAATGTTACAGCCGACCTCCCGTGGCGCAGTTGGTTGGTGCGCCGCCGGTCTGCGGCGCGGCAGATTCTGGGTTCGAATCCTAAGCAAGGCATGGGTGATGAAATGACCGGAGAATAAGAGCGAGGCCGGACCCTGACTTACAGTACCGTAAGGGCTGATGATCAACAAGATGGGTTGTCGATGAGCAGCGACTCGAGTTGTAGGGACTCACCGAAGCACTACACGCGATTTTAACTAGCCACTTGCAAACAACACTACAACATGTTCTACAGACATCACAACACTACAACACACCAGTCGCGAGACTGGTAGGGAGCTTCACTCCCTCGCCGATAACACCTACAAATAAATTTCTTAAGATAGCAACAGAGGTTCCCAGCTATAAATACGGGCCCGGAGCCCAGCTAAAACATATACACAGCAGCCCGCCGCCGGCTCAATGATTTGCCCAAGTCTGTCGGGCTGCATTTTCGTTGCAAACCCACTATACAAGTTATGGTAACTTCGGTTCCTGGTCTCGTGACAGCACGGCCTTTCGGGGGCATATGAAAGATCGGCGGCTATGAGAGGTAGTGTAAATGTGTTTCCCCGCCGGTCGCGTGCCCAGGTGGAGTGAGCATTCCACGTCGAAGAACACGACAGCCATACAAACAGGTTTCCGGCTTTCACCATGGGAGAATCGTGGTCCAACGGGAATTGTGGATTATCCTACCATGAAATTGGCTCTCGCGTTGGAAGAAATGTAATGGCAGTAAAGCGGATACGGGATCAGTGGGTCGAGGAGGGATAAGCTGAGCGACGTGCAGAAAGACAATGGCCCCGTTGCACCGAGCGCGAGGACAGACATCTGGTGCTCATGGTGATTACGAACCGTACAGCTACATCAAACACCATCGCTCAGGAGTTCAGGCATGTGACACATTAATCTGTATCCTCACGCACGGTTCATCGCCGTCTGCAGCATCAGGATCCTGTCCAGGTACCCATTACTGCGGCTGCCACTGACTTTTCACCACAGGCGCCTGAGGCCGCAATGGTGCATGGAACGCCGGGCCTGGAAGGAAGATTGACACGCCATCGTCTTCTACGAATCCCGCTTTTGCTTGCAACAACACGATGATCACATCCATGTCTGGTGGGCCCTTGGCACATCACTGGCTAGGTTCTGCGTTATGCAACATCACACCGGTCCAGCACCTGGAGTTATGGAATGGGGTGCCATCGGATTCCAGTCGCACTCGTGTCTAGTCCGCATCGCTGGTACGCTAACCAGAAACCGTTACAGCGTGGAGGTGTTGGAGCCTGTTTTTGTCCCCTATCTCTAGGGCCAGTCTGTGGCTCTGTACAAATAGGACAATGCGCGACCGTATGTGGCACACATCGTCCGACGGCTCCTGGATGGCCACCATGCCACAATGCTTTCTTGGCCTGCACGTTCATTGGATCTCCCACCTATCGGAAATGTATGGTCCATAGTCAGACGACAACTGATCTGCCACAGGACACCCGCGGCCACAACCGATGAACTTTGAACACGCATCGAAGCAGTATGGGCGGGGATACTCCAAACGGACATTCAAAGTCTCTTCCTTTTAATGCCGCGTCTATGGCAGCGATTATGGCCACCCGTGGTGGGCCATAAAATACTGATTTTTTCATGTTCTGTACGTTATACCTATCTGCAAGTGTAATTATGTCACCCGTGTACGATGGGTATTCTGTCCAATAAATCTGGCTCTGATAGTTAATGTCCTTCTTGGTGCTGCAATTCTAATAACCAGCAGTGTAATTTGACCGTTATGAACATAAGTTATGTCCCCCACGGAGTGCACACGACAGTTGATATGTTTATACAGGATTAATAGCAGATTTACCTGAACGATGGGGCTGTATTTTGGGTTGTGTGTTGGCCATGCGTCTCCCATAGTTGAGGTCCTCGGTTCATTCAGAGCGCTGGGGGTCCGGAACTTCAGAAACGAGTATTATCATGTGTGTAGTGTTGTGAACGCAAGTGTGGAAGTGGGGGTGTTACTGGGGATATTCCTGCTCGCCTCCATATCTCATCTCTCCCAGTTAATTGTTCACGCTGGTAAAGCCCGCGCATCACTTAGAGCCAGGTTTTCCTCGTTATCACCTGCAGTTTCTCAACAATTCACAACAGAAATTTTTCCCGTTGTCTGCCCTTTTTAATTATATGTTTTTCACAGTTAATTAAACACTTTTGGAAGCCCTCGCCATTTCCTTTTGTTCCGTGTATTTTTACAACACTTGTAAACATAACATTTTAATAGGACTAACGACTGGAATCTGTGCTTTCATCAAGTGAAAATACGAAACTGTTAAAAATATTAATATACCAATATGAGGTCCGTTGCTACTTTAATATGTATTAAACAAAAATAAATATACGCAAGTGATCACGAACAAAAATATTATACTTTTAGAAAGTCTTTAAGACATACAATCACTGTTCCCAATTTCCTGACGTAACTGTTGGCACAAACGTCCACGTTATATGCTGTTCACGGCTGATTCAGAACTTTTGCAAGCCGTAGTGAGGATATAATTTTATACCCAATGTGTATCCTTCAGTCAGTGTATGACCCGATTACTACCCACTTATCGATCACGGAAGGTAAGTTTATAACAAAGATGGTATTTATTACTCATACATGCGTCAAACAAACAAAAACGAAACTGAATGAATTAAGTGACTACGAATTTAAATGTCACCCTTTTAGTACGACGGTGAGACATGCAACTACTTTTGCTACATTGCTGCCAACTTTACAGGGAAAATATAATCGTTAACATATATGCAATTCGGGATATGATTATTTTTTAATGTTGATATAACAAACATTCAATGAAACGTGAAACATATATAAACATACGCAGTTACGGACAAGGATTTATTCAAACCCTTTCAGACCTAATTAAATTTATAGTTTCGGGTATTACAAACAAGAAATTTAATGATGCGTGCTGTACTCAAGTCGACTCAATACTTATATCGTTTTCACATCCAAGTTAATATGAACCAAACATAATAAACAGCAACAACACGGTTCACGAATCAATTCCTCATAGGGAAGATCACTAGACAATGAGCCTCGCAGAGTACAGCACTAGCCAAAAATAACTTTAACATGCGCTATTAACGCAGCTGAGTACACTGAATCTGAACGTGTTAAGACACGTGACTACACTTCTTACATTGCAGCAGCCAACTTTACTGGACACATGGAAGTCGGTACATAAAAAAAAAATGTAATTACAGAAACAGATTTTTCTTTTATGTTGATTTCAAAAGTATTCAGTTAATTTCGAACCAGTTAGAAAACATATGGAGTTTCAGACAAGGAGATTTTTTTGAAGGCCGACTTGAGAAGTGCATAATCAACCGCGAAGGAGGTTCGAGGTGAGGAGACTGCTGTAGTCCCATTTACTGACAGAGACTTCAGAGGCTGGTCTGAGACGCGCAGCATCAAAACTGCGTGGGAGGTTCGTGGTGGAGACGGTGAGACGGAGCGAGGCCAGCGGGCACCTCACACGATGGAGGCGACGGCGGTGACGACCGCGCCGCGCGCCGCGACGTCGAGGTGGGGGTGGGGCGTGCGCGCCGTCTTGCGGCGCCGGGACGACCCCCAGCGGCCGCTCGCCGCCAGGAAGGTGGGGTGCTCGCCGTTCGCCCCCGACCCCGCCGCCGCCGAACTCTGGCAGCACAGCCCCGCCATCCAGCTGAACGGCGGCACCTTCCTGCACAACACACACACACAATCACCACCATGGACGGAGTCACTCGCACCGGCCGGGCCGTTCACGGTTACTTCACATTTCTCTGAAGCCCTGCTAAAGTCCTACTTCCACGATGTTCTCCCACCTAACTGAGTTAAGGTTACTTCTACTCAGGTTTGGAACAAAACGAGTTTTCTTATGGGAGAGTTTGGCATATTGAAAATTTCCGCCGCTAGGTGCACAGTGTTCCAAAGAGATTGCTTAAAATTACATTTTAAAAAACGTTAATAATAAAGGGGAAAGATTTTACTTAGTTTTATAGTTACTTTATATTTGATTTATGATTATTGCAATTATTTTGTTTTTTAACTCAGAAAATAGAGAAAATCCGGTACACATGCGACACTAGCGCTTACCTATCGGCGAAATATTTTAGTTGCCAAACTAAAAGCATCGAATTCAACAATAAGTGCGAATAAGACTCATTATGATACTTTATTTTACTCGTAACAATCACAGTAATCAGATTCATCCTATTACGCAATTTGCACCCAACTCATCCTGTTCCACAATATATGTTATAAAGGCTCGTCTATGAGACTCATATAAACATTCACTGGTAATCAGGCAAGTTCGCTATAGAGCGTGTTGTACCAAAATGTGTTAACGTTCCTCGTAGGGTCCCCAGTGATAGCATTTAAAATATCAAGAATAGCATATAATGAACGAAGGCCACATCCTTTTGCTCGTGTTGCCATCGTGTGGCAATTCACATAACTTAAGGCGGTCGCCTAGTATGTTTGTGTGAGGCAAAATCGATGAAGCGCTACGGTTACGCCGACCGGCGTATTTAAAGCGGTATCGCCTCTACGCGCAAGGCTCCCAACTGACGTGCAGTGCAACCTTTCCGCCGGAGACTCGCCAGAACGCGACTTTAAGCAATGGCCCTATCATTTTATTGGACTAGACTCAGTAGCAAAGTCCAATGCATAACTCTGTTGTAGTTTAGCATGTATCCTGTTCGTATACTATGAGATATAGCAGTCTGAAAAAAACAATTTTTAGCTATGTTAGAGGATATGAATATATTGTTTTCAATGTGCGCAGTGCCTTGAAAGTACAATTTCGTTATCGTCTGGAATGTGCTTTCTTTTCGAAGGTAAACATATTGGAGACTCGTTGAATAGTTTAATAAAAAAAAAAAATAAAAAAATCATTTTTGAAACATTTTGCAACGCATTTCAAGCGACAGTTGACTGGCTTAATTCTAGAGTGCGGTTCAAATGAGATCTCATCGCAGAGTTTGAGGCGTTGAAGAGCCGAAGGGAGAGGTGTCTGGCGATAACGAGAAGGAGGGTGGGTAGACAAGAGGGAGGGCAGCTGTGGTTGTAAAGTGTAAGATGAGAATATAGTCTGCTATTTTCGATGGTTACTCCGTGCACGCTACTGACTGTGGTGTTTCTGCTTTAGTCTATATATGTACGTCCATAGGAGTCAATCAAGCTTCCTTACTCGAGCGAAGCGAGACAATGACCGAGGCCGTGTTCCAATTGACAAATGTTAATAGTCACGTGATCCATTTTGTCTGCAAAATCGATGACTAATTTTAGTAATTTGCCTTTTACATCTTGTTAACTTCGAAGTTTACAAATTACTAAATACAAATTACCAAATCTCCGCCATATTTTAGTTTTGCCGATGTTAAATGTTAAATACGCATACAACTGCAGTTGTTGTAACAAGCGAATGCATATAATCAAACTAATTGTGTAGTAAAGTTGCCGAAATATTAGTGAAAAGTGTAAACTTTTACTATTTAATCATTGTTTAGTAACAGTTAGCCGTTTTAATTATTTTATTCTACTGATGTAAAATGTTAAACCTGCGGTTTATTTTAAGAACCTCCTGATTTTAATTTTTAAATTATTTAAAAATAATTTCGAACCAGTTATTTTGTACAACATATAGCAACACTATGCTGAAAAATTGGCTATCATCGTGGTGTTTCAAATAAAACCTTACAATACACAAAACGCAAGTTACAAAATATACAAACCAATAATGGGAACTCGGCCTGAACTGCCCACCCCCATCTTTCAGAATAGCAACGGATTCAATGATAAATTACTTCCGACATACGACTTTGCAGAGCTATATCGTCTAGGAGAGCACAAAGGATGACGTATGAAACGAGCCAAGAGAAACGTTGTCTAAAATTAATCCCACAATGAGGATTTGTAGACAACAGCTAGTCTTGGCTCTTTTTCGTGAATAATTGTAATGTTATCCTCTGCGTTTTCCTTGGCGACATAGCTCTGCAAAGACGTGATATTTAGAATAATGTTCCATTTAATCACGTAGACCATTAAGCATCGTTCAGAGAATATAGGAATGGGCTCACCGTGTCTGTTTTGTACTTCTGGGAATTCTCTTCTCATTTGGACAGCACTATAGCGTCACTCTTCTAACAGAACCTCTTTGATTTGCCGGGAGGAAGGGGGGGAAGAGGACTTGTATTAGTTACTAGACTAGCAACACGATAGCGCCACAGGCTAGTGCCAACAGTCACCTCGTTTCGATGAAGGAAACCAGTTGCATAAACGCGGAGAAACGTTCTTACGGCTCCATTACTTCTGTAGCATTCTTAGTGTTCAACGATAGCAATGATCGACAAAACATTGTCATCACATGGCGGGAACGTGGAAACGCTCATTAGTTAGTCACCTCCCACAGAAAACGCAGAATTGTAGTTTGAATGCAGATACGATAAATCATGTGGTTCAGAAGTCATTATGATCGAGTGGTCCAAACAAACACATTTCTGTCCATTTTAGGCCATTGTGAAACCAACTACAATACGCATTAATTGTAAATCGGCAAAGATACAAATTGAAAAGTGTTGCAAACTAGTTAAAGAAAAATTCTATTTAGAAAATCAGCAGGAGTTATTTTTTAAATAAACATGTAAGTTTACTTTCATTGTGGAGGCTTTAGAAAGCACATTTTGCAAAACTCACCCCCACCACCTTTTTCATCAAGCAATACCGCTATAATAAATACCCTAGGTGTATCTGAATAAAGTATGTAATAATTCTTACAAATACATTTACTAATTAATTTATATATTTCCATTTCAGTTACAAATATTATATCATTCGTGTCTGATATGGACGTGCATAATTTTTAAAAATATGTGTAAACAATATCAATTTGAACCAGATTAATTATTACGATGCTCCTGCTTTATAAATATTTTGTTTGCGAAATGTGATTTCTGAAGAATTCAGAATGAAAATACGCTTAAATATGGATAAAAAATAGACTTTTATTAAGTGTCTTTCAAAAAACATTAAAATACGCAAATTATAGAAAAGTGTATTGCAGTGCCAAAAAATATCTGCCTTCTTTTCTAATACGCAACAAATCCCACTTTGTGAAAACTTCCGTAGTGTGTGTACTGCATTCTAATGGGTGCTGCATGTTGTAGAGTTAGGTAGAGTGCGCCGTTGAAATCCACTCTAGTTCTATCTTAATACAACTGTTTATTCATCTAAAGTTTTTCTTCTCGCTAACGTGCAGGGGGCCACAGTGGTATAGTAGTTAGACTACTCGCTTCCCACCGAGGCGAACTGGGTTCGATTTCCGGCGGGGCCACCCCCGGACTTTCACATGTGGGAATCGTGCGGGCTTTCTCGGAGATATCCCGATCCCCACCTTTGCATTCCGGCGCTGCTCCATATTCACCTAGTTTCACCTTCAAAGGCTCTCAAGACCTTAATGTTAAGAGATTACCAAATTTCTTAACTCATTCTATTGACGTGCAGCAATCCTATACATTATTCACGCAGGGAATACTAATTCCTCTCGGATTTTCTACTGCCTGCCTTTTTGCTTTTATTTAAAAAAAAAGTCTCATTTTGCACCGTTGTAAAACGAAAAAATCTTTGGAGCTTCGTGAAAGATGTTAGAAACGTGCGTGAATTTTTTTTTTTCCAAAGCAATAATTTTATTTTACGTTTAGAACACCAATTTCCGCTAGACTTCCTGTTCCGGGTAACCCATGTGTAGCATGAAGAATATGAAACGACTGGAAATAAAATGCTCACGGAAACGAAGGGCCAAATAACATGCGACAAGAGGTAGGCTCAGCAGTACATTTCACGTGCATTGAAGAATGACAAAAACGTTATTGCGCTGTTGTCGGAAAATATAACTTTCAGATCACGATTATAAAAAAAGTTTGTGACGTTACGTTTGGTTATCGCCACGTCAGTAACGAGGAACAATACAAGATAAGCAAGGAAATAATTAGCCTACTGATAAAAGGTTTACTTTCAATTATTTTTGAAAATTACAGTAGGCCATAATTATTTTCAACCTCACACGTTATTAAAAAAAAAAAAAAAATTAAGAAGTTACAGAGTGTGAAAAATTTGAAAATATGAGAGTTCTCTATATGAGTAATTTATAGGACTGCTGCAATTCCTTTGCTACAATTTTAGAAATGTGGCAACACTGGAAACCATCTGTAGTAGCTCTGCTGCTGACGTTTGCAAACGCTGCCAACTTTTACAAGACAATTCTAATGTGTCCGAGTATTGGTAACATTTAATTTATCGCAATGTTTTGTTTAAGTTAAAATGTATTTGGTATAGGCTGTTCATGGCAAGCTGAGCACTTTCGAAAGCCCTGTTTATGTGTGTCATCTCTCGGTACATAAAGGAAACATCAGACCGCCCACTTCACATTGTCGTGTCAAATACGAGCTCCCTCCTCCCTCTCCACCACAAACAGAAAGTTACGAACGCCATCCAAGCCGTAACACCGGACATGCTGACAAGAGCGTGGAACGAGTTTGATCATCGCGTAGATGTCGTTCGGGCCGCTCATGGTGGTCACATTGAACATTTATGAATGTATGGTAAACTTGATTTTGATATAATAGACCTTCAAAGTTGGGGTATTCTTTTATATTCATCCTGTACATATTCATTTTACTAAAGTCATTAGCTAAATAAGGTAAAAATTAATTTTATACTCTAAAACACCCCTAATAAACTAAATACTGAGTTTTGCTTGAGAGGTTGGTAAGCAGTTCTGAGCTGAAGAATGGTTCAGTACAACCCAGATGTTGAAAGTTGAAACTATCGAGGATACCGTAAATAACTAAATTGAAAACAAAAGCTTCAGCCATGAAATTTTGTTATAGAAAAGATTTAAACAAAGCGGGCCAGTTAGATACTTTGTTTCTTAAATAAACGTACTACTGATTCAAACCAATGTTAAGTACTTTTTTTCAATTTGTTCTTTTTATTTCGTTCACTGCAAGTGAACCAAAACGGTTAAAAATTCGTAACGACTGTAATGCTGGACTCACACGAAATAGGAATTTATTTATTCTCGATGCGTAACGATAATAGCACACAGCAATATGGGAAAGTTTCCAGACAGAGGTTCAAATATATTTGAAGCTATTGTTATTTTTAACGCAAGCGTCTATGTTAGAAATGACGGATTTTCGCAAGTGGTAATCGTGCCGGATAATGCCGCTGCCGGAGGGTTTCCCGTTTCCTTGCCCTTGCATTTCGGCGCTGCTCCATTCTCACTTCATTTCACCCTCATCGGCGCTCAAGACCTCGTTGTTGAGAACCGCCAAAATCTCTCACCTTAACTCAAAGGATTATTTTATTTATTTATTTATTTTGATTAATACACAAACAAATATTTTTTTTCCAGTGGAATTAAATTTTTAGTATCACTTTTTTTTTAATTATAAATATAACACTTTGTTGGCTAAGAGTACGACAATAACTTGTTAGAACACCGAAGTTGTATTGGTGATTTGCAATCTACTTCTTGTTAATAACTTATTGACGAAGCTTCTGAACTTTTGCGTTTGGTAATGAAAATGGGTGGCTAATTTGAAGGCCGGTTTCGGCGCGACGTTAATGGGTTACCAGGCAGATTAATTCTGCGGTGATTTTCAGCATTGGCTAGCAAAAATATAATTATTTTACGTTAATACTAAACGCTGTTATAACTGTAGATATGATTACATGACATATAATTTAAAACAAAAATTACATTTCATAGTTTTTTTTGCATAACCGTATGACAAAAGCATAATTTTTGCTCACAACCCCAAAATAATAAAAATTAACTCACTTGCAGAAATTTAATAACCTTCACCTAAAAAACAAAAGACATGAGATTTCTCAGTATACCTATGCAATAACCCCCCAAAAAATTAAGCATTTTTGTTACATTTGTACGCAGGCTTTTTTTTTTTTTTTTGCTATATTCGATTTTTTTTATAAAATAACCTTTCACCACAGCATTACAAAAAATAAAATAATACATTTCAGTCACATTTGTTTAATTTACTTCACACTTTTATTTTGTTTACCAGAAATTTCATGAGAATTAAAAGTATTTGGGACAGTTGAATAACTCGTATTTAATTTAGTCTATATCCAATCCCTTTACGGATGGCAACATTCATTATTTGAACCAAAGGGGAAGTCTTCCATACTTGAAAAATATCTGGTATGGAGTTCAAGCCCGGACCTGAAGTCTACCACCAGTCATACTTCTTGACCAGTCTATCAAATGGTCCAACAGTTTAAATTTGTTGAATTTGATTGGGTTAAGTTACAGTAAATAGCTTAAAATTGTAATATTACAAAACTGCAAATAATTGCATAAATAACAAAATTATTTTTTATCCTATAAAAATACCGTAAACTTGAATTATTATTTCTATCAGTACATGACTTCTTACAAGACATAGAAAAAAATGCTCGTAACGTCCGCGTAAAATTCTAGGTGCAGTCATCCGCGACGAAGTGCTGGCTGAAATCGATACTCGATTGATTAATGGCATCGATTACTCGACAACGGAGGAATGCCCAATTTGTCCAGACAGAACGAGAGGGCGATGTGTCCCCGACGTGTCCCCATTTCACCGTCTCCCACACAAACCCACACTTTCGACTTTCCATTTGTTTCACTGTGTTCGCGTGTGCTCGTGGCAATTATAACCACATGTATTACTAAAACAAAGTTCATTCGCTTATGACTCAAAGTGAATGATATATCTGTCACATCTATCACTTTTACGACCGTCAATTTTACGGGGAAGTGAAACCTTTTTTTTCTTTATGCATATTTCATGCGTTGAAAGTGCACAAGGGCCAATCAATGGCTTTTTGACCAGCACTGCTGTTCCCGTTTCCTCAATGGGAATAAAGGTACTGAAATTAGGGCGGAATTATTTGAAACTGGTACGTCTACCAAAACTATTTAACGAACAGATTAAGTAGTATCATTACCGAAAACCTTGGAATTTTTCTGGATAACTATGGGGGAGGATCGTACGGTCACCCCGGTGGGGGGAGTGTAGGTTGGTCATTCGAGGTGGCGTGGCAGTACTAGGCTNGTACGGTCACCCCGGTGGGGGGAGTGTAGGTTGGTCATTCGAGGTGGCGTGGCAGTACTAGGCTATGGTAGCCGATACGAACTTACTTACCGGTTTCCGGAAAGGATGGGTGATGCGTCTCTTATAGCCTCTCAACATCCATGGCAACCCAGGGCTTCTCGTGCCACCCCTGATTAAACAGACTGGGCTCTGCCGCCCGTGCCCTATGGGAAACAGTTTTCTAGCGGCTGTTCAGGGGTATCTGCCGTGATGGCTTGGGCCGATAGATAGTACCAAGGCCCGACCACTTGGTGGGGTGTTGGACCTCTTGGCACTCAGGCCACTGGGGCCCAAAACAGGAATTTCCCTGTGAAGAAATTCTAGGATGGTAAAGGACGCGTGTCTGATGTTGCGAGTCGGCCTGGTGTGCGGCTTCGTGTGAGCTCGGCTCCTGGTGAAGACAGCAAAGGGAGTAAAACCGGACGGTCATGGCGGTACCCACCTGTTCTGAGGGACTCCGCACACTCCCGCATGGAGGTTAGGCGACGCAGTCGGACACAGGAAAACCCATACGTGCCATGGAAATTAAGAGGGAGCACGGGATGATCCGCTTGGCCCATCCAGGGGTACTCCCTGGAATTTGGATCAGACGAGGTTGGACTCGTGCTGGCAGTGGTTGACTCCGCATGCTGGAGAAGGCTCGGAGAGATTCCCCCTCTTGCTAAAAGAGCCGGACGTTGAACAGGATTGTTCCGGGGGCGTGCCCGAGATCACGTCAGGGGCGTGGGTAGTGCTCCGGCTATACCACACGCTTGGTAATCTGAGTGCTAGAATCTCAGGCCTTGTGGTAGGACATGCTCTGTGCGATCTGCAATATCAGATCGGGGCTCTGCCTGGTGCGGCCTGTGTACAGGTCGGGGCAAACGGGTTTGGTCAATTCAGAAAGCGCTGGTCATGTCTGCGATGAGAGGGCGTGATCCCTCTTCCCCGCCTACTGGGAGGCCGGGGTGCGGTATGGCCTCGCGGCTAAGAGCGCCCCGTTAACAAATAAAACCACGACTCTGTCGTGTTTAACAGTAACCTGGATAACTATGACTAACTTAATACCCATTTAGTAATTTAACCCTTTTGACTTTAAATTTTTGCTATTTTTGGATTACACGAAGATACCTTCGTCATACTAAAGTCATCCTAAACAGTACAGAACAACACAATTCATGCGAATTATTAGCACAGGCTGTTCACAGTAAAGTGAGCACTTTTGATGCCCTAGTTACTTTTTACTTTCAGCCATTTTTTATCATTTAACTACCTTTTAAAATAAATATTGCCTTGTAAGTAATAAACACAGCGTGTAGGTTCCACCGCACTCGGTTATTAACGTCTACGGCTAAAATAAAATATATATTTTACTATTACTCCGAAAGAGAGGGTTTTCAAAAGTGCATACTTTACCGTGAATGGCCTATATCAAAACAAAGTTTGGCCGCATAGTAAAAAATACGACACAAGAGCTTTGAAACGCTATAGTGAGTGTGTTAGAAGACATGGATCCCTCTTTACCTTATGAAACAACTGACACAACTGGGAAGGAAGTCTGTGGTACGATGGTTGTACGAAATGCAATCTACGACAGATAACTTCTAATAAAATTGCAAATAAACGTGACAACAGTTTAATTCAAATTGTTTCTCCAGTAGAGTGTAGAAAAACTGAAATTTATTCCAGCGCGGGTAGAAATTAAATTTTTTTATTATGTTACGAGAAATTAGCGCTGTCTCTATTTTTATTCACGCCGTTCAGAATAATTTTAGTTACTTCGTGAAACCTGTAAAAAAAAAAAAAAAAAAAAAAAAAAANCTTTTGTGATTCCTGAGGCGACTTAATTAAAAAAAAAACACATATATATAAATGTGCAACTGTCAAAGAAATGATTTTATTCCTCTGGTTCTGGGTGACCATGAATGACACGAGGCTGGTGTCAAAGAGAGTCGGATGTATTAAGGGCCGTACACATTAGTAACACAGTAATACCTAACATAGCACCGCACCACTACATGTGTACGACATCCGTAACCGCGTAACGTATCACAAAGTGGTAACTGCATTCGGTCGGGTCGGTTCAGGCTAGCATCGGTACTTCGCGCCGCGTCGAAGAGAAGTAACGGTTACGGCTCGAGCTAGTTTTGGATGTGCACACGTGACGTCCATCTACATCACAGCTTCCCCCCCCCCC